>OZ038380.1:167894378-168064627 GCA_964036045.1 Eutreptiella sp. 'Long Island Sound 2002'
GTTGAAATTGTCGACTCTGAAGAACTGGGATGCTACAGAGAACGTTCCTGGTGGCACACAGTCCAGAAATGGTGCCTAAATGACACAGCGCCAGCATTGCCATCCGCGGAACACACGACACCAGGCGCACAACACACCAAGCAGTTACAAACTACATTACGACAAGCACACATAGCCCGGGTAAACCGCGATTTCGCCAGAGCGGCAGTACTGAACCAAGATATGCAACACATCGCTTCACAGCTCAACATTCCCTTCTGCCGCCCTATTAATGTGACAATACCATACAGCACACCCACGCAACGCTCACAGGTCACACAGCTCATCAGCACCATGGTACGAGCTACCGATCTGACGTCTTGGGAACGTAAAGCAGCGCGCGCACGCATACGAGTCGTCGCCTCTGCACCGCTGAATACCCGCCGCGCTTTTGAACGACACGCCAACAAACACGCCAAGGCACACACACGTCCGACATGCTGTTGTATCCCCGCACACCTCCACATTTGGCAGCAGGGAGGTCCCGTCTCCCTGGTACAGGGACACTATGCCCTCCTACCCCTGGCCATCACACACGGCAAATGCATCATCAGAGCGACAGACCCCCTCCCCTGCTTTGGCTCACAATCCTACAAACATGCCATTCAAAGCTTGAGCCAGTTAGCTACCACCCTCAAAGTCCAGCGCCGTTTTTCGAAATCTGTTCTGGCCGCTGCACTACCACAATCAGTCTAGGACCGCCTCCCCACCCTCCGACAGCACGTACAGAATGTGGCTGAACAATTAAGCACGGTAGCCTACGTCAGGGTCGCCGACAAAAGTTCCACCATGCTGTTCGGGTTCTGCCGGCAATGGGTATGGGATGAAACCCACCGCTTTTTGGAAGGCGAAGGTTATGAGTCCCAGGACATACACACCGCCCCAGGCATCATGCAGGCCCTCCATCGCATCATGCGTCAAAACAAGTGGCCGGTAAACTCCTTTCGCACCCTACCGCTACTGTACTTACTAGGGAAAGCAAAGTCCTTGATTAAGCAATGCATCCTGTGGCGGCCAATTGCAGCCGTTGTTGAGCCGCAGATACAGCGCTTTGTCTTACGCACAGCGGCACGCGCCTTCACCCTACTCCTAAAACTACTAGTCCAGGAAATCACAGCGTCCTTTTTGGTCCTACGCATCACTAACCTCCAACCCTGGGTTCACGGCCTACCAGATTGGGGTTGCATGGTAATTGGCGAATGTGACTGTTCTTGTCAGTTTAATAACGTTACACCCCAGTCAGTAATGTCAGACCTCACAGCATCTGTCAAATGGCTGTCCAAAAAACGGCGGTGGAACGCAAATGAACTGATATGGAGCATTCACCGCGACAACAAGTCTCTGGACCGAGCAGGTATGGGAACATCCAGCAGATTCACACACCTCCTCCACCAAGACCTCGAAAACCTGGTGTACTTCTCACTATTGACAGACACATACACACAAGCCTCTGGACAGGTATGGTCACGAACAGGGGCCATCCCCATGGGGGGACCATTCAGCGCCCAGAGTGCAGACCTGAGGTCCATATGGGCCGCTAAACAACGCACAAATTTAATGAGACGAACAGGCCAGCTCTCCTTCTCACCACGGGGACACCCGCTGTGGACCACACCACGAGGGAACACGGTGTCCTTAGCACAATTCAGGGACAACATCCTGGTTGGGGCACGGGGACCGTCCCCGGCGCATGAAATGCAATACGTGTCCGACACTCTATCAGAGGTATGGGACCTGCCAGTCTTGTGCGACTGCATGACGGATGAACGACTCGTATGCCGGCGCACATGCACATCCCCCTCTCTCACTGCCATGGGTTTCACCGTACACCTCGGGAACGACTGCCCTCCGTTGATTTATGCCCAACCGTCGGGTTTGACGGCGAGTTGGCACCTGAAATACACGGTTACCCTCCAGTCACCACCACCCGCACAGGCCCACAAGCACATTTCCAATATACTGGTCAGTGCGGTTCTCAATGTACAGCCCTTCCTCCACACCTGGGCCTCATGTTTATTGAGTATCACGTCCTGGGCACAAGTTGCCCTCTTGTCTAGCTATTCACGACCCACTGTCTTGCGCGCGTTGCACTCCGCAGTGCCTCGCATCGTTGCCCGAACGACGTGGGACGTAGACCAGACCCTTATATGGTGCGAATATATCACCTATAAACTGCCTTCCACTCGGGAGACAGTCTTTTTTCACCTCCATCGTTGGCTGCAGGGCCACGCTTTATGGTCAACACAGGCGTTGCCTCATGGCACATGCCACATGCGGGGCTCTGCAACGCGCACTGCGCCGACTGGTGCCATGATTTTCCTATTCTATCAGCGCTAACGCCACTGTTGAACCCCTCGAAACGAATCCCGTTGGGGCTATGCCCCCGGGGGGAGGGCCCATTACCATTCCCAATCTTATGAACTCAGAAAATAGGTCGAAGTTACAGGTCCGGTGGGTAAAGCATAGCGTCGGCCACTGGCGTACCGCTGCACACCCACTGCTTCGCATCTCTGTGGCCCACCCACAGGCATCTTCGTGTCTCTTGTCTTGCGACAGAAAGGTACCTATGGTCTTATAGGCCACTGACGAGCCCATTTTCTTTCTGCGCTTTGTGCTGTTTGCCGCCAGTGCACACGTGACATGGCCCAGAGTTCCTTCGGGGGGGTGCCAGGGCCCTGATGTCCTTGACAGTTTTCCCTTTGCTTTTACACGCGGGCCAGCCATAGATTACCCTTGTCCGGTATAAGTAGTGCAGGTGCCAGGAGATCGATCCCCTGGCCCAGTTTTGACTGGGTGCGTGTGCAGCCCACCGTTTTCGAGTCGAGACATACTTGATTTGTCTTTTCTGCCGTATCCTAGGCCATGAGGAAAATCCTTTCCTCCTGCAATAGGGCCCCGATTGCACCTGCATATGTTTTGTTTTGCATGCATTGCACTGTGGAAGGGAGTGTAAACTGTAGTTTCCGTAGAAACTGAAGTTTAACTCATTCCCTGCAGCTGCCGTCAGCAGTGTTTCATGCAGTGTGCATATGTTCCCTTGTTTGCACTTGGTCGATTTTCATCATCGAAATGGAGGGTCCCACCCACCCTCTCTTTGAACAGTATCTATCCCTTGAGACAAGGGACGTTGAACTCGACCGGCGGCGCTACGACAAGTGTTGCGGGGCCCGGAGTGGACCGGCATATGTTTTGTTTTGCATGCATTGCACCGTGGAAGGGAGTGTAAACCTGTGCGCCATTACGGCCGTCCTCCTACTCTTGGCGCCCACTATACATACAGAGGGACCAGTATGTCTGCTCCCTGTAAATCGGAGAGTACACAGGCGATACACCCCGCCGCTACGGCACCGGCACGGCTACTCACGGGGCCCCAACCTCCACGGCTACCAAATGTGGCGGCCCGGCCTACTCCTCCTCTATATCGCCTGCTTTTTCCACACCCCGACCGCCCCTATCACGGGGGTGCCGAGCCGCTACTACCGCGCACCAGTGTCCATCACTACGGTGACCAGCCCTCACAACAAACGGTACAACAACAACTGGGTCCTCCAATGCGGAGATGTCCACCCCAACCCCGGACACCGCAGGATGTACCAGCTCCGGCGCGGGTGCCGGGACGTGCCGGGACCCCCCGTTCCGTTGCTCGACATAGAGGAATATGCACAACACAACAACCTGGTGGTTAACACAAATCGACGGTACGACAGCCTAGATGACACGACCACCGCAAAGGACCACGACATGAAACTGGCCACCTGGAACATACAAGGAGCACAAGGCTCTGTCACCCTTCAGCGCTGGGCCAGTGCCCTCCACCTGATCAGCCAGTGCCGTATCGACGTCTGCGGCATCCAGGAACATAACCCGTGTTTCCCTAAACCAGAGGCAGCCACAACAGCACTTAACAACAACTACAAGTGCTACGCTGCGCCTGGGACCGAACCACGGGTAGCATTCATCGTCCGCAACACTGTGGTCCCTCACTCGAAACGTTATACTCACCAAACGTTTTAGCAGGGGCGATCAGGCTTCAACTCCCCAATAGCCCCCGCCGAACCATAGCGTGTGTGTACTCCAAATTCAACCGCCAGGACAAGCAAGAGGTAGACCTATTCCTGCAGTCCCTCCGACCTTATGACATTGTAATGGGGGACTACAACGATGACATTTGGTCATCCAACCGGACACGCCCGTGGCAGGAAGACCTGGCCAACGGAGTATTCCTCGACCCATTACACGCGAGTAGCTAGCCACCCGAGCCCCGACAGTACTATACCCGCATACCTAGGCATGGACGACCACGTCGCCTGGACGCCATATTGATCAGGCAACAAACACCCAACATACCCTGGACATACTATGACACCATACAAATGCCCATATCGGACCATGCTCTGGTCCTACTTGGAATCCGCAGGAGGATAGGGGCCCCCGACCCACCTCGCAGGAAGCCACAGCCCACGGTCACGAAGTGGTATACCACACACTTTCAACGGTTTACCAACTCCATATCCACACTACCCGTAAAGAACACCGACCCACCCCTACACACAGCACGGCACATCCTATCGGCAATAGCACACGCGGCGCGACCACGACAACCAACGCGCACCAAGACATCGGCCACCGCAACCTGGTCGGAAACCACGGACCCCAAGGCACGGTTACGCGAATACGGGGAGACACAAGAGCAACACATACGGAGACAAATCGGCAAACTGCGCCGGGCAGCTGTGCACAGATCAGGCTACTTCTATAAAATGGTCAAAAGATGGCGCACCGGACTCATAGCCCAAGACACACCACAACCTCCGATAGGAGGGACACAGTACGTCCTCAACCACTTTGCGGGCGACCCAACATACGACGAGGACGCGTGCCGACGACTAATACGGAAACATGTACGGCACCACACATGGAACACCACAACCCCCACATACGAGGAGTACCTGCGGTGCCTACGGGCACCAAAGAATAAATCAGCCGGACCTGATGGTGTTCCTCCGCACCTGCTCCGGCACCTACCTAACCACATACAACAACAACTATACCAGGCAATCATAGCTGTCTGGAACGGACAAAACATCCCAGTGGCGTGGCTGCAGTCCAGGGTAGTGCTCATATATAAAAAGAAAGATCCGTAGGACCCAAGAAACTACAGGCCGATCTACGTATCCACAGCCATATTTAGCATACTCACACGCCTCCTCCTGACGCGTATATCAAGGGCCATGACCCCGGGACTACTAGACATACAACACGGCGCCACACAGGGCCGAAGCACCACGACCTTAGCCACGAAACTATTAAACGACTTACTCACATAGGACGGGTACGTGGCCCTACTCGATGTGGCCAAAGCATTCCCATCAGTCCCGCGACCTATGCTGACTGGGATCATCAAGGAGGCAGGGGCACCAGAAAACATCATCCGAATGCTGGGGGAAATATACCAACACACACCGGCTGTACTGACCCTCCACGGAAGGGACCTCCCCATACGTCCCACCAGAGGTATGAAGGAGGGGTGCCCCTTCAGGTTGTCACCGGCTGAGGTCATTGAGGACCCGTCCTGCGTTTTGTTTGGTTACAGGCAACCGAACTTAGTGCTTCAGGGCCCCTCCGGCCCTAACCCCACTACCTGCGGTTTCTCTAAGTGTTGGCAACGACCAGTCAGCCCTCACTCTTTCTCGGTGACGCTGACGTATGGGCACATCTGGCTTCCATGTTGAATTCCCCAAGACCGAACGAGTGTCGGGGAGCACTGTAGAGCCTCTGCACCGCTTTTAAGCATCATTGGTGGGTCTCCAGCCGGGGTGACTCGGAATGCATGATTTTTCTTTATATATTGGCGCAATGATTTTGAAGTTGAGATCTTCATGTTGAGGCTCGCTTGAGGTCGTCGATGTTGTGGTGTTTTGTAAGCTGAGCTGACCTGTGCACAGTGAATCCGAGACACCAATTGAACCTGATATGGATGTGCTGCAGTGCAGCAGAACAATGCACTGATTGTGGTGATGACCATGCGCCTGTGACACGGGGGCGTATGCGAGCCCAGTATCCGTTGCATCATGGCCCCGACACTATTTCTCTTATACTACGACATACTACTACGTGAAACCAAAGAGCGGTGCCCGGGAGCCCAACTATACGTGTTCGTTGACGACATTGCTGTGCGTGCACCCACGAAGGAAGCACTACTACACACCTTAGATACACTCCACGACGTGGCCTACACAATGGGGCTACGCTTCAATAAGGACAAAACTGAAGTATACCACTGGGCTAAGGACTACAACCTAACACCCATCACTTGGCAACACCAGCTCATCCCCGTGCGGCCACCCATAATGACGTACATGGGGCACGTGCTCGCCCACCCCACACAAGAAGACACAGCATGGGACATGGTCACCACACAACTGCACCACGACGTAGCGGCATACAGGACCTTACCGCTAAACGCTTACGAAAAGGTAGCCATCATAAACGCCGTTCTCATCCCCCGATGGACTTACAGAGGGCTTTTTCTCGGGAACAGGACACGGATGGCACACTGGGATGTCATACTGCTGCAGTTCAACAGGGACAAACCCGGGATAGAACAACAAATGAACAAACACCGGCTGACTACCAACCTCAGCCAAGGGGGACTTGGCCTCCGCCAGCTATGGTGGTCCTACATCACCCGGTGGGTCACAATAGGACAGCAAGAACTGCAGAATAACGGCCCTACACAACAGCTCACCGCAACCCAATATAAATACATTGACGCCGTCCGAGCCCTAGGGGGCACGGTGGGTCAGCGTATATCCCAACCCAGGCAACATCGACCCCTGTCGGTGGGACTATACGACTCGGATAGCTCGGAGGAGGATCAAGAGACACACGCAGGGAAGACACGACCGGCAACCAACCGTCTGGACTACGGCTGGATGAACCCGCCAGACGAGCCAACCCCTGAGGAAACCCACGAGGTATGTCAGGCGCTACCCCACCAGCAGAAGATCCACGGGATCACCGTACACTACACGGGAGAACCCACCACCACGCGGTGGTACACAGACGGGTCGAAACGACACGGACGAGCGGGAGGGGGTATTTACAACGGGACCTACCGCGCGGCTTTCCGGGTGCACGGGCCTCAGCAGGTGTATCGGGCCGAGACAATCGCTTGCGCCTTGGCCTCTGAACTAGCCAAACCAGGGGACGACATTATACTTGACAGCTAGAGTGTGGTGAAAGCCACACCTATAAAACGCAAAGGAGTGGTCAAGGACCAGGACTACCGCGACATAGGGTATCTCAACACCTCCTCGAAACGACTGACGATGCGATGGACAGGGGAAACACCGCACCCTAGAACAAGCCACCACGTATAAAGACTACCAGGACATACAGGGGAACAACCACTCCGATGTCCTTGCCAATATGGGCGACAACCTGCCCATGGACTCCCAACAACCACAACCCCATGATATTGTCATCACAGGACAAATCATGCCCACGCCCGCCAAGGCATGGATTATGCAAGTGCGTAGACAAAAACAAACACCTGAGGTACACTGGGTGAGCTGGCTCCCCATGAAACACTACAGACGAAACGCGTGGACACCTTGGCTGTGGGGGCAGGTAAGGTGGTGGGGAGTAGGTGCCCCCTGGGAACGAACACCCACCCTCTGCTCCCAGTGCGGCCAACAACACGGAGCATCGGGGCAGTCGAGACTGGCTTACTGTCCCGCCTGGAGCGATTTCTGGGACCTGTGGCGCAGGAGCTGGACTGATTGGGCCCAATACACGTACCAAAGGCAGCAAACGGGCAACAGCCAAGAACTCTGGCTCTGTGCCAGGCTGCTCGTACCGCTGTCTCTCATCGACGCTATACCCACTACAGAACGGCATAAGCTTCGGACAGAGGTGGGCCTTTTCCAGTTTCGCATGATTCAGTCTATCCAAACCCTACGACGGAAATACGCAGACCCTACACCACACCAGCCACCGTCGCCCCTATGGCTGACCAAATACGTCGCTCAGGCACTTCCACCGCGTGAAACGCCGCAAAACCTACGAAACCACGTCGGGGCGCCCATGCGGAGCGGCACGAAACGCAAACGTAAGACCGAGGTCGCGACGGCGGAACCCATCGACCCCGACCAATGGATACGTGATGCGCGCGGCGCAAACGACGATGAGGCAGTGGCATGGTTCGCAAGAATACGAGCAACTAACACAACGCAAGACGAACCCACCAAGAAACGTCAGCGTCCCAGCGTTGACGCACAGCGATGGGGGCAGTACAGTAAGACAGCAGACAGGTTGGCACAAGAACACGCACAGCAAACACATGACATATACCACAGGGCACACGCCGCTGCGGTGGCAAGGCAACACCTACGCACCCTGCACACGTACTACACCAACACACTAACGGCCAAAACAGACTATCACAGGCTCGTCACAAAACTGATCGAAGACCAGATGACAGCACAACGACTGCAGCACACACACGCACACCTGTGCCAAATACGCAGGCAATGGTATGAACAAGCAAAGTACGACACAGGGACATGGTATGCAGATGCAAAACTGCTGCTGCTGATCTGCGGACGATACCGGAGGCTGTGCGCTGGCACCGAGAAGCTGCTGGACCTTCACCTACGACAGGCACTCTACATGTGGCGCCAGCAGAAACACTTGGCAAACATGACACAGTGCTACCATGACGCCTGCAAACATAAGACGACACAATACCGGCAAACAACCTGACCAGCACGACAGGCGATATACCTGATACGGAAACGGCCGCGGGAACATTGGGACCCCACCTTGTGGGAAGTCCCGATGCAACCACTACCAAAACGCCACAAAACGCACTGGGATCCAAACGAGTGGGAAATACCAATGACATGACCACAACCACCTCAACGGGAAACCATGGGGGCGCAGTCATGAGCTGCAGCCCGTATGCACACCCTGGCTTTGCCGAAATCTGTACTCTGCATCGAACTTGGCCCATAGTGGCCCTTGGCACATTATGAACTGGCCCATTTGATCAAAAAAAAAAGGAGTGTAAACCTATGCGCTTCTAGCATCGCCTCCACAAGAATGGGGGGCTACAGGATCAGGTGCTGGCCTATGCACCTAGCTCAAACCCCAAGTCCCTCGTCACATACAACAAGGAAGGTGCCTAGGTGCAATCCTCGTCACGCCAACTTTTTGCGAGGTCAGCCCGCCGATAGCCACAAACACCATTGCCTACCTGCACGCTGGAGATTACCTGGGTGTAACTGTAACCATGCCCAACCCTTTGTGTGAGCGGCCACCACCACCAACTATCGTTCTATTCATCTCGCACGGGCCAACCTCCCTCTTCCACAAATTCCAACAACACATGGTGCACTGGTCCAAAGAATATCCCATACATCGTGGAGATCAATTGCAGCCGCTCTTACGGGCTGATACCACGGTTGCACTTCCATAGTTGCAGGCCCACAACCGCCCACAACCGCAATTATGCACCTGTACCGTGCAACCAACACAACCGATTCCAGCTCTCCCTCGTAGGGTGGCGGGTGTGGGAATGCGTGCCCCCCCCCCTCCCTTTGCGGCAGCTACCCGGAGGTCCAACCGACGGTGAGTGTACGAGGGAGAGAGAGGCATGACCAGTCACAACATGCAGCCGAACTATATTCGGTGACCACGGCGCTACATTCTTGGGCCCTAGCATGCAATGGCGGGCATGGGGGGGGGGGGGGTGGAACAGTGGCAACAACAATAATGACTGACACCTCAGGGACCAGTGTCTAAGGTGGATATGTGGATTCGATTGGTAGTAATGCCAGACAGGTAGACGGACTCGGTGATTTTTGTGAAGCTGGGGCCGGGGCTAAGGGTGGACGAAGCGGTCAAAGCAAAGGAGTTGGCCTTGGAGGCGCTATGTTCCCACCCCTTCCACACGGGGGGGGGGGGGCACGAGAAGGTGTGCTTAATGGGAAATCAAGGAGAGTTCTTGGGGGAAATGACGTAGGGCTTAGACTCGGATACTGGAACCGACGCAAAGGCCTTTACTAACGCGTGTGGGAGGCCGGACAGTTCGTGCTCAGGAGACGTGGACGGCGTAGCGGAGATTTGGAGTGCCTTAGGGTTGGAAGACCTCGGCATGGAAGGGGAGGAGGGACAGTGCGGATAGTGTGGGATCAACAAATCATGACTTGTATGGGGAGGTGCTGAAGGGGTATGACGTAGGCTCGTCCACCCTAGAGTGGTGTGCAATTTCTTCGTAGGTGAGCGGTGATCGTTGGGGTGATTGGGACGCACATGGCGGTTCGAATCGCGTGTAGCCTAATGACGATTGGGGTGCACCGCGCCAATCGGATGCCTCGTTTTGTGCAGATATGAGGCAAGAGATGTGGCGTAGTACAGTTGTCTTCGTCGGGGGCTGCAAAACCATAGTTGCTAGTTTGAGTCCCGATGCGGCTAGGGTGCCAGTTGTCAAGGACCATAGCACCGCCACCAATACCAGGGAACCATCGGGTGGTGTGTCTCGTGTTTTTTTTTCTGTCCTTTTCTAACATGTTTATGTGGCTTTTTGCCTTGAATGGGTGGTGATGAGGGTGAGGAAAAATGGAACCCCTCCCTAGTTGTAGCAGGGCGCGCCGCCAACGCGACACGAGCGGTGGTAGGCGGGCGTGTGTCCTCCTCGTACTCTTCTTCCGCTTGCCGGGCGGAAGAGGCCTCAGACTGGCCGTCTTGGCCCATCTGAGTGAGGATCTCATTGAATAGAAATATGTTGTAAGCCAACCCATGTGTAAGCCAACCCATGTACCTGACACCGCCCTGTATGCAGACAACGCGCTATGGAGGCATCAAAATATCCTGAATCTGGCGTCATCTCCAGATTTCCCGCAATTCAAAGGTATTAGGTCTTGGGTTTGAGCCCAATGCACGCACTCCAAGGCCAAACTTTGCACACTGTCTAATCTATAAGTTCTACCATTGAGCGACGCGCTGACATCAGTAAAAGCAAAAGCAGTGGACAACCACCACACATTGAGGCAGCACTGATTTTCAGAGGACAATTGATGTCGGTACACTGGAGAGCACAACATGCAAGGTGCTATGTGTGTATGGGAGGCCAATGCTACTCTCAGATCTGGGGTGGTGGTTGTCACAAGTGGCTTCGAAGTCGAAGCAAATGAGCAAATTCTACTGCATACCGGCCCCTATCTAGTCGGGAGAACACCAAGCCTACAGACCCGTGCCACTGCCACATGTGGACGGAAACAGCCCCGGGCCAACATCTCGTGGGCAACGCCATGAAGAGGGTTGCAGCACGCCTAGCCAAGACCAAGAGTAGCGAGAGAGTATTGGTGGAACTGTTGGTGGGACCTGGGGAGGCTGATATGCAGCTAGGCCGGACCGTGTGACCAGTGGGTAGAGGCAGCCAAACGGTACTAGCAGCCAGACGGACATCAATGGTCTAGCGTGTTTCGTCACGGCTGTCACCAGCCGCTGCATTCTACTATACATGGGAGATCAGTATGGAGTGTACACTTGGGTGCCCCAGAGGGCCAGCACTGTTGTGGTGTACCTGCAGTGTGCCTGTGGCTGATGGGGAAGCGAAAAAAAATTTTGGCTGACTATAGAAGTTCGAAGAGTTCTCAAGATAGTACTTGGTCAATGGGCTTCACTTCAGCATATGACACATCAGATCCCTGCAATGCAAGGCACGGGGCACAGACCCAAAGCTCATAAGCATGTACAAGAGGGCTACATTCTACTATACATGGGAGATCAGTATGGAGTGTACACTGGGGTGCCCCGGAGGGCTAGCACTGTTGTGGTGCACTTGCAGTGTGCGTGTGGCTGATGGGGAAGCGAACGTTTTGCATGTACTGTTGGCCCTGTTCCCTGTTCCCTGTCCTCGCCCTGAGACACACTGACACAAGCAAAGCAATTGCTTGTGTCGACATGGGGAACACTCAGCTAAGACAAGCAGGTTCTGGTCTGTCTAGGTTTGTCTAGGCCTGGCGCATGGTCCGAACCCCCCCACCCCCCCTTTGTGGCAAAACCTGGGTTATTGCTAACCTCGGAGGTCATGGGGCAGGGGTAGTTGCTTCTACGGGAGTACACATAGCAGGTCATGGGTCAGTGACAGGGCCTCCTTTGGGTAAGGGTTTGGTATGACCTACCCTCACCAAGACGGCTACGGCGGGGTGGCGGGAGGAACGAGTCTCTCAATGGACACTTGGTGGAACTTCGGTCACGAGTTAAAAAAAAAAAAGTAGTTGCTTCTACGGGCCATGACGTTAGGTTTTGAATTAACCCGCATGATCCTGACCTCATGCCAACCTCAATCAGTTCACTTGCTCTCCGTTCTGCTGCACGGCCGCACATCCAAATGAGTACCCTTGAGTTCGCCCGAGGGCTATCGAATGTGTCTTGGGCTGGCCTACATCAGCTCATCCCCCAATGAACCCGGTTATGGATCCCAAGGATAGGGCAAGCCGAATTCTAGAGGGCACCCACCCTAGTGGCCACCCTAGTGGCAGCAAGGCAAAACATTGAACTGAGTGTGGTGATGACCATGCGCCTGTGACACGGGGGCGTATGCGAGCCCAGTATTCGTTGCCTCATGGCCTAGTGGCTGCGCATCCGGCGCCTGCGCAGTGGATGCCAGTTTAAATCCCACCAGGGCAACCCCTGACTGTGTGCATGCTCCTCACCTGGTAGAACGGTGGCAGCCAGCGGGGCAGGCAGCCGCTCCGGCCATCTTCTGGCGACAGGCAACAGCGTATCAGTGCAGGGGTAGGGCTGCAGGAGGGACTTTGCCTTGAACCCCCGCCAAAGCACCGGACCCAGCAGAGCAGAACCGCACTGAACGTTGCGAAGCGGCACCGTGGGCAGTGGAGACCGTGGTGCAGGGCGCAGTTTGGGGCCAATTGCAGAGAGCAAACCTCACCCTTTGGCCCCACCCTCGGGGCTCAGTTATAGTGGAGGGGGTGGGGGGAGGGTATGGACCCGCTCAGACCAGATTCCCGTGGCTACGGTGGCATCAGTTGGTTGACACGGGCCACAAGCCTGGATCCTTCAGGAGGGGTTTTGTTTCTTTTTTTTCCCTGAAGGACCCCTCACCCAACCGCCGTCGGTTATCCGCCGCCCGCCATCGGGTAGCCGCCAACTGCCGTCGCGTAACCGCCACCCACCGTCAGCTCGCCGCCAACCGCCATGGTTGGACCGCCGACCCACGTCGGTCCATAGCCAGTCCAAACACACCAACACTGGAAGCAGCTTCTTTTTTTTTTTCCCCTGCTGAAGTCCGCCCCTGCCACAAGCTGAGCATTCTCCGGTGCCCGACGTGCGCATGCGCAGTGGATGGTATGCAGCACGATCTGCTCATTTGCTTCGACTTCGAAGCCACGTGCGACAACCAGATCCCGCCCGCCGTCACGCGCGAGAGCGCGGAGATCATTGAGTTCTCGTGGGTCGTGCTGGAGACCAGGACCCAGGAGATCATCCACAGGCAGCAGTCGTACTGCCGCCCGCAGTGGTCCCCCGTCACCGCCTTCTGCACGGAGCTGACGGGCATCGACGCGCAGCTGCTCGACGTGGAGGGGGCCGCGCTGCGCGACGCGGTGGCGCTGTGCGCCCGGTACTGCGAGGCCCGGGCCGCCGAGGGCCGCACGTTCTGCTGCGTGACGCACGGGGCGTGGGACCTGGAGCACCAGCTGCAGCGCGAGGGGCACCTGAAGCACGTGCCGGTGCCGGGGTACCTGGGCCGGTACTACAACATCATGGACCTGTTCAAGGCCGGGTGCCGGGGCCTGCGGGTGCGGTACCAGGGGACGACGCTGCCGGACATGTGCCGCGCGCTCGGGTTCGAGTTCGCGGGGCGGCTGCACCGCGGCCTCGACGACGCGACGAACATCGCGCGGGTGGTGGCGCACTTCCTGCGGGTGGGGCTGGGCGTAGCGCCCCCCGTGCTCTCGGCTGCGGCGGGGTCTGGGGTCCCGCCGGACTCCCTGACGTCCGCGGCGCGTCCCGCCTCCAATCCCGCCTCCGGGCCAGAACCTCATGCGGAAGGGGGACCGGTGGATCCCGCACCGGGGGGCGCGCGCGCCCCGGAGGCCGCGCCCGGCGCCCGCCCGGAGGACGTCGTCCAGCGCATGTGCGCGACGCCGACGGAGGACCTCGAGCGGCGCGACCGCGCCTTCCGCGCCGGGCGCCTGCGCAGCGTCGTGCTCAGCGGCCTGCCCCGCCGCGTCGCGCTCCCGGACGTCGCGGCGTGGCTGAGCGCGTGCGGCGTCCCGCACCCCGAGGCCGTGTACATCGTCCTGACGCGGGGCGGGTGCGGGACGCGCCGGGCCATCCTCACGTACGACACCCACGGGGCGGCGGCGACGGCCCTGGGGCGGCTGCGGTGGGGCGCGACCCTCCCCAGCCACGGGGGCCGTGCCCCGCCGCCGCCGCCCGGGGCTGACCGGCCATCGCTGTCCGTGGCAGCCTGTGCCGGCGCGGGTGCCGGTGCCGGCGCCGGCGCCTCCCCGGAAGCCCCGGCCCCCGGCGCTCCCACGCGCTGCCAGCCCGTGCCCGGGGGCGCGGAGGACTGTCTCGTGTTCGGCAAGGCGCTGCTGCCGGAGGAGCTGGACGCCTGCTGGCGGCTGCTGGCGCCGTTCCCGGCGGACCACGAGGCGGCCCTGCGGCTGTGGACGGTGGCGCTGCAGACGGGGGACTGGTTCTGTGGGGTCTGCGGGCACGAGAACTTCGGGTGGCGGGACCAGTGCGTGAAGTGCAAGCGGCCGATGCAGCCCCTTTTTCTGGAGGCGGCCGGAGGCGGCCTTGAGCCGGGGAGGGCGTCGCACGCGCCCCGCGACGAGGGGGGCGATGAGGGGGCGCATGGCCGGGCCGAGTCCGGTGGTGGCGCCGCCGCCGGGGGGCCCTCGGGGCCTGTGGAGGGGTCCGGGGACGGGGCGGAGTGGGTGCAGTTCGTGGGGCCGGCGGGGGACAACTACGGGCGGCTGGGGCGCGTGCAGTGCCGGTCGCAGCGGTACTTCCTGCTCTGCAACCAGCAGCTGTGGGACCGGGAGCAGGTGGTGGGGGTGCGCCTCCCGCCGGGGTACGTGGCGGAGGAGGCGCCGGACGCGGAGGGGGACGTGGGGGATCCGGAGGGGATGGACGGCGGGGAGGGGGAGGGGGAGGGAGACGAGGAGGAGGAGGAGGAGGAGGAGGAGGAGGAGGAGGAGGAGGAGGAGGAGGAGGAGGAGAAGGAGGAGGAATTTGCTGCTGCTGATGGCGATGACGATGGAGGGTAGAGGGGGGGGGGGGGGGGGGCGGGACCGCGTGACTTGGAGGGCGGGGAAGAGGAGGAGGAGGGGGGCGGCGGAGGGATCGGAGGGCCGCATGGCGGCGTTCTGTAGAGAAGGCTGCGTCAATCCCACGCTCCTCCGAAGATTGTTGGTGTCGTTTCCAGACCAGACCGGCCCTTCCTTCGTCTTCGTCGTTCCCACGAGGCTTGACGCTGTTCCCACGTCGTCCGGAACGCCGCCATGTGGCCCTCTTGGAGGGATATCCTGCGGCTGATGCTGATGACCGCAGGGCAGGGGGGTCCTGAGAGAACTAGATGTTTTTTTGTTAAGGACCGCCCCAAGGGACCACTGACCGCCAACCACCAACCGCCAACCGCCACCAACCGCCAACCGCCAGCGGCGACCAACCGCCAAGCGCCAACCACTGCTGACCGCCACCAACCACCAATCACCAACCACCAACCGCCGCCAACCACCACCAACTGCCACCAACCGCCAGTCGCCAACCGCCAACCGCCAATCCCCACCAACCGCCACCAACCGCCAGTCACCAACCGCCAGCCGCCAATCGCCACCAACCATCGTTGAACATATGAGCTACAAGCGGTCTTTTTGGGAAACTGCCGTTCAGGAATACTTCTTTTTTTCTCTCTTAAGGACCCTCCTGCCACAGGGGGAAAGAGACACGTCGTTGCTGTGGAGCTGCAGGCCCCTAGAGACCCTACGGGCCGCCGCAGCCGACAACAGCAGTCGGGCAGCTGGGACGCCGCAAGAACCGTCCGTACAGGGCCTGCGGGGCAGGCCCACGCAGCCGCAGCTTGGAGACCTCCAAGCGGGCGGAATGTGCCGGACCGCGGAGAGCGCTGTGCAGCGTTGCAGGGGACGCGCCGGTCGCCCGCTCGAGCAGTGCCCGAACTCACCTCCGATGGCCCGTGCGGGTGTGCATGCGTCCGTTTGGTGGACCTGTTATTTTGATCTTGTGTGTGTTGGTCGTGTGTGGGATCACATCGATGAGGAGTGTGTGCCATGACTTCAGCGGTAGACGTGCTGGGGGGGCGGGGGGGGGGGCGTGAGAAACCGGATATCATTTGGGGGGGGGGGGGGGGGGTTGGACCCCCCCTCCCCGTGTGGGGGTATAAGGGCATTTGACGACGCAAACCCCCCTTGTTCTAAATGGTGTCTGTGGTGACACAATTGTTGATCCCTGATTGGGCGACTTTGAGAGGGCGTTGGCATTCTTCCACAAAGGCGGGGGGCATGCCCGTCGGGGCTGGGGAAGGCTCAATTTTGCCTCGCCTTCACAGTGGTGAGCGCCACCATTCAGCCCCCCCCCCCCCCTCTGACGATGCCCGCACGCAGTGAAAACCCCCCTTTAGCCCCCCCTCCCCCTTAACATTTTGGCCTGGAGGGGGTTTGAAGCACGTGATCCAATTTCCGAGACCCCCTCTCCCCCCCCTATCGCCCTGCAGGTGATATGCATGTCTCTCGGGGACATTCAGAACCTGCCAACACGGAGCAAATTCGCACCTTTTCAGGGTTTTCTCAATTTTTCGTCCAATGCACCAAAATTTCGTTCCGTAGGGGGGTGTATGTGTATACTTTTTGAAATCTGTGAGAAAAGGCCATTTGGCCATTTCAGAAATGTATGGGTTGGGGGGGGTAGGTGGTCACATTTCTGAGCACTAGAGCTGCAAAGTCGGCACGCAAACATATATATATCTATGTGTATATACACTGAACATTTCATATGGTTGGGAACTCCCGGGCCTCACCACTACCCCACCAGCATCCGCACCACGACGGACCCCCGCAGGGGTTCCCCCATTGGCCCCACGAAGGGCATGCCCCTGCTGGTGCCGAGCCCCAGATGTGCAACGGCTACCCCCATTGGCCCCACGAAGGGCATGCTCCTGCTGGCGCCGAGCCCCAGATGTGCAACGGCTACGCCGATGGCAATGCGGTGAACGGACCCCTGCATCCGCATACATATGAGCCACCAGTGGCCGACTTCCCAGCACCACGCCCAGCTGAGGGGCGCAAGAGGCTGGACATTGTGAATCCTGATACTGGGAAGGCGATTACGGTGGTGGCCTTCAAACCCGGACAGCATTCGGATATGGAACCCCGGCGGGGTCCCGCCTCCGCCCCCCACGCCTCCCCCGATCCCATGCCGCAGCCCATCCTGCCCCCTGTACCCCCTCTGGAGCTGCCAGACACCCGTGCCCCTGGCTGCACGGTGCACGAGCCCTATGCGCCTCTGCAGCCCCTGCCAGGGACCTGCCTCTCTGAGGATGGTCAAACCACCTTCGACGGCCATTAGGATAGCCAGTAGTCTGTCAGCCGCCAACATTTTCGTTCGATGACCGCCCTTCCCAAACAGCCGCCGTGCCGGGCGTGGCAGGCGGCCAGCGGTCTCGGTTCATCGGTGGCGGTGGTATTGCACCCGACCCAAGTGGCTGTCAGTTGACTGTCTGCACGGTGCAGGAGCCCTATGCGCCACTGCACCCCCTGATGGTTTTCACTCAACCGGCGTCCGTTGCGGGGACCCGCATTTCTGGGAGAAGGATGTGCCGACACCGAGGGTCCGGGCGTGTGCTCCGTCTGAGTGTGGCGGGCACCCTAGCCCCCCCCCCCCCCCCACACCCCTACCCATGGCCTTGTGTGACATTCACGTTGCAGGTTGTGGTGAGCACCTCCCAGCCTGGGGTCTTCGTGATGACCGCATACCGGGCACTGATCAGGCCGTCAGGGGAGGACGCCATGGGCAGAGGTTGCATTCTGGATTCCCCCCCACGAAGGTGGATGCCCGCAGTAGTACGGGTGCCTGTCTGTCATAGCAGAAGGTTCAAAGGCGAGAGGCCAGTGGGCGCCGCCACAAGCCAACAGAGCCAACCACCAAGGCCTTGTGCCACCCCCCCAAACCCACAAAGGGGGGTATGGCGTGGCATGGGGGTGCCCGGACCGACCCGGGCAAGGCACCGCGAGGCTGACACCCCCTTCAAGTCCAAAGATTGACCCATCCCTTGCCTTCCCGCACACGCCCACTCAACCCCCGACGAAGCAAGACCACAACGGCGCCACCGGGTGGTCCGCAGCGGCTTGGCGTCCCAGGCCCTGCGAGCGGTACCAGCGCCGCGTCCCACTCGGTGACCCAGCACCCCATACCCCCGCATTGCCAGTGCCTGCCTCAGTGTGGGCGAGCGCCCTCCAAACTTTGCCGGCGGGGAATGACTGCCTGTTAGCGCTTGCAGGGGTGGGGGGGGGGGGCTGGCAAAGGCAGCCTGCCCCTGCGAGCCGTGGCACACGCATTCCACTCGCACACCGCCTCGACCAGCAAGTGCCCGGTCCGCCACCTCATCTGCTCCCGGGGCTCACGCCGATCGGGATACCCACGTGCGTACCTCTTCGGTCCTTCCTGTTGTTTGGGGGTTTGTTGGGCAGGACGACGGTGTGGCATCGCTAAAACAAATTATAGTTCCAGTTGACGTTACAATTCACCTCAGTTCCTTTTTGTTTTTTTAATCATGGCCATACGGACCCACTTCAGGGGGCGTACCGTGCGCGCTGTGCGCGCTGTGCGAAAAGTTGGCTGTTCTCCACCACCGGGAGTTTGGTAAGTTCAGAAGATTGAAAGGACGTCATTGAATGGCTGCTGCAGTGGATGGGGCTACAGGGGGCAGAATTTAGGTCCCTGGGACCCATGGCAAGCATCAGATGTTTGAATTTTTGAGTTTTGAATTGATTGTGCATGATTCCGCAGGTGGGTGGTTTTCAGGGTTGTTACCTGGATAATCACCGTAATGATTGGCGCTGTGCCCGCGCTGTGCGAAAACGCCCCCTCAGTTCAGTTTTGTTTGTCTAAGTTGTTCAGGCATCATAACAACTTTCATTTTCATCAATTTCGGTTGAGTTGCCCTTCAGTCTTTTTGTTGCTGGGCCACGGGGCCCCGGCAGACGCTGCGAAACGCCGCGCTCATACTTCTCCGGGGACGACGGCGAGCCCGGGGAGCCCGGGGACCGATGCGTTTGCGGCGTCATCCATTGCGTTTCCCTGTGCCCCCGGGGACCCTCCATTCATGTCAAGGACATGGCGCCGCACACCAGTACTACTCCGCCGTGACCCAACAGCCCTCACAGTACACCCCCCCCCCAGCGGTAGCTTGTCCATGATTCGCGACTCACCAAACCTCCACAGTTTGGTGCTAAGACAACTGTGAACGTGTGCATCCGGCTGTAGGCAGGTGCATGGCTGCGTATCCAAGCTCATCCCACGGCCTTGCCTCGAATTTGTCCAGGAAGTCCCCCTCACCCCCCCCTTGTCTAAGCTACGGCCTGGTCTGAGATACGGCTCCAGCGCCGTATTCATGACAATGCACTGTGAGAGTTCCCCGAGTGATTCTGGAGGGTGACAACCATCGTCGTTCTATGGCTAAGCTATGGCCTTGTCCAAGCCACAGCGGGCGTAGGGACCGTATTACTTCTGTACCTAATTTAATGCGGTACGAAATGTAGTGCAACCGCGTAAGACATGACTTTGGTGACAAATCTGCCAATGACATGGAGTCATGGACACATTTGTTGTGATTGTTTGCCCACTTGAACCCACAGAGCTCTGATTTTTGGGATTTTGCATCATCTTCCCCTTTCTTTGTGATGGCGTGTGTGCCGGTAGTTGTATGTGTCGTGCGCAAGCTGCGCCCTTGTCTCAGCTACAGCAGGCGTAGGGACCGTATTAATTCCGTGCTTTTGTGTAGCTTAGACAAGGGGGTGGGGGGTGCAATGATTGTTACGATCCACCACCGGACGGCAGTTCTGTAGTGCATCTAACGCGTCCATGGTCCTGTGGTGCATCGCGTGGGGTGTGCCTGACCTGTGCCTTATGTTCCAGGCCCGCCTCCTGCGTGTAAACTGAAAGTGCTTGCCGCATGACGCTCCTTTAAGAGATCTGATCCGCCGGCGGCTTGTGATGATATATATATATATCCCGGCATGTGCATGTGTGTCTGTGTGTGTCTGTTTCTGAGTCTCTATTTTTTTTCGACTGAAAGATGTCTAGGGCTACTCTGCAGCTCCTGAGGAGTTTTCTTTCACCGCTTTTCTTGCTCTGTTCTTGCTTTCGCGGTTCTCACTGTGTGTGTGTGTGTGTGTGTGGCCGGGGGGGGGTCTGTGACGGTGCAACCGCGGTCAAAGCCATGTACATATGAACAAATATGAAGCATAACATGTTTGGGGCATTGGAGGCGAATCCCGCCTTCATCCAAGCTTGCTTTATCGCCATTTTATGAGGTTGCATGCCAGTCTCAACCCCACGTTTCCCCAGAAACCCTGGTTTGGCACCACTGCCTCTCTCTTCTCAACAGTGTGCAGTGTCCCGCCCGTCAGATGGTTGTTCGAATTATACTTGCGTGTGTCTTGAGGGCAGCGGGAGACCCAGGGAACCAGCCAACCCCCCCCCCCCCCCCTCTTGAAATACCCCCCCCCCTTTGCAATGGACAGTAAGAGGCGCCCCCCCCCCCCCCCGTGCAATTCACTTCACTTCACGGGCATAGGAAAGGGCATGGGAAAATACCAGGCGCCGAGGGCAATCTTTCTTTAGGTCATACTGGAACTGCTGCAGTTTTATTGCGCCCATTTTGTGGTGCAATCCCCCCCCCCCCTTTGGGGGGGAACCGCCACTTCATGAACGCCCCCCCCCCCCCCATGGGGGAACCGTCACGACATTGGGGGAGGGGGCACCAGCAAGAGCACCGGCCGCAGCGGCCAACACAACGCAGCGACCCGACGCAACATGCGAAGGGGAGACCGGGTGACTGTCCAGGGCCCCGTAAAGGAGCAACAACCCGACGGAATGTCACACGGGGGGGGGGCAACACCCTCCGCCCACGCGTGTGTAACTGTTGACAACTTCGTCCGATGACTGTATTGTGGCCCATGGCAGGCACCGAACGGTTTACTGCCCCGAAGAGGGTGCAGTCATGGAGGAGTGCTGCACGTGCTGCAGGTCCAAAGCGGAAGCTGTGTTCGTTTGCTCTGGTTGGTCTGAGGATGACGTTCACTGAATGCCCCCCCCCCCCCCTTGCAATTCACCCCCCTCCTTGGGGGGGGGGGGGCGTCACTGCCCCCAAAAAGCATAGGAAATTGTAGGCGCCGAAATAATTTTTTTCTTGAGGTCATACTGCGGTTGGGTGCTACCATTGTGTGGTGCAATCCCCCTACCCCCCCCCCCCCCAATGGGGGGAACCATCACTTCGAGACCGTCTTCCCTCCCCCAGGGGGGGGGGGGGTCACGACATTGGGGGGGGGGGGCAGATTTCAAGCGGGGGTGCGGGGTACCAGTGCCGGGAAGGGCCCACTCAGATATTCATGACCCCTCCGTTTGAGTGACGCATGTTGAGGCTTCCAGCGGCAGCGATTGCTCACCCTGAGGCTGCGAAACCGACACCCAATGCAGCCCCCACGCCATCGTCAATGACAGATGTCTTGATATCCAATGGAACAAACTGCAGGTGCCCTGATTACCCCATTTCCCTGCCGGTGAGCTTTCCAGTTGTGAGATGTTCCAGCTCCAGGGGGTGTATTGATGGGTTCTTGCAACATGTGTTCCGTGGTACCCCCCCCCCTTGTAATAGCAACTCCCTTGTAATAGCTACAGTAGGCGTAGGGACCGTATTAATTCCGTACTTTGGCGTAGCTATTACAAAGGGGGGGGGGTACCTGCCACGAGGTAACACTGGCTTGTCCAAACACGGCGACCCCATGTCTCCGCATTTTTGCCTCCTGAAGCAGAACCTGGCCCGTGTTTGGACAGGGGGGGAGGGGTAAGTGCCATAGGTTTCTAATGCGGGTTCCAGCTCACGTGCAGACAGTGCCCACACGGCGTGCGCGCAGTGCATTATTGTTCCCCATGTCATCTGCTGCCGCTGGGGTGTTGGCGCAGACGTAGACCAGGGAAATCAGATGCCGACCGCCAAGGATCAACCCACAGCCCCCAACACCTTCGCATGGCTGCGCCTTGGTCCAGGAAGCAAACTTCCGCTGAGACGAGGCACACACGATGTTGTGGCATGTGGAACGGGAGATGCAGGGGGCAGTGGGCAAGCTGCACGGCAACGCCCTTATGCGTTCGCCTGTCGATGCCCGTGTGACCCTGCAGGCACAACATGCACCTTGTTCAGCACAGTCCTCGTTGCATACACCTTAAAGCATCCAGATGCCATGGCTGCTGTTGAGGTAAAAGCAAAGTATACGAGAGGTTGGGGGCATCGATGATGCGGCCACAGATTTCACGGTCTTTTCTTTTTTGTTGATGTTGTGCTTGGGAGGTCGGACTTTCAATGGCCAGGCCGGCGGCTCAATTGACTGGGACCGTATGAAATTTGGTGCCAGATAAAATCTTTGGGCGTCGAAAATGGTCGAAAAGATACACTGAACCCCAGACAAGCGATGACCTTTCCGGGATCCCTCATTGGACTGTTGGCATGCACCTCCTGTGCGAGCACAATGGCCACTCCACCCCCCCCCCCCACCCGCCCCGGTGATTAAGGTGCAGCGGACATGCATGGTCGCCATTCAGAGGGCAAACGGTGCATGCATGAACACACATTGTGCACGGTGTTGATGCTGTATCACACTAAAGTTCCATACTTTGTGGAATTGGGGGCATTGTTTTTGCATGGAACCAGATATTTAGGGTTGTTCTCAATTGGGGATATGGCATCGCTTGATGTTCCCCTTTTTTCTCCGTTGGTCTTCCATTGTCACCCCCTATTCGCCTGCGTTTGCTACTGCTTGTTCTTTGTGGGTGAATATTGCATGATGATGATGGGGAATCACCCCCGGACTACCTGCACCTAACAAAAACCTTGTGGTCCTCCTTCCATGGACCCTGTGGTCTACGTATTCTCCATTGGCAGAGGCCCTGGGTGGTCGTTGGTTGATGGCGAGTGCTGAGCTGGTGCAGGGGGCCGACTGTGCCTCCTCTGGGTACTTATCCTGCCTTACCGGAGTTGAGTGAGATGGTACTAGATCTCTCGTTACCATATCACCGGCAGAACGTTAGCGCGCCGGGCGCGCGCCAGGCATCTTTGTGGACCCGTACCCCTCCAGTGGCCTTTTAGGGGGTGCACTAAGGGGGCGCACTTAGCGCAGTGCAGCTATTTGGGCGTCTGGCTGTACTAGAGGCCCACACTTTGAGATACCAGGAGCATCATGGTGACCCCTAGCGTAGGTTTTGACTTCTGATTTTGTCCCCTATGTTGGGGACCCCCAAGAATGGACCACCGACATTAGAGTTTGGTGATGGCTGCGCTGCAGGTGGGATGCCGTGCAGGTTGTGGTGATGATGATCCTGAAGCAGGGTCAGGCGAGTGGCACCGAAGGAGCGATATACAGGACCCTAGAACCGTAGTATGCTGTCTGGTCGAACCATTGTGTGTGCTGCTGCGCCAAAACTCGAATCACCATTCCCCCCCCCCCCCTTGCGGAAGCACCGCCTTGTCTAAGCATCAGGACCCGGTCTGACCGTCGTTTTTCCGACCACAGTTTTTCTAGTCAGAGACTTAGTGGAACGTGATTGTGTGCCAATTGTAGAGGGAAACAGGGGCTGTGCCATGTTTGGGATGAGTCCTCCTGCTCATAACAACATTGTGCTTGCTACTGCAGCCCACTGCTGTTTGTTGTGATGTGATTGTCAGCCTGGCTTGGCTGGTACCCCGCATCGCGCGCAAGCACCGCCTTGTCCAAGCACCGGGACCCGGTCTGACCGTCGTTTTTCGTGGTGCTTGCGCAAGAGAGGGGGAGGGTATGACAATGACCCAATACTTTGTGCAACAACAAGCGCTGGAGGAGTACTTGTACCAGGCAAATGTACCCAGAAAACACGCAGTTAGTGGTCGAAAATGAGGGTAAAGGGAACAACACAACTTGTCATCTTCATCCAAATCCTGCATGAGAAATAGTCAAGGGGCATTAAGCAGTGCAACAGGTAAGGGGGACACTCAGCAAGGAAATGGTGCCAAACGCATGTCAACAGCTACAAAACCCAATCCACTGTAACATGGTGTAACGACATGCCAGCAGAGCCCATGGGCCCCCCAAACACGGCGACCCCGGGTTTCCGCACTTTTGCCACCTGAAGCACAGAACATGGCCCGTGCGGAGGACGGGGGGGGGGGGTCCTGCTTCGTGCAGATGCCACCATCGGCCACCCATCCCCAGGACTGCTGCATCATGGCTGCCAAGAAGGTTCTGCAGCAAGCGAGCAAAGGGATTGCCGGAGTCAAGCACACGTTGGCGGTCACCAGCGCGAAAGGGGGCGTGGGCAAGTCGACGTGCTCCATCAACTTGGCCATTGCCCTGGCGGCGAAGCAGCAGCGGGTGGGGATTCTGGACGCAGACATCTTCGGGCCCTCCATCCCGAAGCTCATGAATTTGACGTACCATAAGCCGGAGGTGCGGGAGGACAAGAAGATCGTCCCGCTGCAGAATTATGGGTTGAAGGTCCGTTTGGCCATCCACCCCCCCGCCCCCTGCCAGCAGAGGCACCTCTCGGAGGGAGTGACCGCTGACCTGGATGTACCCTCCCCCCCCCTTGTCGTTCCCCACCCCTTGTCCTTCCCCGGGGGGGGGGGGGGGGGGCGTCACTTGGTCAACCCAAAAATTTTGGTTGCGGGCTCATTGTGTTGTTGTGTAGGTGACTGTGTTGTGGGGCACTGCCACTTGTATCCCTTGCACTCATGGCAGGACATTTTGCTCACTTTCGCTGAAATGGAACTTGATAGCACAACCATGTTTCCCCCTGGGACAAGTGTGATGTTTTACACCGAGCCGGTCAAGGAGTAGGTCTCCGAACATTGGCAGCCCTTTGAACGCAGCCTATGCTTAATTCTTTCGTTTTATGCTGCAATTTCTGTGCCTGCAAGTGTGTGTGTACGGTGGTGGTGCGGTCCCCCAGGGGGGTCCGGGGGACCGTCACTTGGTGACCGTCCCCCAGGGGGTGGTGGGGGACCGTCTTCCCTGGGGTGGGGAAGGACAGGGGGGGGGGGAGTACGCAAAACCCTGTAGAGCCCAAAGGGCCAGAGAACAGCGTGGAGCCAGGGCAGGGATGCACAATCCAATGGCGCCTGGAGAAGCGCGGGACGATGGACAGAAGGCGATGACAGCCGTGGGGCACGCAGCAGCCAGAGCCTAATGCGGACACTGCAACTTGACCAATTGAAGCCCTGCCGGCCGCCGGTGGATGTCGTGGTGACGGCAGCGTCCAATGCAGATGCGGGGGGAAGGGGGGAGGGTTCGGCGGGAATAGCGGAAGCAGCGGGGCCCTATGTCAAGCCTCACGGGGCTTTGGTGCATTGCCTCCTTCCCTCGGGGGGGGGGAGGGGGATGGTGTTATGTGGCGGACACCCGGTGCCCGCACAGCGCACGTGTGGTGCGGGGCTGTCCCCTCGCTGCACTGCCGCACTGCTCTGGCGTAGACTGCCACAGGCGACGCTGTGCCGTGCTTCGCCACGCCGTGCCCCCCTCCCCCCTCCCCCCCTGAACACGGCTTGAACACCCCCCCCCCCCCCCTTTGGACGAGGTGGCACGGCCCGGACAGCCCCATCGAGGACGGGCGAAGGGCGCGAGCCGAGCCGAGTGTTTGCGGAACCACCGGCCCAACCGGCGACGGCCGACGCGGTACAGCGGAGGAGGGGAGGGAGGGTCCTGGCCACTACCCCCGGCCATTGAGCCTGCGGGCAGCGGACACAGCGAACGCATTCTGCAATGCTGAACCGAGAGCAGTGAGGACCGGAAAGGCAGGGGCGGTCGGAGCTGATTGCGGTGAGGCAAGCGTGACCCATTGTGGCCCTTTGTACAGCCCCCCCCCCCCCCCCGTGGGGGGTGCCGTCATGTGCCCCACAAATTCCACGGCGCCGAAGAAAACTCAACCCGAGGGGAGGTCATTCGGTACGCGTTCTCCCGCCTCATTCGGCCGCATGTGGCGTGCAGATGGGACTGGCACGCACCCCAAACCGGTCGAGCCTCGAACAATCCGCGGGTGTTACTCCGGTGACCGCCCAAAACGGTCGATCTTCTCACGCACAGCCCGTTTTGTCTGTAACACCCTTTTCTTTACACCCATGCACTTTGGTACAACATGTTTTGACTTGATTCTGTTTCAAAAAACAAAGGTGCCCCCCCCCCCCCCCCAGCCCCAGATGGCTGAAAGTGTCTATGGCGGGGACATTCAGTCGATCAGCACCGACCATTGATCCCCCAGCCCCAGATGGGGCCAGCTACTATAGCAGCACGGGGAGGGAGTGACCCCTGACCTGCATGTACGCCTGACCCAGTAGAGCCCGGACAGCCAATGCGCCCAGCGGAGGTAGGGTTGAGGGATGAACACCAGTTCGCCGGACACTCAACGGACGCGCCACACGTTGGCAAGATGGACAGAAGGCGATGACAGTCGCGGGGCAGGCGCGACCAGAGCCTAATGCGGACACTGCACCCTGACCATATTGAGGCCCACCCCCTCTTTGCAGTGCCTTGCCAAGGGCAGTCTCATTCCCCTCTGATTGCAATGCATTTGCAGTGGAAGGCCCAGGCCCGGGTCCTGGCGCACAGTCCCCGGGGGTGTGGGGCCACGTCGTATGGTCTGGGCCACCGGTTCAAATTCCGGCGGCGGGCGGGGGGGGGGGGGGGTCAGGGACTTGCTTTAATTTTCATTCCGACGGGGGAGGGGGGGACCCCTCCCCCCTGGACCCCCTCCCCCCCTCCCCTGGACCCCCTCCCTCCCTCCCCCCTCAGCTCAAGTGCAGCTGAAAACCTGGGTTTTGGGAACTTTTTTTGGTGACGGGGAAAAAATTTCTCGGCGCCTTCGGCGCACGCCACACACTGTTTACTTATCGTTTTATGTGTACTCTGTGTTCCTTGTCTTGCAGATTACCATGACCCAACGCTCGTTGTCAGTGTATTTCTGCTCCCCAGTCCAACCGTCGCCACGCGCAAAATGCAAAGACGTAATCGACGCGCTGCTTTATTTTAGGTTTAAAGATAGGATCACTGGCCGGAAGAGACACAAAGCATACAATGAGGCACAAAAGGCATGTGCCACACTGTTTTTGAGTGTGCCAATGGCAACACTCTTCTGATGTCTCCCGTTCAGGCAGTGACTCAGATTCCTCATCATCATCAGATGGAGGCTCCAGTTCAGGGGAGTCTAATTCTGATTGACCATGATCACTGTGAGTTGGCATGAGATGGTGAATGTCCCGCTTTGTTGTATTTGTTGTGTCTTGATTAGATGAGGGAACCCTGAATTGACCTGCAATGATGAATTGGTTTTGTTTGCTACCAACAAGATGACATTTCCATGTGCTGAGTGGTTCGTTGCCCAATAAATTTTCTGTTCCCTGTGGACTAGGTACGTTCCGACGGGGGGGGGGGCCTCCCCCCTGAACCCCCTCCCCCCCTCCCCCCCCCGCTCAAGCAAGTCCCTGGGGGGGGGGGGGCATCACGAGGGTGTGGCCGGGTCATCAAAGTGGCGTGCACAGGGCCGCTGCACCGCGTTGCGAGGCTGCGCTGCGGCTGTTGGCCTCCGCATCGTGCGCAGTACGTGTCCACGCACGACGATGAGCCGTCCCCTGCGTGGGTCTCGTGGGTCGGTGCGCGTGTGTGGGCCGGGCCCCGCGTGCACGCCCGTTGTGCCGTGGTCATGGGGATTCCGACGCACGCGTTGGTCTGCGCGAACACAAAGTCGTGTCGCAGTCATTGGCACTCTTCCGCGGGTCGTTCACACGTCCGTATTGCGGGTATTGCGGGTCCCGCAGGTGATGAGCTCCGGGTTCATCGTTCCTCAAGACAAAAGTATTGTGTGGCGCGGCCCAATGGTCATGGGCGCCGTCAATCAGGTGTGTGGCTGGGGCAGGGGCCAGGGATGTATTAGAACGGCCGTACAACGCAGGAGGAGGGGGGGTACCCCCCCATGGGACCCCCTCCCTCCCCTTCCAATGGTTGAGGCTGACAGCCAAAATATTGCTTCGGGGCCTTCGGTGCCAAGAGGATTTACGCTTCAAAAATTTTGGCCCGCCTTCGGCGGGGGACCATAGGGGAACCCTCGGAGGAGGGGGGTCCCAGCCAAAACCCCCTGCCTTCCCCCTCTGATACATCCCTGGGGAACTGTTCTTCACTAACCCCCCCCCCCGCCCCGGTATTCCACAGAGCTCCTCGGTTCTGTGGTCATCAGGACGGCGTGCAGGTTCAGGCTGAGCGCCTTCGGTGCGTTCTTGCCACGTCCCGATCACCGGAACCCCCGGGGCACTGCACCGCGATCTCCACGTGCCGCACAGGACCTGCGATGCAATGCCAAAGAGGGGGAACCCATCGATGGGGACCGGTTGGGACGCCCTTCCTCCGACCGGATGTTTGGTTCCATTTCAAGGATGCCGCATGCCAGAGTGTGCGCCCCAGACACGGGCCGCAGGGGGGGGGGGGGGGGGGCGTTCTGCGTGCGACAGGCAGCGGGGGTGCGCCATTCGGAAATGACTGCAACCATCCAGAGCCCGCCAGGCAATGACATCAGCCACCCAGAGCCCACAAGAAGACATCCGCAAGGGACCTTATACCAACAATTTCCCTTCATTTCTCAGGCGGAACACCACATCACCCCCTTCCCCCCCCCAGGGCAGTGCGGATGCCCGCAGTAGTGCGGGTGCCTGCCTGTCATGGCAGAAGGCGAGAGGCCAATAGGCGCCGCCACAGGCTAACCGAGCCAACCCCCAAGGCCTTGTGCCAACCCCCCCCCCCATTCGGTCCCTCCTCAAACCCCTCATGAAAACAGTCCTCCTCCGGGACCATGCAACTTCAGCAAACCCATTGGGATGCCGGTGTGCTCTTCCCGCGTTCATCAACGCCGGCGGCAACACCCCCTTGGGACGGTGATGATACCTCCACTACCACAACCGATGGTTGAGCGGAAAAGGGGGATGTATGAAAACAGGCCCCTCGTGGCCCTGCCATCGCCGTGTGCCCGGACAAGGCCATATTGAAAGCAGGTCAAATCTGGAACACCGGGGGGGCATGTGGGAGAAACCGGCGCAAATGGACGGGAGACTGTGGAGGGCTAAGCTCATATGTGGCAGTCGGGCGAAGGGGATTGCATGTGCTTTTAGGACAAATGGGAAATCAGGGGGGGCGGGTGGATGCGGGGGGCGGGGGGATAACATGGGGCAGGACCACGGGGATCCGGACCCAATCCCCCCCTCCAGACCCCCAGACCCCCGCCCATCGGGGGCAGCTGTTGTTTCGCGTGCCCAGTAGGGCCGACAACGGCATTCCGGTGGGTGCTTTCGGGGCTCCATGGGGTTCATGCAGGCGTCTGGGTGGGGGTTGGGTGAGGGTTGTGTGAGGGTTTGGTCTGTCGGCCCGCCGGGCGCTCCTGCTATGGCTCTCAGAATTTCCTCCCCTTTTTCGCT
This sequence comes from Eutreptiella sp. 'Long Island Sound 2002', assembly GCA_964036045.1. Classification (NCBI taxonomy): domain Eukaryota; phylum Euglenozoa; class Euglenophyceae; order Eutreptiales; family Eutreptiaceae; genus Eutreptiella; species Eutreptiella sp. 'Long Island Sound 2002'. Next base: position 167,924,176 of record OZ038380.1, read on the forward strand.
TCCACTGGTGGGCGGTCAACCGGTTTCTACCCCCACTTTCACGCAGTCAAAATGCTCAGGGAGTGGGAATTCATACCCGCGCCAGACAAACGACCACAACCGAAGCAAGGTTGCCCACCCCCACCCCCCAATATCCAGGGGTGCCAATAGCGGTGGATATTTGGGGGGTTGACGGTGGATTTGCGATGGATTTGAACATTTTGCCGATGGATTGGGGACGGATATGCCTGTTTGACACATACCCCTGCCCCGCACTATTGCCTTTTTTGGTGTGAAGCTTGTGCCCACAACCTTTTGCACGCTGTAGGTAACTCAGGGCGGTCCTTAAGGGACCAGATTTTTTTTTTGTTAAGGACCGCCTTTAAGGACCCTTAAGCGCAGTGCGCGCGCAGTGCAACTATTTGGGCGTCTGGCCGTACTGGAGACCCATACTTTGAGATACTAGGGGCCCCTAGGGGCATCATGGTGACCCCTAGCGGAGGTTTTGCAAGGCGTAGCACGTTTGGATCAAGGCATGGCAAGGCGTAGCATGGTTGTGCCAAGGCATGACAAGGCGCAATGCTCGTGTGCACACATTGATCTATCGTGCTTGCACATATGCTACAGGACTTCATACCCCCCTCCTCCTTTCTTAGAAACACTTTCTTCATGGATTTGAGTCTTGGCGATCGGGTGTTCTACACCCGCTCCAACGGCGTGCGAGTTCCTGCCACGGTGGTTGGGATGGCGGGAGATGGGCTCATCCACTTGGAGTACTACCAAGATGCACTGCGGGTGGTAAATCGCCAATGCAAGATGGAGTCCATGTGTACTTAGTAGACAATGGAACAGAAAGACAGTTGTGTGTTCTTGAGGGTGGCGACCAATGCGTTGTTCATGGCTTTTCCAGTTGTGCATGATGTGTGTTATGTGAAGGGAAGGTAGTTTGCAACTTTCTTGAGCTAGGGCAGTTTGGGTCACCTAATTCTAAGGGCGTTTCCAAGGGGTTTGCTTGGGGGCTCTTCGGGGGGAACATAGTCTAAAAGTAGCGCGCAGTGCGCGCGCAGTGCAGCGCGTAGTGCGCGCGCAGTGCAAAGATTCCCCCCAAGGGACCACCAACCGCGAAACGCCAACTGCCACCAACCGCCAACCGCCGCCAACCGCCAACCGCGACCAACCGCCAACCGTCAACTGGTGCCAACCGCCACCAACCACCCATCACCAACTGCCAACTGCCGCCAACTGCCGCCAACTGCCACCAACCGCCAACCGCCAACCGCCAACCGGCAATCTCCACCAGCCGCCAACCGCCAATCGCCACCAACCATGGTTGAACATATGAGCTACACGCGGTCGTTTTTGAAAAAACCATGTCCCGGAACAGTTTTTTTTCTTTTTTTTCCGTTAAGGACCGCCCTGAGGTATCTTGCACTTCCCCCTGAGTTCCCCTTCAGTCCCTGCCCCCAAGGAGACCTTAGTAGTGAAGTAAACCCACTGTGCGGCCCATCTTCTTGCTTTGTTGGGTTGGGGTAGGGATCTGGTGGCATGTGGTATTCTGGATTGCTTGCGGTGGATTTGCGATGGATTTGAACATTTTGACAATGGATTTACGACGGATCATCCGTCGCTATAGGCATCTCTGCCCGTATCCCCCTTCCGCGATGATCACATGAGCGCGGGGGTCCCACGGGGGGTCGGACAGTGGGCACACCCCACCCCTCGGAACCCAACCCCACCAAGCCTTCGCTGAAAAACGGGTGCTTGTGAGATCCGAGTCCTGGGGTTGTGGGGTGCAAGGGGCAGCCCTACCCTGCCCCTTCGGGAGGCGCCGGCGGTCCCTCACGCCGCGGGTGTCGGGCCCCAGAATTCCACCGCAACACGCCTCTGCGGTTTGGGGGATGAGGACCGGCCTGCGCCCTCGCCCCCGCCAAGTTCTGCATGGCACGCCTCCGGCCCTCCCCATGACGCGGCCACGTCTCTTCTGCAGTTGCTTGGCGACACGGAATGGGGCGAGTTGGACATCCTGGTCATTGACATGCCACCAGGTCACCGCCTTCGAGGGGAGATGGGTGTCCTTGGGAATGGCGAGGCGGGCAGGGGAAGGCGTTGGCACAGTCCCTAGGTCCCGGGCATTTCCCCAATGCCGTCCGGGGGGGGGGGAACCCCCACACCCACTCCAAATGTGTAGCCCCCCCCCAACATTTCCATCCCCCGAGGCTGAATGGGCGTTCTGCCAAACTCTGTACCCCCCTCTCCACCCCTGAACAAGCAAACCGAACGCGAACAAATCCAGGGTACCATTGCACCGCCACTGCAAAGCTTTTGAAGACAGCAGTCCTTAGACAAGGCTACGCCGCCCCTGTGCTGGTCCTATAATTTTGGATGTTGTTTCTAGACCAGACCCTTCCGTCCTTCATCGCTCCTACAAATCTTGACGCTGTTCCTCCGTCGTTTGGAACGCCGCCATGTGGCCCTGTGGCCTGTACCCGCTGAGACCTTCATTTTCTTTTGTTGTCGTCCCTCTGCAATGAAGTTTCCCATTTTGTTCCCTCAACCCCCTGCAGATGTAGCGGGGTACCGCTTTTGGGGGGGTGGGGGGGGGGCTCGCGAACGCGGAAACGACACCAGCAGGAGCACCGGTGGCAGCGGCCGACAGAACGCAGCGACCCAACGCAACATGCGAAGGGAAGAACGGGTGACTGTCCAGGGCCCCGTAAAGAAACAACGACCCGACGGAATGTCACATGGGGGGGGGGGGGGGGGTGTTTGGGGGGGGGGGGGCGTCCAAAACCAATATGACATTGTGCCCGCCGCCGACGTTCACATATTTCATTCAAAAACGAGGTTCTCCGAGTGTTTTGGGCAGCAGACCACATGCGAGGCCCCCACCGGTGTTCCAATGGGTCTCGGCCTCTGGGGCCGAGTTAGTGCCAGGCCTACGGGACGGGGGGGGGCTCATGAGGGCAAAGGTCCGCCAGATCACATCCCTGGTGGATGAGCACATCCCTGACCTGGGGGTCCGGGTTTGTTGAAGGGCCTGTCCGGCCTCACCAGAAATGGTGCTTGGCCCAACGCCCCGCGCAGTGCCCGGGGGGTGCGGGGGATTGCTGGGGGGCAGGTACCCGAGCAGGCGACCCCCCACGGGCCTCTGCCCACTCAGGGGGCCCAAAGTGGCCATTTGTGGGCCACTTCTGATTTTGTCCCCCGCTCTGAAGCATTGGGGACCACCGAGACGGCAGGGGTTATGGGGGCGTACCGTGCGCTGTGCGAAAAGTTGGCTGTTCTCCACCACCGGGAGTTCGGTAAGTTCAGAAGATTGAAAGGACGTCATTGAATGGCTGCTGCAGTGGACGGGGCTACAGGGGGCAGAATTTAGGTCCCTGGGACCCATGGCAAGCATCAGATGTTTGAATTTTTGAGTTTTGAATTGATTGTGCATGATTCCGCAGGTGGGTGGTTTTCAGGGTTGTTACCTGGATAATCACCGTAATAATTGGCGCTGTGCCCGCGCTGTGCGAAAACGCCCCCTACGTACCCACCATGCCCCCTTTTGGGCCACTCCTGATTTTGTCCACCGCTTTTGAAACATCGGAGGCCCCAGATATGGCAGAGCTTATGTAGCCACCATTAAGAGAACACAAGGGGGGCCACACAACCCCTGCCCCCCCGTAGCAAAGGGGAGACACGCCGATGGTGAAGCCCGGACCCCCCCTGTCCCCGACACGGTCCTTGCAGCCAAAGCTCCGTCCAGTTGGTCCCATGCGGCCTGCAGCGTTGTACCCCCGCGTTGCGCGCATGCGACGCATTGCGCGAGCACCGGCCTCCCACCGGCCCATCGCTCTCCCGTCGCCTCCTTCCGCAGGCACGGGCGACACGCACCTCAGCATTACGCAGGCGCTGAACTTGTCCGGGGCCGTCGTCGTCTCCACGCCCCAAGACATCGCCCTCATCGACGCCCGAAGGGGGATCCACATGTTCAATTCAGGTCCGGCCCTTGTCGCGCGGACCCCCAGGCCGCTGCCCTCCTCACCCCCGGTCCCGCAGGTCGCGTGCGGGCGGACGCCCCCGTGGCTGTTGTCTTGTGGTGCCTTCGAGAAACGCTTTTCCTGCCGTGCCCCGCGGCGCGCCCTGTGGCGCGCAGTCAGGGAAGTCTGCCTCGTTGTGGCATACCTCGTTGACCAAACACTGAAGCCCGTGTGACTGGGCATGCCGGGCTTGCCTGTGAACAGGGGGGGGGGGGGTCAATAGACGCGCAAACGGCACATCCCGCCATATCCAGCACAGCCCCGGCACACCAACGACTGGGCTCCGCGAACGCGGAAACGACACCAGCAGGAGCACCGGCCGCAGCGGCCGACAGAACGCAGCGACCCAACGCAACATGCGGAGGGACGAACGGGTGACTGTCCAGGGCCCCGTAAAGGAGCAACAACCCGACGGACTGTCACACAGGGGGTCAATAGAGCCCCCAAAGTCTGGGTGGGGGTTGGGAAAAGGGCTCACCGTCAGGTCCCGTCAATTGAGCCCTTTTTGGGGGAGGGGGGGGGGTCTAGCCAGGGGGCTCTATCGCCCCCTCCCCCCCCTCAAGTGTCAGCCCCGTTGCCCCTTGTATGCTGCGTTTCGTTGGTCGGCCCACGTCCATGGGGCGTCGTGGGAGTCGAAGGGAAAGGGGTCATGTGGTCATATGCGCGGCCCCAAAAAGAGGCCGACGGGGCAGAGAGTACGTGCGAGTCCTCGATCCAAAAGGGGGGCGGTCTGCGGAGGCGGAGCGTCGGGTCTCGCCGCGGCGAAAGGACCTGCAGATCTCACACACGAATGCCCCCGCGGCACAGGCCCCCCTCACCGACGCTGTTGTGGCGTACTGCGCCGGGGCCGTCGTCTTCACATCGATGGAGCGATGGCGTCAAAGGGGCACCGTGCACTGTGTCTGAGTGGTGAGCCTTGTGTCCCCAATCGCCTGCAATACACCGGGTTTCTGGAGCGCTGCGGCGCGCAGCAAACACTCGTTTGGGGGGTTGTGCCCGTTTTGCGTCGCCGGCGAACCTGAACAAGCCGGGCTCCGCTTGAGGCGGAGGGGCGGGCGGGGGGGGGGAGTTCACGAATGGTCGCCAAAGTGGTGACCGGCGGTTTGGCGAGCGGTTGGGAGGTAATGGCGATGGTACAATCAGGTCCGGCCACTTGGGCATGCCCGGGCCATTGCAGCCCCATACATGTGAGCCTGCCATCGCGGGGACCCCCGTCTGACCTCTCTCTACACTCAGTTCAGCTCCTGCAGCCTGGCGCAGGGGGACCCCTTACCCCTGATGCGGATGCGCCTCCGTGCCCCGCTTGCCTCGGTGTCTCGGGTTTGGGAGGAATTCAAACAATCGAATTCGAATTCGGGCGAACTCAGCAAACGAATGCGAAGCCCCAGTCAACGGCACGGGCAACAGTCCCCCGGAGTAGTCAAACAGGACAAGTCATCCGGGGGCTCCGTTGACACGACCAAAACATGTTCGGGCCCACGGAGGGTCTGAATGAGCGGTGGCGAGGGGCCAATAGGCGCCGCCAAAGGCAACCAACCCAATACCGAGGCCTTGTGCCTAACCCCCCCCCCCCCGCCCAAGTGGTGCCGAGGTGTTAAAATGGGCCCTCCGGGGGGGGGGGGGTCGACCGAGTTCGGCGAATTCGGGGCGAGTTCGAATCCCGACCCCGACTTGGGGCATGCGGCCTGCCTCCCTCCCCCCCCCCCACTCCGCTGGCGGCGTGGGACCGGGTTCCCCCGCGGGTCTCTCGCAGTGAACGTGCCGGTGTTGGGGGTCATCGAGAACATGTCGTACTTCATCTGCTCCAACTGCGGCACGCAGCACGACATCTTCGGCCACGGGGGGGCCGAGGAGACGGCGCAGGACTTCGACGTGCCGTTCCTGGGGCGCATCCCCCTGCACCCGCAGATCCGGTCCGGCTCCGACGAGGGGAAGCCCGTGACCATCGTGCAGCCCGAGGGGGTGGGCGCCCCCTACTTCGAGATCGCCGACCTCATCTACGAGAAGCTGCAGGCGGGCGACGGCCCGGGCGGCCCGGAGATCACGATGGACTAAGGGGGGGGACGTCATGCGGCTTTGCCTCCCAAGGCCCCAGGGGGTTTAGGGGGCTTTGGGGGGGTGGGGGGTGACCCCAGGGGCCAGGGATGCGCTGGAGGTGCCGGTCCGTCCCGTTCCAACTGCTCTTCTTCTGCTGCCAACCGCCCGCCCGCCGCTGTGTAACCGCCAGCGCTGGCCCCACAACCGCTTTTCCAACCGCCCGGAGCTGCCCTTGCGGCCGCTCTGGAGACCGCTCCCCCGGCCTCCCTCCCGCTGCAACCGTGTCCCCTCCCCCGGTCCCATGACCCGAGCCCGCGACCCCCCCCCCCCCCCGACGGGACTTGCAACCGACAGTAACCGCTCGCAACCGCTGCCCCGACCCCCCTCCTCCGAGCGCCTCCTGACCTCCCGCTCTCACCCCTCCCCCCCCGTTCCAGTCCCCCGCGCCTTCCCAAGGAGCGCTGGCCCCGCGGCAGTCCCCCCTCTGGACCGCGGCAAATGCGGGGGGAGGGGGGATCGGCTCGGGTGCCACGGCCCAGGGCCCCCGCACACGGCGCGGCCAACGATCCGACCGCCCGTGTGTCGTCCTCCGGTGCGTTGCGTGCGCCGTGACGGGCCGTGACGGGGCGGCCGCGCGCGCGACGCCATCGCACCCGCCGTCGTCCGGGGGCGGGGCGGTGCGCGTCGCTCGCGGAGGTCATGAAAGGCACGGACGTGTGTGGGGGGGCTGGGGAGAGGGACGCCCCTCGCTGCCGCCTCCACCTCCACAGGGCTCAGCCCCCCCCCAAACCACCAAGGCCTTGTGCCAAACCCCCCCCCCCCCCCCCACAACCCCCGACCCGACCCCCTTTGCCACGGCTCTGCACGCAACGCCTGTCATGAGCAGCCCAAGCGGCGCGGGAGCAACGCATGAAACGCCAAAGGCACGGGCACGTTCCTCCAAAACCGCCGGAACGGTCTACAAAACCTGTGCAAGGCCCCCCCATCCCCCACCCGCACGCCACACCCCCCCCGGTCCGCTGCGGTGCATTGAGTGGGAGGTGTTCCTGTTCACCGCCCCTCACCGACCGCCCGCGCCTCAGCACCACCCCCCCCCCCCCCCGACGGTGCAGAGCCCATGTTCGGCCCCAGGCCCGCAGAACATGTTCCCCCGGGCACATGGCTCAGCGCGATCCCCACGGAAGGCGACCCCCCCCCCCCCCCCCGGTGTACCACCCCCGACCCCCGCAGGCCCGGCCGGTTCGCTTTCTCATTGCGGGTGGGGCCGCGTCCCATCGGCTCTCGGGTCTGCAGACACCCCAACGCCGCGGTCCTGCGTACGCCCCACCTCGCGACTTCGGGCTCGAACCGGCGACCTCTGGTTCAGGCGTCCTCTGCTCTGACCACTGCGCCACCTGACCTCTGGCAAAACATAAGTCGTGTTCTGAGCGGCGCCGCGTGCCCTGTGCACAACGCATATCCCTTCGGGGTCTCAGGGCGTTGGAGGGCCGATGAAGGGCATTGCCGCGTCTGCGCTCTGCGCCCGTTTTGAAGTTTGGCGCGGGCGCTCGAGGGTAGCGGCAACGGAGGCCCCCGGGCGGTGTCGGTGCACTGCTCCCCGTCTGCACTGCGGCCCGGGGCTCCGGAATGTCCTACGCCCCGTGCGGCGCCCGGCGGGCGTCCACCCCCCGCCCGGCGCCCCCCCCCCCCCCCCCAGCGGGCCCTCGGCGGTCCGGGTCTCTTTCGTGGCGTTGGGGCGGTCCGGCGGTGTTTGGGTCCAGCCTCTCGGCCGGGCACTGGGTTTGCGGACAAACGCGTGCGCGCGGCGCTGCCCCCGCGCGGAGGAGAGTGTCGGTGGTGGTGGGCACGCCGTCCGGACCTTTTGCAACGAAGCTTCAACCGTTTTTCCGAAGTCTGCCCCTCCCCCCCCCCCAACCCCCGCCGCCGCCGCCGCCATCATCAGCGACACACGAGGCGTTTGGCGTCTCCGCTGCGCTCGCCGTGGCACATTCGGAGGGCCATATGCCTCCGGCCTCCGTTGCATATGAGCCCCCGTATGAGCCCGCGTGCCGCGTGCGCCGTATCTATGCCGCCGGCACGCCCCCTCCGCGTGCCTTGCGGGGCCCGTCTCCGTCGCCCTGACCCGCCCTCAGCCCCCCTTATAATTGCCGTCGTCCCGGGACGCACTTGTCCGTGTGGGTGCGCCCGCCCCCCGGCGCCGAGCCGCCCGACGCGGCCGCAGACTATAACCCCCCGAACGGGCCCCCGGCCGGTCCATTTCGGGGGAGCGCGACGACCCGGTGCTGCCCCAAGCGCCTTCCAATTGGCCCCCAAAGTGCTCCTCAGCGCACCCCCCCACCAGAGCGATGGCCGTGCGGGGGGGCGCCCCCCCGCACGGTCCCCCCCGAGCTCAGGGGGGGCGGGAGGAGCGGCTGTGTAATAATGGCCCGGGTTGTGTGCCGGACGTTCCGGGGGAGGTCATGTGACGCTTTCTCTGCCTTGTGCTGCCTGATCGTGGGATGCCTGCGCCCGTGTGCCTTCCTCTGCCTCCGTTGCCGTGTTTGTGGATTCGTGGACAGTTTTGAGGGGGAGAAAAAGGAAAGGGGGTGCCAGTGCCGCCGTCACCGAAGCGACGACCAGGAGCGGCATTCTCCACGAGCATCGGGCACAACGCTGTAGCCGCACGGCAGCAAACCACCCCTGCCGTTGCACCTCCTGCGGTATCCAAGTCTCAAGATCATCCGCAGGAACAACCAATGTTCCGGTTGACGTGGGAATTCATGGACTACATCCTACAAAATGAGGCCAGACTCTCGGACTCCTCAGGAAGTCCGTGAGCAATGGCCTGGAAATAGACGCACGCACGCCGCCAAAGGCGAAGATGAACGCAGGAGCAACAGCAAAGCGGAGGGCAGTAGGGGCCGCGCAGGGGCCACACGGGGCCGCACTCCGGACAGGGAAAGGCCGGCGCCATCCGCGCGGATGCCGTCGTAGGCCCACAACAGCGCCGACAGTGCGGTTTTTTTTTTTTCAAATGATGTTGTACCACGGAAAGTGTGAGTACATCGGTCGTCGCCATTGAAGACACCGTACAAAGGGGCGCGAGATTTATTGTGCTTTTCCAACAAACACAAGTTTCCAACCAAAAGCTTTCCCAACAAAAGTTTTCTTCCCAACAACAGTTTTTCCGACAAAAAACGTTGTTCGAACAAAACCTTTTCGAACAGAAAATTGGAAAGGGTCCCTTTTCATCCCCAAAACATGTTCATTTGCAAACAGAGTTCGGCAGCGTGCCCAGCTGCTTGACGACTGTGGACCCGCTGCTGCGTTGAGCGGGACGGTCCCGCACCGTCCCGCACCAGAACGGTCATGGTTTGCGTCTCCGTTGGCTCGACATCGCCTGCCAAACCGTCAGACGGGGCCCCCCGATCCCCGGTGCCCCGAGTATGTGTGCATCGAGGGGCCTCAGCACCGCGCCACCGTCCCGTCCTTCGTGCCCCCAGGTCCCTGCGGCCGTGGCTGTGTGCCTGACCAATCGGCTGCGATTCTGGCCATTTCCCTTGAAGGAGCCGCACGATGTGCATTCCTCTCAGTCACCGCGCCATCCACGAGAGGCAGGGGCCGGTGCAGCCGCCGCCCATCTCTGGGATTGTGTAAGCAAAGGAGGCGTGGCGTGGAGTGTATGGTGTGTGTTGGCCTCGGCCTTCTGCATGGGCCACGCAGGCGGTGGGAGAGCCCGTGCATGTGATGGCCATGCGCCACCCTCGGCCCTGCAACAGATATCAGCCTGCGTCGTGATGGAGGGTGCAGGTATTGTTGGGTGGCAGCTGAGAGTTGCTGCAGTGCCACAAGAAGGCGACGTTGCAGACAGCCGCATCTCATGTTATGTGTTGGAGGGCGCTTTGCCGTTCTCGCTGCTGCTGCATGTCCCACGCCTCTTGTCTCTCGTTTTGCAGATCTGTCATCATGCGCCAACAGAATGCTTGCGGTGTGAACCTTTTTGCTTGTGTGGGTGTGGGTGTGGGGGGGTGTGCGTGCATGTACATGCGCTTAGCCATTTCGATCCCCGAGTGCGCGACACCTGCGGTGTATGGAGCGACTGCCTGGGAGGGGGGCGTTTGGGACGGGGAGTTACTCCTTGCTTGCTGCATCTCAGGGGTCCGTAGAAGGGCACTTCGAACATGGCACCCCCCCCTGTGTAGGCTACGGTCTTGTCTAAGCTGCAGTAGGTTCTAGGCACCTTATTGATTTGGCACAATTTGGGACCAAATTTAATTCGGGACCAAATGCAGTGCGGCCACATAAGACATGGGTTTGGTGACGAATTTGCCAGCTTCATGGGGTCATGGACACATGTTTTTGTGAGTGTTTGCCCACTTGAACCCACATACCCCCCCCCCCCCCTTGCGCATGCACGGCCTTGTCTAAGCACGGGGTGGGCGTTGAACCGCCGTTTTGAGGAAATTTTGGGACCGCCGTTTTTGTGGTCCAGAATGGAGGATTGGGTGTCTGTAGAGGGTTTGTACAGGGAAAGAGGGGCTCATTCATGTCTGTGATGGTGCATTCTGTTCATAACAACATTGTACTAAACATTGGAACCCCATGCTGCTTGTTCTGATGTGATTTTCAGCCACGGCTAACAATGTTATTCCCGGTCCGGCTGTCACATGTGCCACGCGCATGCACGGCCTTGTCTAAGCACGGGGTGGGCGTTGAACCGCCGTTTTGGCCTGACTTCTGGGACCGCGGCCGTGCTTGCGCAAGGGGGGTGGGGTAGCTCTGATTTTTGGGATATTTATGCATTACATCCCCCTTTCCTGCACGTGTGTGTCGGCAGTTGTGCGTGGTATGCGTAAGCTACGGCCTTGTCTAAGCGACAGTAGGCGTAGGGACCGTGTCAATTTGGGGCTTTCCCGTAGCTCAGACAAGGGCGATGTATTTGCAGTGCTCGGCAGTTCCTGTTTCTGATGTGTTGAGGGAGCACAAGAGAAGTGGGGGATTCGGGAATGGCATGCTGAGAGATCGATGCTCCTCCTTGGCAACCTTTCGCTTTCGGGGGGCTGGAGATGAAGAAGTGTTGGGACCTCAGAAAGACTGGCTTTCAAGGGGCATGGCGCGGGCAAGGGGCGCGGAGCTACGGGAGATCGGGGCAACAGGCCGGAAATGTCTGGTGGTATGATTGGGGCGAGATTTGCCCCCCACCACCTCTTGGGGTGAAGCCCTGGTCGTGCCCTGTTCCTGTAATCCTTTCTTTGGGGCGGTTTACTGATTGATGCTTTAGAAGACAGTCCCCCCCCCCTCCTTGTCCTAACACGGGCTTGTCCAAATGCGGCGACCCCGTGTCACCGCGCTTTTTGGGCTTTTTTTGGAACCAGCGTTTTGCGGTTCCAATCAAATCAAGAATGTGGGTTGCAGCTTCGTGCGGGCTGCAGGAGGGGTCAGTATGGGAGCGGAGCAGCGCACGGCGTGAAGTCCACCATTGACGTTGCCCACGTCCATGAGGCCAGATTAGATCACAACAATGCCACCGCTTGGCACATCAGGGGCGCACCGTCACAAGGTGCGGCAGGTGCGAAATGACCAACGCAGCAACCGCGGCCACATCCCCTTCTGTAAAAGTGCGACCGTACTTCGTGGGCGGGGGAAGGTACGGAGTGGGGCCCGACACGACACCTCTCCCAAGGTGCTGCGTCCATGTGCGTACAGGCCCCTGGGACCGACTAGTGGGATGCCAAGAGGATGGTGGTGCTATAGTGCAGGGCTCCGGCACAGAGCCTTGCTGCAGGGGCAGTGCAATGGCCAGTCTGGGGCGTCCGGGCCTTGCTCGGGCGCGCTGCGGCCGCGTGTTGCACATGTGCCGTCAGAGGGGGTGCCTTTTCTTGTGACGTCTTGCCATGGAAAGTGCAGAGCGCCTACACGCGGGCCCCTAACCCGGGGCACACAGGCAGTGGCTTAGATTTTGTTGAACCTCCAAGGGTTTGGGCTCACAACCGGTGGTACCCCCCCTTCCCCCTTAAGCAAGCACTGCCTTGTATAAGCGCGCGGGCCCGTCTGACCGTCGTTTTTCTGACCGCTCTTTTAGGTTTCCTCTTATGGGCCCTGCCTTGTCTAAGCACGGAGACCCGTCTGACCGTTGTTTTCCTGACTTTCAGCGTGCGCAAGGGGGAGGGGGGGGGGGGGGTAAGAAACCCGCAGGAGTTTTGCATGCGACCCAGACCTCCTCTTTCTCAGATGAGGATGGTTTTGAAGGAGGTGCTTTTTGGTGTGGGGTCGGGCGGGGGGTGGCTGCTGGGGTGGCAGTCTGCTGGCAGTGGTTGGCCATTCGGGGTAGAACGCAGCGGCACTTGGCGGTTGCCTGGCGCTTGATTTTGATTGATGATCGGCACTTCGCTGACGTGAGCGATCAGCCCGACACAGTTGACGTGTCCCGGGGGTTTGTGCGTCCCGGATTCCGGCGCCTATCCCCCCCCCCCCCCCACCCGCATTCAACATGGCCCTATCGCCCTGTCTTTTAATGACCACAAACGTGGCGCAGTCCGGGTGGAGGGTTGCCGGGTTTTTCAGGGCATCGTATCCATCATTGAGTCTTTGCACAACTCGCTGGCGCCCGGCCAGGCAAGTCCAGCTAGCACCCCCCCCCCCCGCCCCGCCTTGAAACCCCCCAGCCCCCCCTTGCAACAGCGCCCATATGCAACAGTATCATGGACAGGAACAGGCGCTAGTCTCCCCCCCCCCCTTGCAATTCCCCCTCCCATTGGGGGGGGGGGGGGCGTTACTTGGCCCAAAAAGCATAGGGAATACGAGGTGCCAAAGGCACTAAAGATGATTTTTCTTTGGGTTAGAATAAAACTGCGGTAGTTCTAGTGCTACCATTGTGTGGTGCAACCCTCCCCCCCCCTTTGGGGGGGACCGTCACAACATTGGGGGGGGGGGATTTGAAGGGGTGGGAGGTTGTAGTCATCAGTAAAAAGTATTAGTAGAGGTAGATGCGCATGCCCACGGAGCAAAGGACATGCGCTCCGAGACATAGGAGACTCTGGTTGGGCAGGTTGAAGCTCCAGCACCCATAGTCGCTGGTTCGAATCCCAAGATGTTGGCGCTCCAGCACCCATAGTCGCTGGTTCGAATCCCAAGATGTTGGCGCTCCAGCACCCATAGTCGCTGGTTCGAATCCCAAGATCCGAAGGTCCCACTCCACAGGCGCCGGGAGTGCAGCGGCAGCCTCCGACCATGCCGAAATACCTCCTGGTCGAGAGTTCGCAGCCGGGATGTGGCGCCAATGGATGGTAATGGGCACTGCCGTGCATGAATTTGAGGGCAAGTGGTCCTCAGGAGCAGAACCCATGCCCTGAAATGCCCATAGGGTCCTGGGGGAACCGCTGGCCTGGCCATTGGCGAGGTGCCATCACCGGCGGCTGACACTTGCTGATGCACCGCACGGTGCGAGGAGGACCATTCGTTCCGGGGGATCAAATCTTCTCCGACTAGTTGAGGGCAAGCATCCCCCCTTGTCCAAGCCACACACCCATGTCCAAGCAACAGTAGGCATTGGTGCCGTCAATTTTTGCGCCTTGGAATTTGGTGGTGCGTCTTTCAATTGGGCCTGCTGCGTCTATGTGTGCTGTCTGATACCTGGGGTTGGAGATGCATGAAGTTCATCGTCTGTGTCAAGGAAGCTGATCGGGGCATCATGGCTTTGGTGGCATATTTCGCCCCTCGGTTTTCAGGCTAGCACCATGTAGAGCATAAGCAACACCCTTGTCCAGGCAACACTAGGCCTTGGTTTCTGGTCATATACCGTTGCATGGACAAGAGGGGGGGGGCTCAGACGCCATCTCAACGCTGTCTCAACTCTCTCAACCTGCTGCAACCCGTCTCCGCCCCATCTCAGCCGGTCTCAACTAGTCGGACAGGGTTTCCATCCTCCGGGATGCGGCCCCTTGGCAGTCGGGCCCCGGCCAGCCCCGGCGTCGGCTTTCCCTTCAGGTCGCCCAACCGGATTTGTTATGACAACCTCCGATCCCAATGCCGTATGACATACTGAGCATTAGCATCCCCGACAGCATCCCGCTGCCCAGCGCGCGCTGCCAGAATGTGGTGCACTACACCGCGCAGTTCATCTTCCAGACCTCCGAGGCACTGGAGGGCCAGGTCCTGCAGCGCCAACGCGGCACGGGCAGCAAGAAGGTCCTCGCCGCCCCCTCCGCGCCTTTGCTGGCCCCGGGCCCTTTCACCGCCAGGGGCCGCCAGCGCGTGGGGGGGGGACTGCACTGACCCCTGGTCCGACACAACGAGGGCGCTCTTGCCACGGTGCGTGCGGTGCACGGCCGCGCGCTCCCGCCCGTCAGATGGGTGTTCGACTTTTACTGTGCTTGTCGGGAGGACACCGGGATTGGGGCAACCAGCCAAACTTGAGGTGTATCTCGGGACCCGCCCGGTGATAGCTGCAACCATCCGGAGGCCTCTGGTAAAGAACAAAAACTATCCAAAGGCCTCTGGGTTTTATTGGCCACCATAACAAAAAGCCTTGGAAGACAGGTCTTGTGCTTGCAACTGAGCTTTTCTCACCGCGGTCGCTAAACTCACTTTCCACCGCCGGAACGTGCCTCAGATCAGACAAAGTCGTACACAGCACCATTCGGTCCAACTCTTGCCTTTTTGCATGCCTGGGTGTCAACCCGTCAATAGGCACGCGTAGGACATCCAGATGCGTGTTCAGGTCACCTAGCACATCCATGAGCATGTTTACGAGACCATTTCATGGTATTCTAATAGACTACTCCAGTAGCTCCGCACGATCTTCACACAAAATTGCTTAATTTGAGTTTTCTGGCGACTTTGGGGAAATTGCGAACAAGATTAGGAACATCGAAATCTAATTCAGCGACCTGGGGTTTCTGGGGAAACCTTTGTTTGGCTGGTTCCCTGGACCTCGCGGGAGCGCGCAGCCCCGGTGTGCGGATGCACTGTAAGTAGATCAGTCTGCGATTGCGCAGGTTCGGGGGTGGGTGGATGGGAAGTAAAATATACTGCACACTGTGGAAGAGAGAGGCAGTGACGCCAAACGTGGTACTAGGGTTCTACGGGCTGTTTAGGGGGGTACATCTTGGGATGGTTCACTGGTGTTTGGCCACCAATGGTTGCCACGGTGCGGTGAGGGCGGTGCAACAACCCCCTCACGGTCCTGGTCTCGGTGGCCTCCTTGGACCCAAGGGGCGCCGGACTTCGGGATCGAGGCCCCCGGTCCCCCTCTGGTCGCCGGCCGCCGGGTCATTCGGTGCGCGTGGCCTGTCCTGCCGGTCACGGCGGCGTGGCCAACGGCACTTGCGGAATGCAGAGGAGGAGCGGAAGGAGGATCCGATGCGGACGCAGGCGGAGTGACGCTCCCCACTTGACGCGGGGAGGAACCCGCAACGTTATTGCATTAGGCTCTGGCCGTACCTGCCCCACAGCTGTCATTGCCTTCTGTCCATCCTGCCGTCCTGCGGCGCTTCCACAGTCCGTTTAAGGGGGGGGGGGGGTCCGAGGGCCAGAAAGAAGGGGCGGGGGGTGCCCCCGCAAGTGGAGCCGAGTTGTTAAAATGGGTGAAGCCACGCCCCTGAGGGGCCCATCATTGAGTGATCGCCCCTGCGACGGGGAGGCAAAAGCCCTTTTGTGGAAGGACTGCACACTTGGGGGGGGGGGGGGCGCATGCGTCGTACTCATCCATGGGCCATCCACCGCCGGGGGCGCTCTGGTCATCAGGGCCTCTGACCTCTCGACAGGGCCATCTCCTGACCATTGGAGGCCTCTAAACGGAGCCCTGCCCCCATCTGGGCCTGAGAGGCGAACCCCCGTGGGTGCTGCTTCGCCCCCGCGGCTACGGAAATGACGAGTGACAGCCGCCCCCCCCCCGCCCTCCCGGACCGCGACACTGGCATGGGCCCGGGGCGCCGGCATGAACACAGGTCCTCGGACCACCGGGGGCCGAGGACAACAGTACCGCAGGAGAGTGTTTGCACACGGGGGGTGCGGCCCCTTGCGTTCCAACGCCGCCCCCCACCTCCCACCCCCTATCCCCCATCCCCCAGACCACACCCTCAGGCCCAGTTTAGTTGGGGGCAGCCAACGGAGCCAAGGGTCCGGGACCGGCGCTGAAGGCACCACAAACCGTTTTCTTGGCCCATCGCAGGGGGTGCGGTATTGGCATTGGAACCGTAACCCTGTGTTGATGTGCAAAGTGCCCACTGCGTTATGGGGGGGGTGAAATGTGCATGAAAGGCATGAAAAATGGTTGACCCCCTCCACCTCCCGCTCTGGGAGCCCACCCCCCCCTTGGCAGGGGGAAAGCTTTTTGGCAAAAAAAACTTTCCCCACTTACATGTCGCCAAAATGATCGGCGCCGATCATTTTGAAACCCAGACGCAGGGGGCCGACCCTGGACCCCCCCCCCCCTTCAAGGCCAGAGCGAGAGTGGCGGGTCCACTCCTGACCAATCGCAGCCCCCCCTTTCAAGGGCCACTGATGAGTGGCGAACTCAAGGCAACGTTCAGCAAATCCCCACCACGTGTCAGATCCGCTACCACAGCCACTGTGGGATCATCATAACACTGGACCGCTCTGAACCCTGATTCCAAGGGGTTACCTCGAGTACTGTGACGTGAGCGGGCTACGCCAGCTCATCTTGGTCTGAGCCAAAAAACAAAAAAGGCAACGTTCGGTACTCGTTGAAGTCGAACTGGGTCAGTATGGCCTCAGGCCAGGGTCGTGCGGGTTACTTCAAAACCCGACATCATGGCCCTTCAACGGGCGTTCGGCCCACTTCTACGGGGGTGCGTCTCAGCCCGAGAACCCCCCCCCCCCCGCGCGTGTGTGTGTCTGTCGATTGCCATCGTAGATGAGCGTCGCGGCAGGAACAGCGTTTGCCGTTGTAGCATCGACTCCCGGGCCGCCGCCCCGGTGCCGCCGGACGGGTAGACCCAGGGGCCGTAGCGCCGTGGGGCGTCCTGTAGCAATGGGTCTTCCGTTTGCGGAGGGCGTTGGGGGGCGCGGCCATTGCCGCGGGGTCCGGGAGCCGGTTCCCGAGTGCCCCACGGGACGGGGCCCGGGGGGCACGTGGGGCAGAGGAAAGGGACACAAGCAAAAAGGATTACCATCGCCGGGGCGGCGCTCTGGGACACAGCGAACGCCGCAGTGGACGGTGGGGCCCGAGGCACGCCCGCGCGCGTGACAGTCCCCCCGAGCGCGGCACAGGGGGCGCCCCGTGCGCTGCGCTGTTTTGACCCGTGTTCCCCGGTGCCCGAGGCCCGAGGCCCGCACGCAGGACTCCGCGGATTCGTACTCAGTCCAAAAAGAGTTAAGATTTCCCCCCAAAAATGCCGGATTGGTGTCCGCTTCCGCTGTTGCTGCCCCGTGGACGTCGCTTGTTCGGGGCGGTTACGGGCACGCTCACTTCCCGTGGGGCGCTGTGCGCGCGCGGTGCCGCACCGCCCCCCTCATAGTGCGAGTGGGCGGGGGATACCGCCGTTCCCGTGTGCGCCCTGGGGAACGTGAGGGACGGCCGCAGAAGGCGCGGCCCCTCCCGCGAACTCGGCAGGTTTTCACAGCTCAGCACCGGCTTTCGCGCACCTCAGCACTTGCTCGGCACACCTGCGGGCGCTGCGTCTCTGTGCATGGCCTCAGGTGGAGTTCCTCGACCCCAAGAACCCCTTCAACGCCTACTACAAGTTCCTGCTGCAGCTGCTGAAGGAGCAGCACGCGCAGAATGAGTTGCAGACCGCCGACGAGGAGTACTGCTCTGTCTTCCTTCCTGGTGTGCCCCCCCCCCCCCCCACCCTCCGTGGGGGACCCGACACGGGGCAGTCAGTGACACAGGGGCAGTCCGTGGGCTCCGTTGGCACACCCTCCCGAGAGGGAAAGGAAGGGGATGGAGGGGGCTAAGGATAGGCCAGACCTGAGGGTAAGTGCACGAGGGGGTGAGAGGCCCATCATGGGCACCGCCGCCTGCGGAGGGAGAGGGTTCGAGGGAAGGGCAGGGGGAAGGGGCGAGAGGCCAACAGGCGCCGCCGGCTGCAGACAGCTTCAGACAGCAATCGATGCAGGCGTCATGCCAAACCTCCCGCGGTCGGGTCTGTTTGCGCTCATTGGGGGGAGGGGGTGTAGTGAACGAGGTGTCTAGGGCAAATGGGGAAAATTGGGGGCAAACATGGGGACACTAGGGGAAATTGGAGGGGAAATGGGGGGTAAGTAGGGGAGGGTGGGGGGACAATGTGGGGGACATGTTGGTGAATGGCTTCACAAGCATGTGGTGCATGATTGGTTGTGCGTAGTGTGCGTGGTGTGCTTGTGTGTTGTGCAATTGAGTGTAGAGCATGTTCATGTTACCTCTTCTACATAGTTTTACCTCCCACCTGCTCTGCCCTTGCTCTACCCATGGCTGATGAAGTGTGCGCATGGAAGGGTGTGTGTTCAATCCCCATCAAGGTCATCCGGGACGCTGCCACAAAAGTGGGTATGCCGGGTGGCTACCCAAGCAGATGCCTTACAGAAGGGCGGGCCTGGGGACATTGGAAAACCAAGAAATTTGTGTGGGCAGCCCCCCTTTCCGGTCTATGCACTAGGGCAAATGGGCTCCCAAGGGGGCAGGGGCACAACCTGCTTATGCAGTTTTCCCGCCTTGGCAGCTCAAAAATGGAAATTTCCGAAACTGATTTTTTTGATACTTTGACCATCCAAAATGGTCAAATCTCCTATGGAAAGCATGTTTTAGCCCCTCTCCATGTGTTTTTCACCCTATTTGGGTGTTGGCGGGGCGGGGGGGCTCCCAAGGGGGCTGGGGTACAACCCGCTTATGCACTTTTCTAGCCTCGGTCGTCCCTCTCCCCTCTTCGAGGTGCCTTGCCGAAGGCAATAGAATTTGTGTGGGCAGCCCCCCTTTCCGGTCTATGCACTGGGGCAAATGCGCACGCGACCCCCTTATCCAGTTCGTACACCATGGGGTGTGTGCACGCACCCACCTACTTTCCGGTCTGTACGCCAGTGAATTTGTGCACCACAATGACCTGGCGCAGGTCACGCCACAGGACTCCTTTTTTTGGGGGGGTCCCCGAGATCCGAGATGGCAAGGGTTATGTAGCCCGTTTGATTTCCATTCCCCCCCACCCTTTTTGGGTGGTCCCCCGAGATGGAAGGGGGTATGTAGCCAGTTTTGCCCACCTTCGGGCCCCCAAGACTGCAGGGTTTATGTCGCCACGTTGATTCCCACCTCCTGTTGACACTGGACAAGGCGGTTGTGTGGGCGACCACATGGTGTTGGAGGAGGCACTCAACGGCCTCCGAGCGAACGAGCGGCCGGAGGCTTGCAGTGTGCTTGGTTTCGACAGCATTCCACCTTAACCACTGGAGGTTGTGGCGTGCTGTGCCGTGTGACGCTACAGGCCGCCGAGGCATGGGGTTTGCATCCCCTTGGTTGGTGTTTTTGGAATATTTTTTTTGGAATTTTTTGGAATTTTTTTTGCAATTTTTTTTGACTTTTTTGGGATTTTTTTTGAATTTTTTTTGAAATTTTTTTTGAAATTTTTTTTTGAATTTGGAACCATCACATTGATTCTCCAACACGGTCTGCAATCTCCTCAATGTGCACAGGTTTGCGCCACCTTTTGAGTCAACCAAATATTTTCCGCACCTTCCTGCACATGAGTTCCCCATTTCCCCCGATTCCCCCCGTTTTTCCATTTCCCGCCATCTTTCGTGGGACCGCCAGGATGCCCGTGCTGCAGCACAGGTCCAGGGCCCCACCACCCACAGGACAGGCCAGTCTATGCAGCAGTCATGGATTTGTTCCTCGGGGTAACCCCTGTCCACGCACAGCGCACCCCACCCCAGGCATTCCAAGCCTTATAGACCCTCCCCCCTAAGCCCTTGCGGCGAGTCCCGCTCTCGGTCAGTCTCAGACATGCCCTCATCCAGTCGCGTGCTCCTCTCCCACAGTCGCGTGCTCCTCTCCCACAGAGGTGTGTATCCGGAACTGCCAGGTCGCAGCGGAACCGAAAAACGCCGCGGGCGATCCCACAGAAGGTGCGCGCTTGTGGAACGTGAACTTGCCACTGGCATTCCGCACAGGCGCGTGCGCGTGCGTCGCACATGGTGTATGTGTGTGTGTGTGTGTGTGTGTGTGTGTGTGTGTTGTTGATGTGGTGGATCTGCTTTCGTCGTGTGTGTGTGTGTGGGTGGGTGGGTGGGTTTTGGCAGTTCTGTTTTGGTCGTGACGAAGTGTGTGTGTGTGTGTGTGTGTGTGTGTGTGTGTGTGTGTGTGTGTGTGTGTGTGTGTGTGTGTGTGTGTGTGTTGTTGATGTGGTGGATCTGCTTTCGTCGTGTGTGTGTGTGTGGGTGGGTGGGTGGGTTTTGGCACTTCTGTTTTGGTCGTGACGAAGTGTGTGTGTGTGTGTGTGTGTGTGTGTGTGTGTGTGTGTGTGTGTGTGTGTGTGTGTGTGTGTGTGTGTGTGTGTGTGTGTGTGTGTTGTTGATGTGGTGGATCTGCTTTCGTCGTGTGTGTGTGTGTGGGTGGGTGGGTGGGTTTTGGCACTTCTGTTTTGGTCGTGACGAAGTGTGTGTGTGTGTGTGTGTGTGTGTGTGTGTGTGTGTGTGTGTGTGTGTGTGTGTGTGTGTGTGTTGTTGATGTGGTGGATCTGCTTTCGTCGTGTGTGTGTGTGTGTGTGTGTGGGTGGGTGGGTTTTGGCACTTCTGTTTTGGTCGTGACGAAGTGTGTGTGTGTGTGTGTGTGTGTGTGTGTGTGTTGTTGATGTGGTGGATCTGCTTTCGTCGTGTGTGTGTGTGTGTGGGTGGGTGGGTTTTGGCACTTCTGTTTTGGTCGTGACGAAGTGTTTGTGTGTGTGTGTTTGTGTTTGTGTGTGTGTGTTCTGAGTGTCTATTTTTTTTCGAAAGGACCTTGCCTACCTTTTTGTTAATGGCCTGATGAAATTGTCTCGGTGACCAGTGCTCTGCCTTCGCCTGCTTTCGTCTTCACTGACGTTGTGCCCCGCGTTTGGTCCCCACTGGTTTTCCCGCACGAAGTGTGTGTGTGTGTGTGTGTGTGTGTGTGTGTGTGTGTGTGTGTGTGTGTGTGTGTGTGTGTGTGTGTTGTTGATGTGGTGGATCTGCTTTCGTTGTGTGTGTGTGTGTGTGTGTGTGGGTGGGTGGGTTTTGGCACTTCTGTTTTGGTCGTGACGAAGTGTGTGTGTGTGTGTGTGTGTGTGTGTGTGTGTTGTGCTCTGCAATCGTGTGTGTGTGTGTGTGTGTGTGTGTGTGTGTGTGTGTGTGTGTGTGTGTGTGTGTGTGTGTGTGTGTGTGTGTGTGTGTGTGTGTGTGTGTGTGTGTGTGTGTGGGCCCTCGTTGGAAAAGGCGCCTGGCCGCCGGTGGTCGTGGCTTTTCTCTAACTGCCTGCTGGCCGGACGAGAACCGAGCGCCCAGCGCCTTCGTAAGTGCCCATGTGTTGCGGATATCCCGTGCGCAGGCGGATGAACGTGTGCACGTGTGTGTGCCTGTTTGGAGGCCTCACGTGCTCGAGGGGCAGTGGTCCTTTCACGTACAGCGCGTGCGCTGTGTGCCACTGGAAAAGGCAGGAACGTCGATGCATGTTTCGTGTCTGTTTGACGACACCGGGTCCGGGCATGAGATGCGGCCCCCCTGCCCTGCACTGCGCCGGCAGTGCAGGGCCGGCCTCACCAGGCGCCCCTCCTCCGGTGGACCTCCGAGAGGAGCTTCACAAATGGGGGGGGAGGGTAGCCATAGGTCCCCATGGGTGCTCAAGTACCCGTATTGTCACCAAACGATCACCCAACCCCATCCCAGGGGCGACGGAAGGGTTTCGGAAAAAGTCGAATTTTAGAGAATTTTCTGGTGCCACGAAAAGTGGTTGGGGCACCAGCCCTTGGATCTCAGACCCCCCGGCCCCCCCCAACTGCCACGAAGCCAAGGGCGCGGGGCCAAGAGGGGCCAGCGCATGCAAGCACAGCCAAGGTATAAAGGCCACCCAAACATGGAACACCACATACACGCCCACGACCCAGACTCAGTATCATGTGAGTAGTGTGCCCAGGCGGTATAGCCCAGAACCCAAGGCCCACAGCTCTGACCCCAGCCAGGGAGACAGGGACCTGGAACTGTTTGGAACACAAGCAAGGCCACTGGCCGGATGAACATGTGATGAACTGAGAGAGCGATGAAGGCCGTGGGGCAGGCGCGGCTGGAGCACTAGTGGCGGGTCCACACCTGATCAATGGCGGCCCAACTGCCGCTCCCCTCCCCCACTGTCAAAGTCTGCCCACGGACCACGCTCATGCAACTCAAGGGCTGTTCCGTCGTCCGCTGCCACGCAGTCCTTAGCACCACCTGCACGCCCCCTCCACGTCGAGGGTCGCCGAGGCATCCTCCCTCCGATCCATTCCATTCCACTGCCCATTGGGTGTGAGGGGCCCTCACATGCCGCTCTGACTGCGGTACTGGGCAGGGATGTTGTTGTGATGGGGGACGGGCTGAGGGCATTGGGGGGCAGAACGGCAATAGACCGGTGGCGATCCATGGGGACCCGCCAGTCAATCACCGCTGTGCTGAGGTCTGGGGTTGTGGGTCAGATGTGTTATGAGCGTAGGACAGGGCAACCGGTTCTCCGCGGCGACCGGCCCCGCCAAAGGCCACGCAGGAATACCCGCCCCCTGCACCCAGCGCTCCCTTTAACAACTCGGCCCCAGTGGGGGGGGGGGGCACCCCCCCCCAACTGGACCCCCCCCCCTTTGAAAGATTCTTCTCGGGTCCTCAGCCAATCAAAAGATTTTTTGGCGCCTCTAAAACCTCAGCACCACCGGGGCAGGGGCCGGACCCCCCCCCCCTAGAGCCCCGCGCCCCCCCCCCCCCCCCCCTAAAAGGAGCCCTGCCTGCACCACCAGAACTCAGTAGGAACGTGCTTGCGTCCGGTGTGGGGCTCGGTAGGACCCTGCCCCATCCGACAATGGCTGGGCTGGCAGACGCCCAGTGGCAAGTCGGTATCAGTGTTCGGTACCCTCTTTTTTTCGTTTTTTTTTTGCAACGCCCGTGACCGTGTCGGGGGTCACACTTCCGTTGGGTTTGGTCGCCATCCGTTGCCGCAGGTGCGGGGGCGGCCGCGGAGGCGGGGCTGCAAGACCTGACCCCCGAGGTCAGCGCCAAGTGCCGCGAGGCCTACGACGCGTTCCACGTGCTGATCCAGAACCGGCAGATCACTCCGCAGGCGGAGAAGCAGCTGGCGGCCCTGCGCAAGGGCATGGAGGCCCTGATGCTCCGTATGTGCCCCCCCCAAAGGGAGGGCGGGGGCGGGTGACGCAGGGCGGTGCTGCGTCTTCGGCCTTTGGGGGGGGGGGGGGGTTAGGCACAAGGCCTCGGTATCTGATTGTTTGCCTTTGGCGGCGCCTATTGGCCTCTCGCCACTGCTCATTCTGACCCTCTGTGGGCCCGAACGTGTTTTGGTTGTGTCAACGGATGACTGGTCCTGTTTGACTACTCCGGGGGTCGGCCGTCCCGGAGACGGGGCTGTTGCCCCGTGCCGTTGACCAGGTGCATCCAGACGCACCCTCCGAGTGTGCATCTGGGCCTGTGGGGCCTATGGGGGGGGGGGAGGGAGGGCTCGTTTCAGCAGCTCGGCACCGCTGGGGGTGGGGGTGGGGGTGGGGTCCCACACCTCCCACCCACCCCCTGGACCCCCCCACCAGCCCCCCTGCCCCGTCAAAGACTGGGCCCAATTTTCTTTCGGGCCTTCGGCCAATCACAAGTTTTCTCTGGCGCTTTCGGCGACAAAATGAGTTTAGACCAAAGGCTTTCTTCGGCGCCGTTAAAAACTCAGCACCGACGGAAGGGGGGGGGGGGGGGCTGGACCACCAACGACTGGGCTCCGCGAACGCGGAAACGACACCAGCAGGAGCACCGGCCGCAGCGGCCGACAGAACGCAGCGACCCGACGCAACATGCGAAGGGAAGAACGGGTGACTGTCCAGGGCCCTGTAAAGGAACAACAACCCGACGGAATGTCACACAGGGCGGCTTGACCCCCCCCCCCACCGCCCCCCCGCCGCCCCAAGACCCCCCCCCTCCCCCAAGACCCCCCCCCCCAAAGACCCCCACCGCCCCCCCGCCCCCCAAGACCCCCCCCCAAAGCCCCCCCCGCCGCCCCCGCCCGCCCCAAGACCCCCCCCCCCCCCCCCCAAAAGGGAGGGATGACCAACTCCAGCGGCCTCATTCAAGCCGCCATCATTGAGGGGGATCTCATCACCGACCATCGTGCGCCGCACGTGCACCCCCCCCCCCCCCACCCCCTGCCAAGGCCAACCCACCCACACACCAAAAGCAAGGAAGTCTGCCTCCGGGGAGAACAGAACTGTGAATAAAGAGGCAACAATGCGAGGCCCATTATTGTAGGTACCCGGACGTTGGCCCTCATACCCCCCTCCCCTGTCCCGAATACCCCAGCGGCAGTCGTGGGGGGTACTCCTGAGACCGGTCCAGCGGTCACGGAGGGTGCGCATGGGGCCATGCGGGCCCTGGGCTCAGGGCGCAGGGGCCTGTATGACCCACTTCCACACGCTTTGGGAGGCCCCCCCCCCTTAGTGGACGAGCACAGTCATGGCGGTGGGGGGGGGGGGGACGACCACGTGATGGCAGACGGTCCGTGGGGGGTCCTCGTGCGTGCCCCTTGGGTATGTCTCACCTCCCGCCATCGCTGTGCCGATGCAAAGGGGACGTCGGACAGCCCATCGCCGCGGGGGTCTGCGCTTTGTGCCGACCGCCTCTTGTGCACACGTGCAGTAGCCCAGAGGTCCTTCGGGGGGGGGGTCCACAGAGGCCCGGCATGAGCCATCCTCTGAAGGCGGGATCCCCCCCCCAAAGGGACGCATTGGAAAGGGGGGGGGGGTAACCCCCCCCCCCCCTCCTCCAGGGCGCCCAGCCTATGCCCAGCCACTGTCCCCCTGACGCCAAGTGCCGGCCTCAATGGCATTTGTAACCGACAGTAACCGCCTGCCCAACCGCTTTGGCAACCTCCTCCATCCGCCTGCCCAACCGCTGCTGGGGCCGCCTCTGAGGCCCCTTCCCTTCGAATGCATCCCCCCCCCCCCCCCTCCCCATCCGTTCACTGGGGGACCTGCAAGACAGCGGGTCGCCCTGCCCCCCTCCACCCCCCACGCCTCCCCCGTCGCGGGTGCAGGGGCCCGGAGGGGCCGCCGCCCCTGCGACCGCCAAAGGGGGGCCCACGCGATCCGCCCGGCGCCGGTCCGCGCGGGGGGGGGGGGGGGACGCCCCGGCGCCGTGCCCGAGTGCCCCCGAGGGGGCGCATGACAAGGCACCGCCCGCGGGAATCGCCACGTGCCACTCTCACGGGGGGGGGGGGGGGGGGCTGCGTGTCGGGCCGGGGACCCCCCCCCCCAGCCCACACCCATTTTGCGGCGATAGGGAACTGCCAACGTGGGTGCCACCGGCGCCCGGAAGATTGCCAAATGCTCCGAATGAAACGGGGGATCCAACACCGCCCCCCAACACCCGAACAGAAAGGGGACGCCGGCAGAAGCGTGAGCAGGAGGAGGAGGAGGGGGAGCAGCAGTACCAGAGGAGAGGTAGGGGGGCGTGGTAGCCTCTAGGCACACAAGCCACGTGGCCCCCCCACCCCCACACCACAATACACGTCCCACATGAGACCACACACACACACGCACCCCCTCTTTTTCCACCGCCCCCCCCCCCCCCACATGATACCGTGGCCTTGTACCAAACCCCCCCAGAATGCCCCCCTCCCCCCCCCTCCCCAGCCCCAGACCCCCCCCCCCACATAATACCGTGGCCTTGTACCAAACCCCCCCAGAATGCCCCCCTCCCCCCCCCCCCCTCCCCAGCCCCAGACCCCCCCCCCCACATAATACCGTGGCCTTGTACCAAACCCCCCCAGAATGCCCCCTCCCCCCCCTCCCCAGCCCCAGACCCCCCACCCCCCCCACCCTCTCCCACTTCCAAGTCCTCTGAAAATCCTTTTGCCCCAGCGCCTTTGGCGCCACTGTTTCGTGTGTTTTGCGGACCACTGTTGACGGAAAACACATTTTCGGCGCCCAAAACTGTCGGTCCTCAGTTGGCGACGAGGAGTGTCAACCCGCGACCCCCCCCCCCCCTCCTCTGCTCTGATGCGGCCCCGCACACTTCCCTTCGCGGTCCACCCCAAACCCCGAAGGTTCTTGTTCCGGGGGTCGTGGGCCCGAGCGCTGCGCTGTGCCCCTCCCTCGCCCCCCCCCCCCCCCCCTCAGAGCACCAGTGGCACGAGTACCTGGCGATGAAGAAGGAGTACCAGTCGTTCAAGGACCTCGACCCGCCCCCGACGGAGAAGCAGAAGGCCCAGAAGAAGCGGGCAATGCTGACGTACTTGTTGGAGTGCATGAAGGCCAACGGGGGGCTGAAGGACCGCGAGGTGTGTGCGTGGGCCGCCGGGGGGCCGTCCGCACGCGCACCAGCGGGCGCCCGGGGCCCGCAGGATGCCTCAGAGGCGGCCCCGGAGGCGGTGGGCGGAGGGTGCCAAAGCGGTTGGGGGGCGGTTACTGTCGGTTGCAATGGCAATGGAAGCGGGCGTTTGCCGTGAGGGGGACAGTGGCTGGGCATAGGCTGGGCGCCCCGAGGGTGCGGGGGGGGGGCCTGCCCCCATGCGGCCCTGCCCGACTGTGCACGGCACGAGCACCGCCAATTTTTTTTTCGAAAGAGTGGCTTCGGTCAGCGCAGTCGCCGGGCGGTAGGTGTTCCATGAGCGGCCGTTGGCGGTGGGTGGGTCCCCGATCTACCCCCCCCCCCTCAGAACGGATGCCCATAGCCCCGGACCAGTGCCCCACAGGGGCTGGGGCACGCCGCACGCCCCAGCCCAACGCAGGCGGGGGGGGGGCAAACCGGGGCAGCGCGGGTCCGCCGGGCGGCGTAACAAAATGGTATTGTTCAGAGGACGGACCCCCAGACCCACGCGGGGGATGTGCCCCGAACACGTGGTGTGTCCGCCCGGTCTGAGCCCCTGGGGGGCCGTGTGGGGCCCTCCGCAAATCCCAAAATGCCTTGAAAATGGGCCGTTTGGGGACCAGAAACTCGTCCAAAACGGGTCACAAAAACACGGGCGCGTTTCCCAAATGGATCCCGGCGGCCGGCGGGCCATCGACCGCAGCCGCACGTCCTCCGGGGGTCCCGGGCGTAGCGCCATCGGGCGGGTTGTGCGCCGCCCGATGATGAGTGGCTGTGCTGCGGCCGCCGGGGCTCTCTCTCACATGTGCATCGGTGGGTCGGCCGGGGGAACGGGGGCATTGAGGCCCGGCAGAGGAGGAGGGGGGGGGGAAGTCGTCCTGCCGGACCAGCGCGGACCCGGCGGTGTCTCGACCCCAGGGCCACGAAGCCCCCCCCCCCCGGCTGGGCAAGGGTCCTGGCGCGGCCCCCCCAAAGGGCGGGGGGGGGGGGGAAGGGGCCCCCAGGCCCTCCCTTGTGCCCTGCGGCCGGTTGGGGGTCCGGCACCCGTTGTGCAACCCAAAGATCTCAAACCGGGCGGTGTTGTAGGCCCCATTCGCCACGGGTCCGTCCCGGTCCCACATGGGCACAGTACTGGGGCTGCGAGGGATGTTTGACTGGGCTTTGGAAGGGCACCCCCCTGAGCGTTGGGGGTATCTCAGCGGCCGCGGGCTCCCCAGACCCCCCCGCTACGCCCCCCAAACGTGACCTCCAAATGTGACTTCTTGTGTTCAGCGGCAGGGGGACTTGGAAGCCCCGGTCTATCACGACACCTACGCGACGTGCCCAATGCGACCGGAGGGGGGCCGCCTTGGGCAAGCGGCGAAGCCCCGTCCCAAGGGCTGCGGCCCTTTGCCGTTGCCGAGGGGGCGCTTGGGGGGCGGGTCAGTCCCGGCGCATGTGACCGGTGGTTTGTGCGTTGCTGCCGGGCGGACAGGGGGGGGGGGGGGGGGTTGGCACAAGGCCTCGGTATCTGATGAAGGGGCGGGGGGGGGTCTGACCCCGGGGGGGGGGGGGGGGTGGCTTGGATCGTCCGTGCATTCTGCTGCCAACAGAACCGGAGTGCCTGTCTGGCCCTATGTTTTCCAGGCATGACTCTCACAGAGTATCGCGCCCCTGTGCTATCGGATGGGCTTTGGGAGGGAAGTAGGGTCCCCCAGCCCCATTTTGGGGTCGGGAACTACCAAAACACATGGTTTACAAGTGAATTGGGTGGTTATCAGGGGGTATTGGGCCCCATAAAGGGCTCGGCGATGGCTACAAGTAGGGCATGGCATCCTCCTGCCAAGCCCTTGCGCTGGCCCAACAACCCTGGCAACCCCCACACCACCGTGAGGGACGCACCCCTGGGGCGGGGGTACCTGACAGCAGTTGGAGGATTTCCGGTGGTGCTGTGAGGCTACCGGTGGAGGCCGATGTGGCATGGCGTTGGTTTGTTCAGCGGTGCCAGAAGCCTGAGTCTTCGGTTTATTCAGCCCGTTCAAGGCTTTGACTTGTAGTGCGCATCCGTGATACACACCATCATCATTGCCTCCAGTCCCTAAGATCATAGACCAACGATTAAAAACAAGAAATGGTTCATTTGTTTTCAAGAATTTTTGTCCTTCCGGAGGAAGCGTCTCCTGGTCTGGGTGCGTGGGTGGATCGGTCGGCTGGAGTTGGCCAGGGCAAGGATGTATTGGTGCGGCTGACAACCATAGGGGGACCCCCCCCCCCCCCCCGGACCCAGATTTCATGTCTGGAAGAGATGAACTTTACAGGCGGAGCTATCGATTTGGGCGATTTTTGGTCGACAACGTTTTGGGTTCCAGGCCCCCCCCCCCCTCCCCCGCTCCTCTCTTCGAATACCTGCTTGGGCCGGGGCCCCAAACGATCCCAACCCCCGACCCCCGACCCCCTGCACCCCCCAACACCAACCTCCCGGATGGCTGGACAACCAGCCCCCCCAGCCTTGATGGGACCCCCCCCCCCCCCCCAGGGGGTATTAGAATGGCCGTGCACCGTAGGAGGTGGGGGGGGGTATCCCCCTGGACCCCCCCAGACCAAAGTGACCATCGTGGGAGAGAACGAAATTTACAATCGGGAAACTCTGGTCGGGCCATTTTTGATGCACACACGTTTGGGACCCAGGCACCCCCCCCTCCTCTCTTCTCATACATATATATTTATATATCTGTATACAACTGTATATAGATGAGCTCTCACCCGCTAACCCCCTGATCCCCTCAATCGCACTAGCGTCCAGGACTTGAAAAGGAAAATGCCTCCTCTCTTCTCATACATCCCTGCCCACCCCCTCTGGGGGGGGGGGTTCCTCGGCGCAAGCCCCATCCCCATGCCTGCGCCACGCGTGCACAGCCGTCCAACTCCGGATCGCCCAACGCTGCGGCCCCCAGCGCAGCCCCCGGGCCGACCGGGGCCGACGCGCACGAGGAGCCGCCGGCCCCGGACGGGGAGGAGGCCGCGGACGAGGAGGAGCCCGGCATGACCCGCGAGGAAGCAGAACGGCAGGTGATGGAGATGTCGGCGAGTGGGACCATCCCCCCGGACCCCGTTTCGGACGTGAAGGAGGTCATTGACCTGCTGGCGCGGCAGGTGCGTGCGACGTCCCTTTGCGAGGCCGGAGGCGGGAACTTGGGACGCCTCCGTGAGGGGCTCGAAGCGCATGTGACGGATGCCTCGACGGCCTTTGAGGCAGGGGCCCGTGGCGGCAGTCCCGTCCTCCGTCCGCGGCGTGCCTTGCCCGCGCTCGTTTGGCAATGCCGAGACCATCGGTCTCGAAGCAGCACACCTCATTGGGCTCCAGCGCAGACGGTCTGTAGGGGCATCGGGGGTGCCCATGAGATGTGTCAGTTTGCTGGTCAGGGTAGGGGGGGGGGGAGGGGAGGGGGCCAAGCTTCGGGTCACGCAGTGACACGTCGGGGGTGGACACTTGTGGAGTGACAGGGTCAGTGACGGTAACAGGGACAGTGACACGGTGACAGGGACGGTGACGGTGACTGTGACGGTGACGGTGGCGGTGACGGTGACGGTGACGGTGACGGTGACGGTGACAGGGACAGGGACAGGGACAGGGACGGTGACAGGGATGGGGACAGGCTGCAACGTCTCGGCGGTGCACTAAGCACCAGGCGGGATTCCTCTCCTGTTGCCCGTCCCTCATCACTCGGGGGGCGGGGGGGCGGGCGGTTGGGGGGGGCTATGGCAACCCCCGATGGGCCTGCACCGGGGCCGCCTCGGCGGGTGCCGCGTGTCCTTCGGTGCGGTGTGCAGTTCGCGGAGAAGGGGAAGCAGTTTGAGCTGGACTTCAAGGCCAAGCAGCACGGCCTGCCGACGTCCAAGTACGCGTTCCTGAGCTCCATGAACTGCTACAATCAGTACTACGAGTGGAAGGTGTCCTTCGAGTGGAAGGTGCAGCAGCTGCTGGCAATGCACCGGCAGCAGCAGGCGCCCCAGCGCCAGGAGGTGCCCCTGTCGCAGCAGATGCAGAAGGCCGCTGAGATCAAGGAGCTGAAGAGGAAGTTAGGTACCGCCGTGCCCCCGCGTGGGCCATCCCGTCGTGTTCCCCGCACTCCCGCGTAGGCCTCGCCCCCCGGGAGCCTGTGATGTACCAACGCTCGGCTTGGGGGCATGTACCCCCCAACACCTGGACCCCCCCCCCCAACCAACCCTCCTGGACTCCCCCTCCCCCCGGGCAAAAGCACCCCCCCCCCCGGCACCCCTCCATTGCCCCTCCCAGAACCCCCTCCCGAGCCCCCTCCAAAGGGGGCCTCCGGCCAACGGTCAGTTGGGGGGGGTTAGTTGGCGTCCAGGACCGAGGGGTCGCCCCCCCCGGGCCTCGCCCAGGCCATGGCTTAGTGGCGACCAGGACCTGTACCCCAGCGGGGGGGGGGCTGGGGGGGTTGCCGACCGGTGTTACGATTTGCCTGTGCGATTGGCGATATCGCTGCAGCGAGACCCGTCACAACCCGTCCATTTGGGGCCTCTGGCCCGGGGCGAGGGGGTCTCAGCATTGCCCTTCACATCTCCACAAGTGTGAGGATCCTACGGAACCACATACTGGGCGCAGCACGTTCCTACGGCACCCACAACAAGCGCCGAGAAATATGCGGGGACCCCCGGGATTTGTGTCGTAAATTTTCGGGGTCAATCTGAAACACGAAATTTCCCTCGCGAAATCAACCCCCCGAACCCCCCCACCATGAGCCTGCACCCGCAGTCGGCTTTGGATGAACAAAAAGTCGGCCGTGGAGGCGGTTGGCGGACAACTACCAGCGGTTAACGGAAAACTGCCAGTCCAGAGGGTGGTCCTTAATGAAAATGAGACCACCTGCAGTTCACCGTTGGTTACCGAGGCTAATCGCCGGCAGCTGGCGGTCAACGACCGGCGGTTAACGATTAACCGCCGGCCCAGAGGGCTCTCGTTAGGGGGGGGTCCTGAGAGAAAACAACAACAATCTCTGAGGGAAAAGGATCCCCTGGAATCGTGTCACGAAGCGACCAAAGGGGAAAGAAAATCTGATGAAAACGCTCCCACAATTGTTGGAAAACCTCTTTCTGGGGTGCTCCAATGGCATGACCACCTCAACATTATGGACCTCTTGGGGGGGATGGGGGGAGGGGGGGTGTTGGTGTCAGGTCTGAGCCCGAGTAGCCCCCATGAGCAGTGGTACGCGACCCGCAGCCCTCGCCACGCAGGGACCCCTGGGTCTGCCGTACAGTGCCACAGAGTTGCTCCATTTGATCATGCCTGAGCTGGCAGACACTAGTGGCAAGTCTGATATCTTCTGTGTGCCAAAGACAAGTGTAGATGTATGTGTTTGCGGAGGATTTGAGATTGTGCTGTGTGCGGTGCCGGGGTGCCTTGTCCATGGCGGTGTGCGCATGTTCCGTGCGAGGCGTACAGCTGAGGTTGTCGGTGCATGAGTGTGTGTGTGTGTGTGTGTGTGTGTGTGTGTGTGTGCGTGTGTGTGTGTGTGTGTGTGTGTGTGTGTGTGTGTGTGTGTGACGCTGAGGCGGGCTGCAGCCGAACATCTCCTTCTTCATGCACCTGCAGAAAGGCGCCTATTGGCGTCGGACATGCTCTGTTTGTCTTGTCTGATGACCAACTGACGAGGATTTTTCACTCAGCCAACAACGCTTTGTGCTGTGCATCGCAATTTGTGTGTGTGTGTGTGTGTGTGTATGTGTGTGTGTGTGTGTGTTTGGAGGACAACATACCGGTCAAGGTGTGTTACAGGTGTGCTGCGTACTGCTGCATAGTACTGCTTGTACCTCTGTGCTGCGTGTACTGAGCGACTGGACCCTTAGTGCAGCGGCTTACCCCTCCAAGAAGTTAGTGATGACACTTAGTTAGCGGTCACACTGATGTGCCAACAGCAGTACACACACTCTTGTAGTGTGAGACGTCACACCAAGGTGCTCGCTGATGGAGAGGGATGACTTGGTTGAACCCAGGTTGCAGTGGGCCCGGAGCACCAGTTGCTAGTTGTGTACGGTGTCAGTTTTGCCTCCTGTGAGGTAACGCATGCACGTGTTGGTCAGAGTTGGGCTGTACCCTGGTTTGTCTGTGCATTGCCTGCTGTTGACTGCATTCCCTGTAGTCTAGAGAGCATCTGTTCTGGAGTGAGAGAAATTCTCTTTTGCTTTTCTGTTTTGGTCGAACGGAGTGCGTGTGCAAGCTGGGGGAGCTGTTCGTGCTGTGGTAGTGACAGACGGTCATGATACACGATGCATTCAAATTTCCGACCTTCACCAACCCTGTGCACCTGCTGGGGCCCCTGTACCGCACAGAAAGGTGCCTATTGGCGTTGAACATGCCTCTTGTTTGGCGATCCAACTGACGAGGATTCTGACGTTCGGAGCAGACCCGTGGGTATAGCCGTACACAAGCATCGACCGTGGCTGTACATATGCGTGCGGAGTAGCCAACGGTAGCCGCATGCAGCCATACACAGCTTTCCAGCAGTTCTCTTTTGTTGACCGGTTCCCCTTAGGTGCCGGCTGCGTCCGATGAAGGTGTCTATTGGTAGGGCACTGGAGGGGTGGGTATTGACTGGGGGGTCCTTTTTCATAGTAGTGCCCCCAAACACAATTACCACCAGCACGAATATGACCCCAGTGTACGTAAGGCTGTGACCACTGCGTTACCATACCAAGCCTAGCCTAGCCATACACAGCCGTGCGCCAGCATTGAGCAGAGCCGTACGCAGCCGTACGCCACGAGAAGCCCTATATGTAGCTGTATGCAGCCGTGCGCATAGAGCTGTAGCCACGGGTCTGATCCGGAGCCTGCGTTGTGCTCGTTTGTGTGTGTGTGTGTGTGTGTTCGTGTGTTATATTTATTCCCCCTGCACACACCTCCATGTCCAGACGGTGGACCCCACAGTGTGACGAGACAGGCATTGGTGCTGCCCGCCTCACCATTCACCTACAGTGGCAGGCCGAACGATCATAGAACAATGGGAGACGCCTGGCCATGGCATCAATCCCGTGGCCTGCCGACCTGAACCTCAGTGAAGGGGTCAACCCTGGTGTAGCTGGGTGTACAGTCCACCAGACCCAAGAGACCTGCAGGTTACAAACCAACACAGGTCACCCAAAACCCCCGCTTACCCACGCACTCAAGGGGGGTGTACCGTGCGCTGTGCGAAAAGTAGGCCATTCTCCACCACCGGTATGCAGTTTTTTGGGTGTAGGATTGCCGCAGGGTACTATTGCCATTGTGTATCCTTGTAGCATCAACCCTCCCCCTTCTTGCGTGTATGTACCTTTGCAAACGGGCACCCTGAGGCCGGTATATGGTGATACATTCTCAGGGTGTCTGCCGCGGGGCATCATCTTTTGCTCTCATTTCTCAGACCCTCTATTGCATTCACCATGGACTTTAATGTTGGAGATAGGGTGTTCTACACTCGCTCATGGCCCCCAAGGGGTTACCCCGCCCCCCCCCCCCCCGGCCCCGCGTGATCCGCCTGCCCCATGTGCTCCGCTTGCCCCACGTGATCCGCCTGCCCTGCGTGATCCGCCTCCTTTTCTGACCCGCTCGGCATTGTACTGGCAACGCATTCCCTTTGCCTCCGCAGCCGCCGAAAAGACCAAACGGCAGGAAGCGGCCCGAATCGCGGAGGGCAGGGTCTTCATCACCACGTTTGCGGCGCCCACCGGACATGGGCCGCGCCCGGCGCCGGAGGCCCCGCATCGGGAGCGCGGCGGCGGCACGGCGGCGGACCCGAAGCAGCGGTGGCGGCAGGAAGACGACAAGGAGGTGCGTCGGGGCCCCAGACGAGGGGTGGGCGTGGGCGATGTCGACGCGGACGCGGGCACAAGCGGGTGAGGCATGGGGGTCTGCCGTGCACTGCTCAGCTTCTGAGTACCGGCCGGGGGTGGGGGGGGGGTTTTAGGCGCAATTTGGAAGAGCCACATTTGGCACAACAACAGTGTGCCCTTCATGAGATGAATGGTTTGGTAATAATGAAAAATAAGAATATAATAATCAAAAAATAGAAAAAATATAAACAAAAATAATTTAATCGATTGATTGACTAAATTGTGCCGTGGTATTGTGAGGGCCGTAGCCATAGGTCTGGGCGTCCGTGTTGGCGCGTTCTGTTGCACCGTTTCGCCGCAGGAGGAGGACGACGACGACAGTCTCGATGAAAGCGACGAGGTACGTGCCGCGCCGTCTGCGCACGTGCGTTCACTGGGCCATCGGGCCATCTTCCTCGGCCCTGGTCCCGCCACGCCACGCCCCCTCGGGGGGTCCGTCGCCCGCTTCCGCCGGTGGTGGGCCCTCTGCCTCTGTCTACCGCGTACTACTCATGAGAGAACTACGTCCTCTGGAAAAATGGGGGAAATGGGGGGAAGAAGGGGGTGAATGGGGGGAAATGGGGGGGGAAATGGGGGGCATAGGGAAGCAGTGGGCACAGCACACGGGATGTGGGTTGTGGCGGGTTGTGGCGGGATGCGGTTGAGGAAAATGGGACAAAAATCGAGAAGAATGGGAGAAAAATGGGAGAACACAAATGGGACGACGTACCCATTTTTCAGTCCCATTTTCCCCCATTTTCCCGGAGATCAAAGATCTCCCCCACAGTTCCCTCTGTAAAACTCGGCTCACCGCACGCACCGGTGGAAAAATGGGGATCTTTGCCACCCACCGACCCTCACCGCCACGGCGGCCCGTGCGGAGGCTTGGGAAGGGGTGCGCCGTCTGTGTGGTGCTGTTCTGGAACGGGTCTTGCCGGTGGGACGCTGCTGCGCGCGTGACGGTGCCTCGGGTGTTCCGCAGGCCACGGCCGCCCCCAGTGACACACGTTCGGGGGCGGCGGTGGGGGTGATGCCCTCGGACAAGCCTCACCACCCACGACCCCCCCCCCCCCCCGATCAGGGCCTCGTGGCTCGGCCCCGCCCTCCCGGCGTGGCACCGTGACCGCCGCAGCCGTCGTGGCAGCAGAGCGCTGAGAGCTAAGAGTGACGACGGGCACAGGGGTACGGGAGGGGCTGGTTCGTGTGGCACAAAAGTGTGAACAGCAGGTGACGTGGGCGGGGGCGGGGACATGGCACGCGATGCATCCCTTTCCTGACCTCCACCGCACAGACCGGCACATGGGGCGTAGCAGTACACGCCGCCACTCTCCACTGCCCCTTTACCCCCCCCCCCCATCCCCCTGCCCACGCCTGGCGGACGGCTCTTTTGAACACGGTCGGCCTGCCGGGGGCTCCGCCCGCACTGTGCGGGAAAAAAGAGGGAGATTTGTCCAAAACCGGTTTCTGTCGGGTGTGCCGCTCGGCATCTGCAAACACAGTGCCTGAGTCATGATAACAGGAATGGTAATAGCAATAGTAACAGCGATAGTAATGGTCATAGTATTTGTAATAGTCATGGTAACAGTGATAGTACGAGTGCTGGTAATGGTATTTGTAATAGCAATGCATCTGGCGCAGGGTCCCTTGCAACAAACGGCCGTTTGCGGTGCGGATGCCGGGATTCGCCTGCCAGACTCCTGGAGTCAGGTGGCGGTGAGCGCGGGTGCCTGCCTCCCGCATGCCCACCCACCCGCCGATCCCCCTCCGCAGGTAGCCCCCGTGGCAGGGGGAGGAGCCCAGCCCCCCCCCCCTCACCCCCCGGCAACGGTCAGCCGTGGCCTGGCCCTGCGGTTCGGCCGGTCCACCCGTCATTTGGTGTGGGGGTCGGGGGGTTGACCGGGCGTTGGAGGTCCGCCGAGTCGGGGGGTCACCGCCCCATGTCTTTGATGGCAGGGCCTTGGGTGTGACAACGCCCCCGCGGGTCTGGGGCCACCCACGGGGGCCGGGGCTGGTGTCCATGGGATCGATGGCAAGGGACGCGTTGAAGGGACCGCCTGCCGCCGATCCCCCGCCGCCGCGGCGGGTCCCTCGCTGCACGTCCTGTGCCCCGGTGCCCCGGCCTCTGTGCGCCCGTCCGCTCCCGCACCGCCCCCGGCCCCTTGTTTGTCAGGCATCCCCCGCCGATGACCAGCGTGACATGGAGGTGGACCAGGAGGCCTCACCCCCGTCCCTCCAACAGCAGGTGTGCGGGGGGGTGCAGTGGTACAAGGGTCATGCGTGACTCCTGTGTCCGGGTTGGGCTGCACCTCGCGGAAGTACCTTCAGGCGATGGTTCGGAGAGATCCAGTTTTGGCTCTTGACCAACAAACAAAAAAAAATTTGTCACGGAGGCAAATTCGAAGGCGACATTCGGTACCGCACGCGATGCAGCCCATCCTCGCCTCACACGGCGGGAGGAGGGGGGGGGGGCTTGAGTCGTGTGTCCGCCATTCGGGAGGGTAGGTTTTGCCCCGTGGCATGCGAATGAGCCCTCATTGAACTCGGTTGGGGGGTCCTTCTCTTGTCACGGCGGAAGGCCCCCATGGCAGTGTCACTGAAGAGCTTTTTGTTCGGACTTTGGTGCTCTGCGGCCCTGTGCCTTTGCCGGGTACAACGCCTGCATTCCACAGCGGGAGGGGGGGGGGGGGGCTGCAGGCCGCACCGCCCTTTTGGCTGGTGGGCGGGAGGGGGGGGCACTGGCGCATCGGCCTCAGCACCGCCGCACAGCGCTGTGCACTGGGCTCGTGACCCGGCGGGTCGCGGTGTGTGCGCCGTCACGAAAGCCCGGGCCCAAAGCGGGCGGTTGTGCTGGTCTGCGGAGGTGTGAGCCCCGGCGTTGAGTGACGCCGTGGGGTCTCGCGAATACCGGGGGACGACGAAGAGAGTGGACCGCCCGCGAGGGGGCGTCCGTTTGGGATGTGGGGGCCCGTCCGCGCGTCTCCTGGCGGCCGCTGGCGGCGGTTTGGAGTGCG
Source organism: Eutreptiella sp. 'Long Island Sound 2002' (assembly GCA_964036045.1). Classification (NCBI taxonomy): domain Eukaryota; phylum Euglenozoa; class Euglenophyceae; order Eutreptiales; family Eutreptiaceae; genus Eutreptiella; species Eutreptiella sp. 'Long Island Sound 2002'. The sequence continues at coordinate 167,961,533 of OZ038380.1, forward strand.
TTTGCGGGTCTTCGCCGTGTGTCTGTCGGACGGTGTCGCCAGAACGAGTGCCGGCGCCCAAGAGCATCTCGGACGGGCGCAGTGCCCCTTCTTGGCATCGCCCGGACGTGTGGCAGCCCCAGTTCCATGATCATCGATCGGTACGTGGGTGAACGCCCTGGATCGGGATCCACCGGCCTTGGTCCCACGGGCCGGAACGCTGTGTACCACCCGCCCCCACTGTCCCCCGCGAGTGGCCTTTGCTAGGAGCTGAGGGGTAGGGGCTAAGGGGTCGAGGTGTGCATCATGGCATGCCATGGCCGCGAGTGGCCTTTGCTAGGGGCTGAGGGGTAGGGGCTAGGCGATGGCGCGTGGTGCAGATCGGGGCAGTGCCACCTCTGCCGGCATCCTCAACGACCAGTACAAGTTCGTCAGGTCGATGGTGGTTCCAAGCACAGGGCCTTGGCCCCTCATTTCTTGTTGACAAAATCTCCGCCACCGTCGGGAGCGGGGACCTGCGTGGTTTGATCGTGCCATTCCTCGATCCGGTTGCTGGATGGTACGAGGTCCGAGCAAAGGGCTCGGCGGTGGTGGCCGGCCGCAGGTCCCACGAGTGAGTGGGGGGTGTTGGCTTCCCAATGTTTGGGGTCCGACGCTGTTCAAACCCTAGAATTGGCACGAGCCTTTGAGCGGGTCTTGGGGTGTGGCACGTCCGAGCGGAGCGCCGCGCGCGTGCCAACCACCGCCACCGGGCAAAGGCACCCCCTCTTCCGCTGTTGGCACACCATTTGACTGCATCCGCAGCGCTGGGGGCTGCGTGTTGGATCCAAAGTGGCCGGCGTAGGGCCCCGACGGGGGGGGGGGGGGCATGGCGTCTTCGGACTCGACCGGTGTGGATCGCCCTTCAAGGCCCCGTATATGCGTCCGTCAGCCTCAGGGGGATGACTCATGACACGCTGCAATGCCGGAAGGCCTCCGAGCCGCGCACACCCTTCAACGGCCTCGTGTCAACCGCTGTGCCATGGGGACCTCCCGGGATGGGAAGAGCGGCGGTTGGAGGCGAGGAGCACCACGCTTGCGCAACCCGCACACATTCCACCTGTGCGCTCACACGTTACACGCACACGCGCGCGTGCGCTCACACGTTACACGCACACGCGCGCGTGCGCTCACACGTTACACGCGCACACGCGCGTGCGCACACACATTACACGCACACGCACGCGTGCGCTCACACGTTACACGCACACGGGCGCGTGCGCTCACACATTACACGCACACGCGCGCGTGCGCTCACACATTACACACACATGCGCGCGTGCGCTCACACATTCCACGCACACGCGCGCGTGCGCTCACACGTTACACGCACACGGGCGCGTGCGCTCACACATTACACGCACACGGGCGCGCGCACACACACACATTACACGCACACACGCGCGTGCGCTCACACGTTACACGCACACGGGCGCGCGCACACACACACGTTACACGCACACGGGCGCGCGCGCTCACACGTTACACGCACACGGGCGCGCGCACACACACACATTACACGCACACGCGCGCGTGCGCTCACACGTTACACGCACACGCGCGCGTGCGCTCACACGTTACACGCACACGGGCGCGCGCCCTCGTGGCCAAGCGAATCTCCACCGCTGACAGCCCAGCCTCGAGACGGAAACGGATCAGCACGATGTCCTGGACATGATCGAGGAGGACGTGGACAAGGAGCAGATCCGCGACCTGCGGCAGCGGTTGGAGCTGCTGGAGACGCAGAAGAAGAAGGACGAGGCGGAGTTCCGCGCGAAGCTGCTGCAGCGGAAGAAGGCGCCGCTGGGCCTCAGCGACAAGTTGGCGCTGATCTATGCCCAGGCCAAAGAGACGGGGCGCGGCGGTGCGGAGGACTCGGAGCACGAGTCGGGCGATGAGATTCACGTGTGCCGTGCCCCCGGGGACCGCGAGGGAAGGTCGAGGGGCGGCCGGTCGCCCGCACCCGCCGCCCAAGGCCCGCCACGGCCTCTGCCCGGGACGCGACAGTGCGCCGGCCGGTCAGCGTCGGCGGTCGGTCGCAGTGCACGCGGCGTCCGCGGACCGTCCACCGCCGTCGGTTAAGCCCCAACCGCCGCAGTGCCGGGGCCGCCACCCAAAGCGTCGCATTGTCTCACTGGAAACAGAAAAAGGGACCATCTCTTTGTCCCCCCCCCACCCCCGCAGCGACCCCCACGGATGTACCGCCAATCGTCCACTCCCCCGCCACGCACTCAGACCCTTGGGAAGAAGGAACCACCCCCCAACCCCTACCCCTCGGTGGCACAGCACGGCCCAGTCCGGGCTGGACCCAACTGGCATTTGAGTCCCTGTGTAATGCCGCGAACCCCCCCCCCCCCCTGTGTGCAAATTTCTGTGATCCGGTCCCCCTGCGCTCAAAGTTTTGGCCGCGTGCGTGCCCTGCGCTTTGCACATTGGTGGTCTCAATAGAGCATGGAAGGGTGTTGCCAGCATGGGATTATTATTAAGTTGCAAGTGATCTCCTTCATCATTATTCATTTATCATTATTATCATCACCACAAGGGTGCCCGGCAATCCATGGCTATCAAACATAGCACGAGAGGGTACGAGGGGTTTCGACGGGACGAACACCAATTGGGACGAATGGAACTGCTGCACGACCAAACGCCTGCAATCCCCTAAGAACCCCCTAAGAACATGGAAGTGTTCCGACGCGACTCGTACCCTAACGGCAGGAGGCATCGTGACCGCCTCGCCGCACCGATCCCTCCATTTCCCAAGACGGAGGGACACCACAACATCCGATGCCTGAGCCCCCCCCATTTCACTGACCTCTCGTTTCTCAAGCCGAGTGCCCCCTCTCTAAAGGCGGGCCCTGCCCGTAGCCGTCGAGTGGGGCGGCGCATGCCATGGCCCCCAGGGCGTGAGGCGGCCAGGGGCTGCGGATCCCGGGCGCAAGCCCCCACCCCCTCACACCCCCACCGCAAACCCGGGCCCTACGCAGCGGCCCTCCCCCCGTCGCAGGGGGACCGGGGGTCCGGGTGTGACGGACGGGGGTGGGGGGGTGGACGACCGATGAGCGGCGGGGGGGGGGGGGGGGGGGGGGGCGAGGCGCCCTCGGGGGGGGGGGGGGGGGCGAGACGATGGCCTGGCAGGGCCTGGCCCGGGGGTGTTTGTGGGGCCGGCCTTCCGCGGGAGGGGGGGGGGGGGTAGTTCGTGGGGGACCATTTCCAAAGGGGGAGACGTGTGTGTTGAGCGCCCCGTGTGCCCGGGTCCCACCCACGTGCCATGCGACATTGTTTTCCACGATTTAAGGCGGTCTAAAGTAGGCCCCTCCGCTGTGCTCTGCGTGCCGCATGTCGATCAGGGCTCTTCTTAACAAGTCGGCACAGCCGGGGGGGGAGGAGGTCCCACACCACCACCCCTCCCCCTGGACCTCCCCCCCTTTTTTGAAAAGATTGGGCCAAATATTGTTTGGAGCTTTTTGCCGATCAAAAACTTTCTCTGGCGCCTTCGGCGCCAATTGGTTTGGTTTACTTTAGTTTAGCCAATTGGTTTGGTTTACTTTAGTTTAGCCAATTGGTTTGGTTTACTTTAGTTTAGCCAATTGGTTTGGTTTACTTTAGTTTAGCCAATTGGTTTGGTTTACTTTAGTTTAGCCAATTGGTTTGGTTTACTTTAGTTTAGCCAATTGGTTTGGTTTACTTTAGTTTAGCCAATTGGTTTGGTTTACTTTAGTTTAGCCAATTGGTTTGGTTTACTTTAGTAGTTTAGCCAATTGGTTTGGTTTACTTTAGTAGTTTAGCCAATTGGTTTGGTTTACTTTAGTTTAGCCAATTGGTTTGGTTTACTTTATTTCAGCCAATTGGTTTGGTTTACTTTAGTTTAGCCAATTGGTTTGGTTTACTTTAGTTTAGCCAATTGGTTTGGTTTACTTTAGTTTAGCCAATTGGTTTGGTTTACTTTAGTTCAGCCAATTGGTTTGGTTTACTTTAGTTTAGCCAATTGGTTTGGTTTACTTTAGTAGTTTAGCCAATTGGTTTGGTTTACTTTAGTTTAGCCAATTGGTTTGGTTTACTTTAGTTTAGCCAATTGGTTTGGTTTACTTTAGTAGTCTAGCCACATGGTTTGGTTTACTTTAGTTTAGCCAATTGGTTTGGTTTACTTTAGTTTAGCCAATTGGTTTGGTTTACTTTAGTAGTTTAGCCAATTGGTTTGGTCTACTTTAGTAGTTTAGCCAATTGGTTTGGTTTACTTTAGTAGTTTAGCCAATTGGTTTGGTTTACTTTAGTAGTTTAGCCAATTGGTTTGGTTTACTTTAGTTTAGCCAATTGGTTTGGTTTACTTTATTTCAGCCAATTGGTTTGGTTTACTTTAGTTTAGCCAATTGGTTTGGTTTACTTTAGTTTAGCCAATTGGTTTGGTTTACTTTAGTTTAGCCAATTGGTTTGGTTTACTTTAGTTCAGCCAATTGGTTTGGTTTACTTTAGTTTAGCCAATTGGTTTGGTTTACTTTAGTAGTTTAGCCAATTGGTTTGGTTTACTTTAGTTTAGCCAATTGGTTTGGTTTACTTTAGTTTAGCCAATTGGTTTGGTTTACTTTAGTAGTCTAGCCACATGGTTTGGTTTACTTTAGTTTAGCCAATTGGTTTGGTTTACTTTAGTTTAGCCAATTGGTTTGGTTTACTTTAGTAGTTTAGCCAATTGGTTTGGTCTACTTTAGTAGTTTAGCCAATTGGTTTGGTTTACTTTAGTTCAGCCAATTGGTTTGGTTTACTTTAGTTTAGCCAATTGGTTTGGTGTACTTTAGTAGTTTAGCCAATTGGTTTGGTTTACTTTAGTAGTTTAGCCAATTGGTTTGGTTTACTTTAGTTTAGCCAATTGGTTTGGTTTACTTTAGTTTAGCCAATTGGTTTGGTTTACTTTAGTTTAGCCAATTGGTTTGGTTTACTTTAGTAGTTTAGCCAATTGGTTTGGTTTACTTTAGTTTAGCCAATTGGTTTGGTTTACTTTAGTTTAGCCAATTGGTTTGGTTTACTTTAGTAGTTTAGAATTGGTTTGGTTTACCTTAGTAGTTTAGCCAATTGGTTTGGTTTACTTTAGTAGTTTAGCCAATTGGTTTGGTCTACTTTAGTAGTTTAGCCAATTGGTTTGGTTTACTTTAGTTTAGCCAATTGGTTTGGTTTACTTTAGTAGTTTAGCCAATTGGTTTGGTCTACTTTAGTAGTTTAGCCAATTGGTTTGGTTTACTTTAGTTTAGCCAATTGGTTTGGTTTCCTTTAGTTTAGCCAATTGGTTTGGTTTACTTTAGTTTAGCCAATTGGTTTGGTTTACTTTAGTAGTTTAGCCAATTGGTTTGGTTTACTTTAGTTTAGCCAATTGGTTTGGTTTACTTTAGTTTAGCCAATTGGTTTGGTTTACTTTAGTAGTTTAGCCAATTGGTTTGGTCTACTTTAGTAGTTTAGCCAATTGGTTTGGTTTACTTTAGTTTAGCCAATTGGTTTGGTTTACTTTAGTTCAGCCAATTGGTTTGGTTTACTTTAGTTTAGCCAATTGGTTTGGTTTACTTTAGTAGTTTAGCCAATTGGTTTGGTTTACTTTAGTTTAGCCAATTGGTTTGGTTTACTTTAGTTTAGCCAATTGGTTTGGTTTACTTTAGTAGTCTAGCCACATGGTTTGGTTTACTTTAGTTTAGCCAATTGGTTTGGTTTACTTTAGTTTAGCCAATTGGTTTGGTCTACTTTAGTAGTTTAGCCAATTGGTTTGGTCTACTTTAGTAGTTTAGCCAATTGGTTTGGTTTACTTTAGTTCAGCCAATTGGTTTGGTTTATTTTAGTAGTTTAGCCAATTGGTTTGGTTTACTTTAGTTTAGCCAATTGGTTTGGTTTACTTTAGTTTAGCCAATTGGTTTGGTTTACTTTAGTAGTCTAGCCACATGGTTTGGTTTACTTTAGTTTAGCCAATTGGTTTGGTTTACTTTAGTTTAGCCAATTGGTTTGGTCTACTTTAGTAGTTTAGCCAATTGGTTTGCTCTTTTTTAGTAGTTTAGCCAATTGGTTTGGTTTACTTTAGTTCAGCCAATTGGTTTGGTTTACTTTAGTAGTTTAGCCAATTGGTTTGGTTTACTTTAGTTTAGCCAATTGGTTTGGTTTACTTTAGTTTAGCCAATTGGTTTGGTTTACTTTAGTAGTTTAGAATTGGTTTGGTTTACCTTAGTAGTTTAGCCAATTGGTTTGGTTTACTTTAGTTTAGCCAATTGGTTTGGTTTACTTTAGTTTAGCCAATTGGTTTGGTCTACTTTAGTAGTTTAGCCAATTGGTTTGGTTTACTTTAGTTTAGCCAATTGGTTTGGTTTACTTTAGTAGTTTAGCCAATTGGTTTGGTCTACTTTAGTAGTTTAGCCAATTGGTTTGGTTTACTTTAGTTTAGCCAATTGGTTTGGTTTACTTTAGTTTAGCCAATTGGTTTGGTTTACTTTAGTTCAGCCAATTGGTTTGGTTTACTTTAGTAGTTTAGCCAATTGGTTTGGTTTACTTTAGTTTAGCCAATTGGTTTGGTTTACTTTAGTTTAGCCAATTGGTTTGGTTTACTTTAGTTTAGCCAATTGGTTTGGTTTACTTTAGTTTAGCCAATTGGTTTGGTTTACTTTAGTTTAGCCAATTGGTTTGGTTTACTTTAGTTTAGCCAATTGGTTTGGTTTACTTTAGTTTAGCCAATTGGTTTGGTTTACTTTAGTTTAGCCAATTGGTTTGGTTTACTTTAGTTTAGCCAATTGGTTTGGTTTACTTTAGTTTAGCCAATTGGTTTGGTTTACTTTAGTTTAGCCAATTGGTTTGGTTTACTTTAGTTTAGCCAATTGGTTTGGTTTACTTTAGTTTAGCCAATTGGTTTGGTTTACTTTAGTTTAGCCAATTGGTTTGGTTTACTTTAGTAGTTTAGCCAATTGGTTTGGTTTACTTTAGTAGTTTAGCCAATTGGTTTGGTTTACTTTAGTTTAGCCAATTGGTTTGGTTTACTTTAGTTCAGCCAATTGGTTTGGTTTACTTTAGTTTAGCCAATTGGTTTGGTTTACTTTAGTTTAGCCAATTGGTTTGGTTTACTTTAGTTCAGCCAATTGGTTTGGTTTACTTTAGTTTAGCCAATTGGTTTGGTTTTCTTTAGTAGTTTAGCCAATTGGTTTGGTTTACTTTAGGTCAGCCAATTGGTTTGGTTTACTTTAGTTTAGCCAATTGGTTTGGTTTACTTTAGTAGTCTAGCCAATTGGTTTGGTTTACTTTAGTAGTCTAGCCAATTGGTTTGGTTTACTTTAGTTGTGCAAATGGGTTTGGTTTACTTTAGTAGTTTAGCCAATTGGTTTGGTTTACTTTAGTAGTTTAGCCAATTGGTTTGGTCTACTTTAGTAGTTCAGCCAATTGGTTTGGTTTACTTTAGTTTAGCCAATTGGTTTGGTTTACTTTAGTAGTTTAGCCAATTGGTTTGGTTTACTTTAGTAGTTCAGCCAATTGGTTTGGTTTACTTTAGTTCAGCCAATTGGTTTGGTTTACTTTAGTTTAGCCAATTGGTTTGGTTTACTTTAGTAGTTTAGCCAATTGGTTTGGTTTACTTTAGTAGTTTAGCCAATTGGTTTGGTTTACTTTAGTAGTTTAGCCAATTGGTTTGGTTTACTTTAGTAGTTTAGCCAATTGGTTTGGTCTACTTTAGTAGTTTAGCCAATTGGTTTGGTTTACTTTAGTTTAGCCAATTGGTTTGGTTTACTTTAGTAGTTTAGCCAATTGGTTTGGTTTACTTTAGTTTAGCCAATTGGTTTGGTTTACTTTAGTTTAGCCAATTGGTTTGGTTTACTTTAGTTTAGCCAATTGGTTTGGTTTACTTTAGTTTAGCCAATTGGTTTGGTTTACTTTAGTTTAGCCAATTGGTTTGGTTTACTTTAGTTTAGCCAATTGGTTTGGTTTACTTTAGTTTAGCCAATTGGTTTGGTTTACTTTAGTTCAGCCAATTGGTTTGGTTTACTTTAGTTTAGCCAATTGGTTTGGTTTACTTTAGTTTAGCCAATTGGTTTGGTTTACTTTAGTTTAGCCAATTGGTTTGGTTTACTTTAGTTTAGCCAATTGGTTTGGTTTACTTTAGTTTAGCCAATTGGTTTGGTTTACTTTAGTAGTTTAGCCAATTGGTTTGGTTTACTTTAGTAGTTTAGCCAATTGGTTTGGTTTACTTTAGTTTAGCCAATTGGTTTGGTTTACTTTATTTCAGCCAATTGGTTTGGTTTACTTTAGTTTAGCCAATTGGTTTGGTTTACTTTAGTTTAGCCAATTGGTTTGGTTTACTTTAGTTTAGCCAATTGGTTTGGTTTACTTTAGTTTAGCCAATTGGTTTGGTTTACTTTAGTTTAGCCAATTGGTTTGGTTTACTTTAGTTTAGCCAATCGGTTTGGTTTACTTTAGTTTAGCCAATTGGTTTGGTTTACTTTAGTTTAGCCAATTGGTTTGGTTTACTTTAGTTTAGCCAATTGGTTTGGTTTACTTTAGTTTAGCCAATTGGTTTGGTTTACTTTAGTTTAGCCAATTGGTTTGGTTTACTTTAGTTCAGCCAATTGGTTTGGTTTACTTTAGTTTAGCCAATTGGTTTGGTTTACTTTAGTAGTTTAGCCAATTGGTTTGGTTTACTTTAGTTTAGCCAATTGGTTTGGTTTACTTTAGTTTAGCCAATTGGTTTGGTTTACTTTAGTAGTTTAGCCAATTGGTTTGGTTTACTTTAGTTCAGCCAATTGGTTTGGTTTACTTTAGTTTAGCCAATTGGTTTGGTTTACTTTAGTTTAGCCAATTGGTTTGGTTTACTTTAGTTCAGCCAATTGGTTTGGTTTACTTTAGTTTAGCCAATTGGTTTGGTTTACTTTAGTAGTTTAGCCAATTGGTTTGGTTTACTTTAGTTTAGCCAATTGGTTTGGTTTACTTTAGTTTAGCCAATTGGTTTGGTTTACTTTAGTAGTCTAGCCACATGGTTTGGTTTACTTTAGTTTAGCCAATTGGTTTGGTTTACTTTAGTTTAGCCAATTGGTTTGGTTTACTTTAGTAGTTTAGCCAATTGGTTTGGTCTACTTTAGTAGTTTAGCCAATTGGTTTGGTTTACTTTAGTAGTTTAGCCAATTGGTTTGGTTTACTTTAGTTTAGCCAATTGGTTTGGTTTACTTTAGTTTAGCCAATTGGTTTGGTTTACTTTAGTTTAGCCAATTGGTTTGGTTTACTTTAGTAGTCTAGCCACATGGTTTGGTTTACTTTAGTTTAGCCAATTGGTTTGGTTTACTTTAGTTTAGCCAATTGGTTTGGTTTACTTTAGTAGTTTAGCCAATTGGTTTGGTCTACTTTAGTAGTTTAGCCAATTGGTTTGGTTTACTTTAGTTCAGCCAATTGGTTTGGTTTACTTTAGTTTAGCCAATTGGTTTGGTGTACTTTAGTAGTTTAGCCAATTGGTTTGGTTTACTTTAGTAGTTTAGCCAATTGGTTTGGTTTACTTTAGTTTAGCCAATTGGTTTGGTTTACTTTAGTTTAGCCAATTGGTTTGGTTTACTTTAGTTTAGCCAATTGGTTTGGTTTACTTTAGTAGTTTAGCCAATTGGTTTGGTTTACTTTAGTTTAGCCAATTGGTTTGGTTTACTTTAGTTTAGCCAATTGGTTTGGTTTACTTTAGTAGTTTAGAATTGGTTTGGTTTACCTTAGTAGTTTAGCCAATTGGTTTGGTTTACTTTAGTAGTTTAGCCAATTGGTTTGGTCTACTTTAGTAGTTTAGCCAATTGGTTTGGTTTACTTTAGTTTAGCCAATTGGTTTGGTTTACTTTAGTAGTTTAGCCAATTGGTTTGGTCTACTTTAGTAGTTTAGCCAATTGGTTTGGTTTACTTTAGTTTAGCCAATTGGTTTGGTTTACTTTAGTTTAGCCAATTGGTTTGGTTTACTTTAGTTTAGCCAATTGGTTTGGTTTACTTTAGTAGTTTAGCCAATTGGTTTGGTTTACTTTAGTTTAGCCAATTGGTTTGGTTTACTTTAGTTTAGCCAATTGGTTTGGTTTACTTTAGTTTAGCCAATTGGTTTGGTTTACTTTAGTTTAGCCAATTGGTTTGGTTTACTTTAGTTTAGCCAATTGGTTTGGTTTACTTTAGTAGTTTAGCCAATTGGTTTGGTCTACTTTAGTAGTTTAGCCAATTGGTTTGGTTTACTTTAGTTTAGCCAATTGGTTTGGTTTACTTGGGTCCAGCCAATTGGTTTGGTTCACTTTAGTTTAGCCAATTGGTTTGGTTTACTTTAGTAGTTTAGCCAATTGGTTTGGTTTACTTTAGTTTAGCCAATTGGTTTGGTTTACTTTAGTTTAGCCAATTGGTTTGGTCTACTTTAGTAGTTTAGCCAATTGGTTTGGTCTACTTTAGTAGTTTAGCCAATTGGTTTGGTTTACTTTAGTTCAGCCAATTGGTTTGGTTTACTTTAGTAGTTTAGCCAATTGGTTTGGTTTACTTTAGTTTAGCCAATTGGTTTGGTTTACTTTAGTTTAGCCAATTGGTTTGGTTTACTTTAGTAGTCTAGCCACATGGTTTGGTTTACTTTAGTTTACCCAATTGGTTTGGTTTACTTTAGTTTAGCCAATTGGTTTGGTCTACTTTAGTAGTTTAGCCAATTGGTTTGGTCTACTTTAGTAGTTTAGCCAATTGGTTTGGTTTACTTTAGTTCAGCCAATTGGTTTGGTTTACTTTAGTAGTTTAGCCAATTGGTTTGGTTTACTTTAGTTTAGCCAATTGGTTTGGTTTACTTTCCTTTAGCCAATTGGTTTGGTTTACTTTAGTAGTTTAGAATTGGTTTGGTTTACCTTACTAGTTTAGCCAATTGGTTTGGTTTACTTTAGTTTAGCCAATTGGTTTGGTTTACTTTAGTTTAGCCAATTGGTTTGGTCTACTTTAGTAGTTTAGCCAATTGGTTTGGTTTACTTTAGTTTAGCCAATTGGTTTGGTTTACTTTAGTAGTTTAGCCAATTGGTTTGGTCTACTTTAGTAGTTTAGCCAATTGGTTTGGTTTACTTTAGTTTAGCCAATTGGTTTGGTTTACTTTAGTTTAGCCAATTGGTTTGGTTTACTTTAGTTCAGCCAATTGGTTTGGTTTACTTTAGTAGTTTAGCCAATTGGTTTGGTTTACTTTAGTTTAGCCAATTGGTTTGGTTTACTTTAGTTTAGCCAATTGGTTTGGTTTACTTTAGTAGTTTAGCCAATTGGTTTGGTTTACTTTAGTTTAGCCAATTGGTTTGGTTTACTTTAGTTTAGCCAATTGGTTTGGTTTACTTTAGTTTAGCCAATTGGTTTGGTTTACTTTAGTTTAGCCAATTGGTTTGGTTTACTTTAGTTTAGCCAATTGGTTTGGTTTACTTTAGTTTAGCCAATTGGTTTGGTTTACTTTAGTTTAGCCAATTGGTTTGGTTTACTTTAGTTTAGCCAATTGGTTTGGTTTACTTTAGTTTAGCCAATTGGTTTGGTTTACTTTAGTTTAGCCAATTGGTTTGGTTTACTTTAGTTTAGCCAATTGGTTTGGTTTACTTTAGTAGTTTAGCCAATTGGTTTGGTTTACTTTAGTAGTTTAGCCAATTGGTTTGGTTTACTTTAGTTTAGCCAATTGGTTTGGTTTACTTTAGTTCAGCCAATTGGTTTGGTTTACTTTAGTTTAGCCAATTGGTTTGGTTTCCTTTAGTTTAGCCAATTGGTTTGGTTTACTTTAGTTTAGCCAATTGGTTTGGTTTACTTTAGTTCAGCCAATTGGTTTGGTTTACTTTAGTTTAGCCAATTGGTTTGGTTTACTTTAGTAGTTTAGCCAATTGGTTTGGTTTACTTTAGGTCAGCCAATTGGTTTGGTTTACTTTAGTTTAGCCAATTGGTTTGGTTTACTTTAGTAGTCTAGCCAATTGGTTTGGTTTACTTTAGTAGTCTAGCCAATTGGTTTGGTTTACTTTAGTTTAGCCAATTGGTTTTGTTTACTTTAGTAGTTTAGCCAATTGGTTTGGTTTACTTTAGTAGTTTAGCCAATTGGTTTGGTCTACTTTAGTAGTTCAGCCAATTGGTTTGGTTTACTTTAGTTTAGCCAATTGGTTTGGTTTACTTTAGTAGTTTAGCCAATTGGTTTGGTTTACTTTAGTAGTTCAGCCAATTGGTTTGGTTTACTTTAGTTCAGCCAATTGGTTTGGTTTACTTTAGTTTAGCCAATTGGTTTGGTTTACTTTAGTAGTTTAGCCAATTGGTTTGGTTTACTTTAGTAGTTTAGCCAATTGGTTTGGTTTACTTTAGTAGTTTAGCCAATTGGTTTGGTTTATTTTAGTAGTTTAGCCAATTGGTTTGGTCTACTTTAGTAGTTTAGCCAATTGGTTTGGTTTACTTTAGTTTAGCCAATTGGTTTGGTTTACTTTAGTAGTTTAGCCAATTGGTTTGGTTTACTTTAGTTTAGCCAATTGGTTTGGTTTACTTTAGTTTAGCCAATTGGTTTGGTTTACTTTAGTTTAGCCAATTGGTTTGGTTTACTTTAGTTTAGCCAATTGGTTTGGTTTCCTTTAGTTTAGCCAATTGGTTTGGTTTACTTTAGTTTAGCCAATTGGTTTGGTTTACTTTAGTTTAGCCAATTGGTTTGGTTTACTTTAGTTTAGCCAATTGGTTTGGTTTACTTTAGTTTAGCCAATTGGTTTGGTTTACTTTAGTTTAGCCAATTGGTTTGGTTTACTTTAGTTTAGCCAATTGGTTTGGTTTACTTTAGTTTAGCCAATTGGTTTGGTTTACTTTAGTTTAGCCAATTGGTTTGGTTTACTTTAGTAGTTTAGCCAATTGGTTTGGTTTACTTTAGTAGTTTAGCCAATTGGTTTGGTTTACTTTAGTTTAGCCAATTGGTTTGGTTTACTTTATTTCAGCCAATTGGTTTGGTTTACTTTAGTTTAGCCAATTGGTTTGGTTTACTTTAGTTTAGCCAATTGGTTTGGTTTACTTTAGTTTAGCCAATTGGTTTGGTTTACTTTAGTTTAGCCAATTGGTTTGGTTTACTTTAGTTTAGCCAATTGGTTTGGTTTACTTTAGTTTAGCCAATTGGTTTGGTTTACTTTAGTTTAGCCAATTGGTTTGGTTTACTTTAGTTTAGCCAATTGGTTTGGTTTACTTTAGTTTAGCCAATTGGTTTGGTTTACTTTAGTTTAGCCAATTGGTTTGGTTTACTTTAGTTTAGCCAATTGGTGCCCCTCCATAAGACAGCTGACCCGCAGACCCATGCAGGCCCTCTGTGATGTGGTGGTGGTGTTGTTGCCCCCCCCTCCCCCCCCACAAACTTTAAGAAAGTGTTCCTGAACACACCCCAAGTCCGCACGTATCCCCCGGTATTTCGGAGTGCGGCACCCCAAGTCCCCTCGGGTCTGTGTTTCCAGTCGGCACCCGCCGCATCGGGGGGGTGTGCACCCGCCGTCCAGCGGGCGGTTTGGGCGGTTTGGGCGGTCTGTGGACCGTTGGTCTGGGCAGGGGCGCATTAAAACAACGAAACAAAATGTAAGTTGGAGGTACGCACCCCCCCCCCCCACCCCCTCTTCCAAGTCCCCCGGCGCCGATGTACCGCGTGCTCCTCGGGGTCATGGTCAGGGGAGGCATCGGCTGTCCGCATTGAATGGCATGTCCCTATGGAAAGGGGCCGTCAGGAATGGACACGGTCTCATTGTGGACACGGATTTTGCCACAGATGCATTGCTTTGAGTCTACGTTGCGCTGTGACCTGTGTTGACGAGGAGGAGGGTCAACCAAGTGTCCCCCCCCCCCCCCTGGCAGGGCACCGAGCCTACAGCCCAGCCACTGTTTCTCTGGCCACAAGTGGCAGCTTCAACGGCATTTTTAACCGACAGTAACCGCCCCCAACCGCATTGGCAACCTCCTCCAACCGCCTGCCTAACCGGTTCTGGGGCCGCCTCTGCGGCCTCTTCCCTTCTGATGCATCCCCCCCCCCCCCCTCCTCCGCTCCATTGTGTCCCTGGGTCTGGGGCATGGGGTGTGGGAGGGGGGCGTGGCCGGGACCGCCGTTCGGTCTGTGGGTGCCTGACCTGCACCGGCCCCTCAGATCTCGTCGGACGAGGACGAGGAGGCGCGGCGCGCCAACCGACGCAAGCAGTACATGAAGGGCAAGGGCAAGCGCAGGATGGCGCCCGTCACCGTGTTGGACGGGGACGGGGATGACGAGCTTCAGGTCCGGATCCTGCGCTGCCCCCCCTCTGCCATGACACGCTGTGCGCGGTTTTGTGGGGGACGCGCATTCACATCGGGTGCGAGGCTCGTGTGCCGGTTGCGATGCCGAACGGGGCGTTTGTGGGGCTTGGATGGGGCGGAGGGGGCTGGGGCACAAGCAGCTGATGCAGTTTTCCGTCCTCTACAGCTCAAAAATCGAAACTTCCAAAACCGATTTATTTGATCTTCTGACCATTCACAATGATCAAATACCCGATGTAAAGCATGTTTTAGAGCCTCTTTATGTGTTTTTCACATTATTTGGTTGTTGGGGGGGGGGGGGGGGGGCTCCCAAGGGGTCTAGGGCACAACCCGATGATGCAGTTTTCCGGCCTCAGCAGCTCAAAAAATCGAAATTTCCGAAACTGATTTTTTAGATACTTTGACCATTCACAATGATCAAATCTCCGATGTAAAGCATGTTTTAGCCCCTCTTTATGTGTTTTTCACCCCATTTGGGTGTTTGGGTGGGGGGCTTGTGAATGATTTCGTGCCTAACTGGGTGATAGACTGACTGTGCTCCCTCGCTCTTCGAGGTGCCTTGCCGATAGGCAATAGAATTCAGAACCGAAAGTGACTTGTTCAGCTGGGATTCGGAAATTCCGAAATTTTTGTGATTTGGAGCAAAAGTATAGGCGACACGATGTTTTTGGATGCGCACACCCTGATCAAATATCCGATGTACAGCATGTTGTAGACCCTCTTCTGTGCGTTTTTGGGTGTTTGGACGGGGGCAAGGGGCTGGGGCACAACCTGCTGATGCAGTTTTCCACCCTCAGCAGCTGGAAAATTGAAACTGATTTTTTTGATATTCTGACCATTCACAATCATCAAAGATCCTACCCAAAGCATGCTTCAGGCCCTCTTCATGTGTTTTTCACCGCATTTGGGTGTCTGGAGGGGGGGGGGGCGGGGCTTCGAAGGGGCAACCCCAATCTGGCACCCGCGGTGTCCATGCCCAACGCCTCCCTCCAGGGCGTCTCCGTGGAGCTCCGTTCAAGTCGAGTTGACGGCGTAAGAAGGGCCCCGACGGGGGGGGGGGTCCGCAGGGCCGCGCCGGCCCCGGGGCGGCCCAATCCCGCGCCGGCAACCCCCTTTGAAGCGGGCGGAGGATGCGGCCCGGTCCATGACCCCCTCCCAAACCGTGTGTCCCGATGCCGGGGTGTGGGGTGTGGGATGGGCACCACGCGGCCCACCCGGCCTTCGGAGGGGCACCGACAGCCCCTCGCGAGGGTGAGCGGGGGAAGTGCGGTGCTGACGGCCGGGGGTCTGGCACTGGTTGGCGGGGGTGGAAGCCGCGGGTGGTCGGGCAAGGAAGTATCAGAATGGCCGTGCACCGCAGGAGAAGTGGGTTAGCCCCCCCCCCCCCCCCTGCAACAGCCCCGTCTCCGGGACGGCCGACCCCCGGAGTAGTCAAACAGGACAAGTCATCCGGGGGCTCCGTTGACACAACCAAAACACGTTCGGGCCCACAGAGAGTCAGAATGAGCAGTGGCAAGAGGCCAATGGGCGCCGCCAGAGGCAAACAATCAGATACCGAGGCCTTGTGCCTAACCCCCTCCGCCCCGGCCCCCCTCTCCTTGGGGCAGTTTTGTTGATACAACCGCCTCTGCCCTATGGACTCTGGTCCCCGTCCCTGTCCCTCAGAAGCCGCCACAGGACTTGCCTCAGCACGTCGACGTGGATGTGGAGCCTCCGCCAAAGCGCCCCCGATCGGGCCCCAGCCCCAGTCCCCCCCCACCGCCGGCGACAGCGCGGGGGGCCAGCGCCTCCCCAAGCCAGTCCCGGTCGCCCCGGACAATGACGCGGCGACGCTCGCCGTCGCTCTCTCCCGGTGAGCCCTCGAGCAAAGCTCGGCGGTGTGCCTTGCCCTCGTCCCCCGCGGTGTTCAGTGGCGTTCGGGGGCTTTGCTTTCAGGCCGAAGGAGTCGGCTCCGGGGCACCGGAGCTGTGTTTGGACCGTGTGCCATCGATCGGGGGGCGGTCGGTGGTCCATTGAGGCCGTGCACGCGACATGCAAGCGTATTCCCACAATCCCAAGGACCGGGGGGAGGGGGGGGATCAGGAGCGGGCGACATCTGGAAAAGGCAGAATGTGGCACTACGAAAGTGTGCCACGTCATGCCGCGGTGTGCGAAAGTCCGACGCCTCTTTTTTAGGTGGAGCCCTCTTGGCATGCACAGTTCCATTGTGCCCCACAGCCGCCGGGGAACAAGCGCAACCGTCCAGAGGCCTCCAACAAACAACAGCAGCCCACCACAGGCCCTCAGGCAACAACCACCACCATTCACGGCCCAGGCTTGTCCTTGTGTCACGACCTGGGGATCTGTACGAACGTTTGCGGTGGTGTTTGCAGAATCGGTGCCAAATCTTCTCCGCACCCCATTTCGCCGTCCCCATTCCGCACGCTCCTCATGTCCCCCTCCCCCGGCGCTGCATTCAAACCGTCCCCCGAGCTTCGGTGTGTATCACGTGGTTTGTCCCAACTCTCAAGAGAGCGCGTCGCGTGTGCCCCATGGCCATTTCTGCTTCGGCGGTCTGACGTGGCCCGGTCCCCCCTTTCCCAGACGCGATGAAGCGGTTGTGTGTGAAGAGGGTTTGTGGGTGTCGCATGTTCCTTGCCCAAGCCCCCGTCCCTGCGGTCTTGGGGTCCGTTCTCCCACGCTTCGGGAGGGGGTGTCATGCGCGTGTCCCACGAACACCGAAGTGGGCACCTCCTGCGGGCGGTGGTCACGGATCCCCCCCGCCCTCAGACCTGACCCCAAAGAGGCCCCATGCGCCGGGGGGGGGGGGGGTGGACGGCCCGGACAGCGCGTGGAGGAGCAGGGCACCTGGGCCTCACGCACACAGGGAATGCCATGCACGCAGTGCGAAGTTTTGGATGTCGGCAAATACTCGAACCCTAGTTTTGGCCCCTTTTCACAAGCCTCCGTAGAGGCGGTTCGATTCGCCCGGCAGAGTACTCTTGCCGACAGATAGTACGTGCACCAAAACCTTGGTCGACTTCAAGGTGATTCTCGAACCGAGATGCTCAAGATCATCGATCGGTATGGCCACGTCCACAACTGCAAAGAAGTCAACGTGGTCATCGTCGCTCGAAGGCTCTCGATCGCCGATACTCGATGGTGGCGAGTCGACACCAGGACCGGACAGTTTTTTTTTCGACGATGCTGTTGGTTACAACTACAACCAGAAGTATCGATGGACACCTGGCCAACCCTATGGTATTGAAACCTTTCAGTCTTCCCCCTAGTAAACAGGTGACAGGTATTCTTGGGTGAGTATCCTAGCCTCTGCGTGCGCAATCTGCACGCAGTGCGCATGCAGTGCGCACGCAGCACCCACGCAGTGCGCACGCAGTGCGAGATCTTGGCCACAGAAACACAGCGAGGCAGGTTGTGGACGGCCTGTGGACAGAGGTGTGTGGACAGCAAAAACAGTCAAACGACCTTCGCAGCCACCAGCACAACCCCCAATACTCCAATTATTGGGCGCCGCTAACACGCAAACGGCACATCCCGCCACATCCAGCACAGCCCCAGCACACCAATTACTGGGCTCCGCGAACGCGGAAACAACACCAGCAGGAGCACCGGCCGCAGCGGCCGACAGAACGCAGCAACCCGACGCAACATGCGAAGGGAAGAACGGGTGACTGTCCAGGGCCCCGTAAAGGAACTGCGACCGGACGGAATGTCACACAGGGGGGGGGGGGGGGTCTCTGGGGGGGGGGGCGGATCGGGTGGCCGGTGTTGCAGGCCGTTTGTGAATCCC
Source organism: Eutreptiella sp. 'Long Island Sound 2002' (assembly GCA_964036045.1). Taxonomy (NCBI): domain Eukaryota; phylum Euglenozoa; class Euglenophyceae; order Eutreptiales; family Eutreptiaceae; genus Eutreptiella; species Eutreptiella sp. 'Long Island Sound 2002'. The sequence continues at coordinate 167,979,567 of OZ038380.1, forward strand.
CCGGACGCCCCGCAGTCATTCCGAGGCGCGTTGCATCGTGCGGCCGCGGAGGAGCGCTTTGGAGGGCCAGTCCCCTCCCAAACCGTCCCCCCGTGCAGCAGCCCGGGCCATGCACCGCCGTCTCTTGCCGGTTCACGGACGCCTCTTCGGGGGTTTGACAGTCGCCCCCCCCCCCCCACCCCCCCCCCCCCGCGTCCGATCCACACGTCTGCGGCCGTTGGGGGCCGTGTTTCGGGGATGGGGTTGTGGGCGCTGCGCTGGTCTCCGGGGCCCACACCCTCTGCGTTGCGCCGTCTCCGCAGGTACAACGACGACGACGGCGTGGATGGCCTTTTGGTATGCCTCGTGACGCCTCCCGTGCCCCGCGCTCGGGCGGCGCCGCCCGTCGCACGGGGGGTGGGCGGTCGTGCTGCGGCGACCTCCGCAAGAGACTTCTCGGTTCACGCGTTTCGCTGTGGGGGTTGTCGCGTGAACCCGCTTCGGGGGGTCCGTACGCCACGCCATTTGGGCGGACTCTCCTCCGGGACGTTCCACTGGGCGGGTGCTGTTGGGGCGCTGCAACAAGTGGCCGGTACCCTCCGCTGCCCGGCGTCGCTGGCAGCCAGTGCAAGACCACCCCCCCCCCCCCTGCACCAGGTGCACCTGGATGCACCTGGTCAACGGCACGGGGCAACAGCCCCGTCTCCGGGACGGCCGACCCCCGGAGTAGTCAAACAGGACAAGTCATCCGGGGGCTCTGTTGACACAACCAAAACACGTTCGGACCCACAGAGGGTCAGAATGAGCAGTGGCGAGAGGCCAATGGGCGCCGCCAAAGGCACACAACGTAACACCGAGGCCTTGTGCCAACACCCCCCCCCCCTGCCACCACCGCTGTCATGGAACCACTGGGCACTTTGATACTTCCACGGTCCCTTGAAGTGTGCGTCCTTTTTGCACCGGGAGATTGGACTTGAAGATTGCGGTATTGTTGAGGTTGTGCTGCCATTTGCATCATCACTTCTCGTGAGATGGCTTTGTGGGGGGGCGAGATCAACACTTTCTTTTCGTTCTGAGGTGCGTGGCTTTAAAGGGCGACCTGAAAATTGCTCTGCGGGGGGGGGGGGGGGGGGACATGGACGCCCGCCGAAGGAGGGGCGCGGGGGGGTGACATGGACGCCCGCCGAAGGAGGGGCGGGGGGGTTGGAGAAATGGGGTTCCGTGTCGGGCCCTTTGTTTTGTGTAAGAACGGATGTTGGCGCCGAAGGAGCAGGAACACAAATTTTGGCCCGAAAAAGTTTTTTCCACCAATAATCCCCCCCCCCCCACATTTGAGTAGTCAAAATGATCAGCGCGACGTGGGTATCATTTTGAGCCATGGGTGTTGGGTTGACCCCCCCCCCCCCCCGGCACGGCAGGTCGGGCAACCCCCGCCCTGAACCCCCCCCTCCCGTCACGGCGGCCAAGGAGGGGGGGGAGGAGCAACACAGACACACAAAACGCGGGAGCCACACCAAGGGGGACAAGGGCGGGCACACCAGACAAAGAGGAGGGGCAGGGAACCAGAATGGAGCAAATGGTGGAGCGTGCGCATGGGAGGCAGCGACAATAAAGGGGATGGCTTGGCCAGCCAACCCCGTCGCTACCGGGTGCCAGGGCAACCCCTGCTCAGCCGGCATCAGGTGGGGGGTGTCTCCCGCAGCCCAGATGGGCTGTTTGCGCAACAGGAGTGGGAGCCCATCAGGGGCAGACCAACCGTGAGGGGGAAAAGGACATATGGTGGACGGCCCGGACAGCGCGTTGAGGAACAGTGCACCTGGGCCTCACAGAAACACAGCGAGGCAGGCTATGGACGGCCTGTGGACAGAGGCGCGTGGACAGCAAAAACAGTCAAACGACCCCCGCAACAACCAGCACATCCTCAATACGCCAACTATTGGGCGCCGCTGACGCGCAAACGGCACATCCCGCCACATCCAGCACAGCCCCGGCACACCAACAACTGGGCTCCGCGAACGCGGCAACGACACCGGCAAGAGCACCGGCCACAGCAGCCGACAGAAAGCAGCGACCCGACGCAACATGCGAAGGGAAGAACGGGTGACTGTCCAGGGCCCCGTAAAGAAACCAGAACCCGACGGAATGTCACACGGGGGGGGGGGTTGGGAAAATGGGCCTGCGTGTCACCCCCCCCCCCCCCCCCCGCAGAGCAATTTTCTTCCCGCCCAAGGCACGATGCTGTTCGAGGTACGTCTGATCTACGGTGGTGTCTCGACCATCGTGTCATTACACCGTCTCACATCAGTGTTCTTGGATCGAGGATCGGCAGGCTCCCCCTACGAGGGGTGGCCCCGCGAGCCTTGGCAATCGCTACGACGTTTGAAGTAGTGGTAGTCGGTTCTCGCTTCGATGGTGCGGTTCGCCGGTCGCAGTCCAGTAGCTCTTGGGGGGTGGCCGCGTTACACAGGGTCGCTCTACCAAAGGCTCCGCCTGCACCTTCGCGTCGCTCCACCGTTTTCAAAGGCAGCCCCCAAACGGTCACCCGGCAGTCACCGTACGTGAGACACGGGGTTGGCTCAGTGGTGTCATAACAGGCGCGTTCTGGCAGGTCCGGGTTCGACTCTCACAGTCCTGCGTCCTGGGGTGCACCCCTTACCAGGCACGCATTAGAACAGAAAAAATGGAAGGAGGAGCCCCCCCCCCCCACCGGGTCCACCCCCCCCCCTCCTCCGCTCCAATGCAGGTGAAAGTCTGAGTTGGGGTGCTGGAAAATTGTTTACATTCACAGTTTGAGGTGCAATTTGAGGGTGAAGCAGGGTTCAAGGAGTGGGGAGACATAATGCTGCCGGAACAAATGGTGGTCCAATGGTAGAGCAGCCGCCTTTCGGCCGGTGGTTCGAATCCTGGCCGGCCAGTTTTGCTGGCCTTTCGAATTTCAAACGGCCGCCCTAAGAGGTCACGGTTCGGCTGCAGTACCATTCAGCCACTGCTTGCGGTGACCGGAATTTGTCATGGAGCAGTTGTCAAGGAGGAGGGTCAACCCGCCCCCTCCGCTCCAATGCGTCACTGCCCCTTACCCTTGGGGTCGGGGTAGGGCATAGGGAATGTCTCCTGCGCGCCGCAGGGTAATGGTAATTCGCTGTGGGGGTAAGTAGCACTGCATTGCCTCCCCTCGATTTGAGATGAAGGAAGTAGGTCAAACGGGCACAATGGCGAGGTACCTTTCAGTAGGTCTTACCCCCCCCCCCCATCCTCTGCCTCCCTCCTCATCGTCGTTCACCATCGACATCTCCGCAGAACACCTCCCCGCAAGGCAGTCCGGGCAGCCGGGCCTCCTCGCAAACCGCCTCGCGGTCCCCCATCCGCACCCCGAGCCCGGGGCATCACGACGACAGCGCCGCGGAGTCGGACACCGCCTCCTTCGACGCCAGCATAGACCCCAGCATCGACCCCGCCACCGAGAGCGACAGCGGCGATGACGACCCCCCGCAGAAGCGAAGACAGCCCCAGTGGCCGTCGACGATGCATGTGCGTTGTGTGGAGGGCAGGGCAGCGTGGGGGACGTGGTGTCATGTCTCCGCGATTCGTGACAGGGCAGAGGGCGGGACACCGCAAAGGCACGATGTCACAGAGGGCGTGCTGGTCCTGCGGCACCTGCGGCGCGCCTGAGCACGAAGTTGGGGATGAACTGCGAGCAGTCTCTCTTCCGTAGCGAGCGATGGTGTCAACGTTTGGGGGAGGAGGTGGGGGCTGCCAGCCGCCTCCGTCTGCCTCCAACCGGTTTGCACCCGCCAGACAGCGCTCCCAACCGCTGTTCCAACCGCCAACAACCGCCTTTGCAACCGCCGATGGGCGCGTTCTCCCTGAAGCGCATGTCTGCCGGGCACGCCACGCCTTCCCCCCAACGAAGCGGGCACCGGGACCCCCGCCCCCCATTGAAACGCAATCTGGGCGCCCCCCCACGGTGCGCCACCCTGTCGTGTGCACGCCCCCGGGCCTGTCCCAGGGCGGCAGATGGGTGTTTGTCGATTTGGGGGTGGTCTTTCCTGGCCTGGAGGCCCCCTTCCTAGACACCTCTCCTAAACCGGGGGAATTATTGGGGGGGGGGGGAGTGGTGGAGTGGGGGGGGGGGGGGGGGGGCAAGTGGTGGAGGGGGGGGGGAAGTGGTGGAGGGGGGGGGGGGGGCAAGTGGTGGAGGGGGGGGGGGCAAGTGGTGGAGGGGGGGGGCAAGTGGTGGAGGGGGGGGGCAAGTGGTGGAGGGGGGGGGGGGGCAAGTGGTGGAGGGGGGGGGGGCAAGTGGTGGAGGGGGGGGGGGCAAGTGGTGGAGGGGGGGGGGCAAGTGGTGGAGGGGGGGGGCAAGTGGTGGAGGGGGGGGGGGGGGGCAAGTGGTGGAGGGGGGGGGGCAAGTGGTGGAGGGGGGGGGGCAAGTGGTGGAGGGGGGGGGGGGGGGTTAAACGTGAAAACCAACTTCGCCGACAGTGTTTGCCTTCAAATTAGTTGGGGGGCATCAGAATGTGTGGGGCCACACAAGCCCGTGGGCGGTTCCTACACCAAACCTCCTCGGCAGCACCCCATTTTGGACCAAGACAAGGTCCACAAAGGTCCATTCTTCCAAAAGTGGTCCGGGGCCCTTTGGGATGCCCAAACAAGTCCTTTTATCTCGTGTTGAGCCCGTGGTGCCACCTCTTGCCCCCAAAAGAATCGCAAAAGGGCCTGAACATGGGCTGATTCTGGACTGACACGGTCAACAAGTTTTACCCAAAGTGAACCTCGACCATTTCTCAAGTATTTCTGGCCGATTGGGAGCCCGCATTAGCCCCTCGCAGGCCTCTATCCCAGGCATTGGCACATCCTACGTGCACCCATCTGCATGTCCGCGCTGCAGTGGGGGGATGTGGACATGGGGCCCGAGGTGGGTCAAGGCTCGTTGGACCATCAAACGTCCTGTGCGCCACCCATTGCCCCACACGCAAGATGTGCGCATGTGTGTGGCCCCGGGGGTGGCGGCGGAGCCATGTTCCCTCGTTCCGATACCCCTGGGGAGGGGGCCAGGAGGGTCAAGGGGGGGGGAGCCCGGGGTAACGTATTGGGACTGAGTACCGGTGCCAAGCGGGCGGGGAAAGGCTCCTATGCAAGGCACACATTGCACCTTGCGCTGTGAAGTATGCACACGGCAAGCGGTGCACACTGCACGACACCTGACCAAGACGCACCGAGTTGAAGCCCTTGATGGGGCATGCGTGACAAGGCTAAGCCGTCGCAGAGGGAACAGTAGCGCGCCGTGCAAAGTCACCGTCCCACCTCCAACATGTCTCAAAATGGGATTGTCTGACAGAGCCTGGCACAATGGGATTGGGGCCCCTATTTTAGTGCCCAAGAGAGCAAGCAATGATTCCGAGAAAGGTTGATATTGCCATTACAATCCCTCGCCACCACGTCTTTCAGTCATGCATGAATGAGTTGTGCTGTTGCAATTTGAAAAAGGGCAGCCCAAGCTCGGTTTGACGTTGGTAAAGCATTGGGATCGATGGCCGGAACATTGATTTGGAAGCCGGGCATGCGCCGGGCAAACGTTTCCTCCCGGGGGCTAGGGTGTTCTCAATGACCCGCGCGAGAGGGCTGAGACTGGTTCACTGGTGCCTGGGGGTCGCCCGGGTCTCCTCCATCCACCTCTTCCCTGGGGGTATTGGGGAGACCACGCCCACCGGCAATTGGTCCATTTTGTGCCTTCTCAGGCTTCAAGATCACGCAGCAATGACGAACCGCACAGTCTCAAGAACCACAAGAGGGAACAGGGCCGGGACAAGGGGAGGGATTTGGACGGGGACAGTGGCACCGACGTTCGGCGGGACACAGACGGTCGGCACGTCGGCAGCCGGGACAGAGACACAGGGCGCAACCGGAGCGCGCCCAAGGACAAGGGTGGGGCACGAGAGCGGGAGAAGGTCCAAGACAAGGACAGGCACGACCGAAGGGATAAAGGGGGGGATGGGAATGGGTCGAAGGAGAAGGGGAGGGACAAGGATGTGGGGCCCGAGGGCGGCATGAGCAAAGCTGTTGGCAATGCAAGGGAAAGGGACAAGGATGCTGGAAGGGGTGGCAGCAGGGGGAAGGAGCGGGACAGAGGGAAAGGCAAGGAGAGGCGGAGGAGCGGGGAGAAAGGGAAGGAGAGGGGGAGCGAGAAGGACAAGACCCCCCGGAAGGCAAAGGACAAGCACCGGAAGGCGGAGGGGGAGAAGGGCCTCAAGGAAAAGCGGAAGAAGAGGGAGAAGGGCCAGACCCAGAGGGACCCTGACAGGGCCCACGAGAAGGGGAAGGAGAAGACGAAGGGGCCCAGGAGCCCTGGGGTCCGTGACCGGGAAGGTCTGAAGGAGGACACGCATGACTCCGACAAGAGAAGTTGGGGTTCGGGCAGTGAACGGGACAGCGCGGCAGAAGGGGCCAGTCCAATACCGCCGTGGCCCTTTGCGGGCGGAGAGTTGGATGTGCCGGGCTGGATTGCGCTGGCTCGGGTGCCCAAAGGCGTGCCAAGGCACACAGACGATGGGGGCAAGCCATCGAGCGGGATTCGGGAGAGGGATGCCGGGAAGGAAAGGGACAGGGCTCGGGAAAAGGAGAGGGACAGGGACAAGCCCAGGGACAAGGACACGGAGAAAGACAGAGAGAAGCAGAGGGACAAGGAGAAGGGGACGCACAGAGACAAAAACAGGGAGAAGGACCAGGACAGGGACAAGGAGAGGGATAGGGACAAGCACAGGGACAAGGAGAGGGATAGGGACAAGCACAGAGACAAGGAGAGGGACAGAGACAAGCACAGGGACAAGGACAAGGACAAGGCCAAGGACAAGGACAAGGAGAGGGACAAGGCCAAGGACAAGGACAAGGAGAGGGACAGGGACAGGCAGCGCGACAGGGACAGGGACAGGGACAGGGACCGAGACCGGGAGAGGAACAGGGACCGGGACAGGGAGAGGGACAGGAACACAGAAAGGGAAAGAGACAGGTTCAGCAGGCGAGAAGAAAGGCTCATTTAGCGGTGATTATTCTTTGCATCAATCAGGATGGCCCCTTTTTCTATCTTGAAAACCACCTGTTAAGATGTCTCAGGCTGGTGGTCGACCAAGAGCGGTCATTGGGTAACAACTTGCGGTTGAATGGGGATGGATTGCAGTTGCCAACTAACACAACACCATTCAGCGCAAACGTTGCTCACCTCTTTCCATTGGGATGGGGCTCTCTTCATTGTGCTGCATTTCGACTCATGTCCTCACGTCTGTCTCACCTGTTGGTGAAGACCGCCGGATTGACTTCAGGCAGTAACCCTGTTTCTTTTTAACCAAGCTGCTCATTGCAGGGAGGCTTCTTTTTAACCTAGCTGCTCATTGCAGGGAGGCGACCAATGTGGTGTGCACAGAACAGGAAGCAGCGAGGGTAGGTCTTTTGCACAGGTTGGGTTGCTTTGTTGCTCGGTCGCTTTCCTCCACTGTGTCCCACAGCAACAACAGCAACAGCAGCAGCAGCAACAACAAGAACAACAACAACATCCGTTGGCATGTCATGCGAAGCACAGGGCTGGGGCACCACGCCAGGGATGACCCGTTGCATAATACTCCTGAACATTCAGGTTTTATCTTACCTTGCCCTACCTGTTTGGCTGGTGGTATACATGCATGTGCAGGCAGCACTCCACTGTGTCATCGGTGCATCTCAAGCAGCTTCAACAACTGGGAGTCACCCCCCCTCTACACCCTCGCTGATAGCATCCCCTCACATGAAGCACATTTTCCGTGTTTTTTGATGAAAATGCACAGTCTGACACATCCACAGAAACTCACCGGGCAGTTGATAGTGGTTTGTGCGCTGTGCAATGCCTGCGGGTTCGTGTTGATTTAAAAGTCAAGGCGAGACAGTGTGGTGTGTTGTCCATGCCCTGTTCATTTTGTAGGATGAGTGTGGCTGTTTCTGCGCAGAACAGTGAAGCAGGATGAACCCAGAATCTTGAAGAAGATAGGGTCAAGGTCTGAGAGAATGGTGTTTTGGTGTCCCCAACACTCCAAACAGCACAGCAAGGTTGTGATTGTGATGCAACCAAAAATGCCCAATGACCATCATATGAATTAGTGTTTGGAACTGTAACAGTCTACTAGTTTCAGGTCAGATGCGCAGCAACTTTGAATCAGAAGGCGAGGCAATTTTGTGCCTGGCGACTCGTTTTGGTGTGCTGGTCAGGCTTGTAGAGCATGCAATTTGCCCACATCTGGGAATATTGCAAAATTTAAAAAAAAAATTTGAATTTTTTCGAAGATGTACTTGAATAGCTTTATCAATTCTGCACCCATTGGTGCATGCGCATCGACTGGTCGATTGTATTTAGCGCATCTGATCAGCACTACCCCCCTCCGCCTCCACCCCCTACCCCTCCGGGCTCCTAAGCCGACCTTTCTGACGATAAGATCCCTCATTGATAAATCTAAGCGCATTTCATCGGCATTGCCTGTGAAAAGCTTTGTAGTAGAAAATAAAGCAGAATAGTCCAGACAAATCAAACAAGCAGTTCCAAATCAATCATCAATCTTAGTCCAACAAAAACACCAATCTATGGTGCCAAGATGTGTGTTTTTTCTGAAATATTTTACCAAACAAATCATTAAGCATAGGCAAAAAGTCATTTTATTCAATGCACAATAAGTACAGTTTTGACATGTATGTTACTGCATAATCAGGAAGTACCGCTTTTGCTGTCATTTGCAAGTGCAAGTGGTTAGCACCACACCAGAAGCTCTGTTGATTATTCAATCATCCAAGTGACCTAAAATCATTTTTTCTGTGCGGAGAAGATTTTTTCATTCATATGTTTCGGCAAAAATCTATACATCACATATCAAGCCAGTCATTCAGCAAAAGTTGTTATTGTAGATTCATTTTTTTTGATATTCATTTTTTGTTTTTGTTTTTTTTGCAAAGATGGTCAGTTTTACAGCTATTTCATAAAATTGGAATTGCAGAAGGTTCTATTAGTCATGCGAAATGCAGAATTGAGTCGCCCTCACCATAATCGACGCTATTAGAGGCAAAGAACATAAATTTTTACCCGGCGCAATTCACTAGTTAAGCAACAAATTTTGATCTAAAAAGAATTGTCCTGTTATGGTAGTATGGTAGTATACAAGCTTTCCGACATCACGTCAATAAAACTAGATATTTGTTTTTGGTCAACTTATCTGCTAGCTGTTTGGAAGTGCCACTCCATTCGAGATTATGAACATCGCCAGCTTCAATGCAATCCGTTCTCAATGATAGCTCAAGAGTACCCTTTTTTCGGACAGTTCTTGCTTCAAGCATATATGATCCCATAGCGACACACTCCCCATACGTAATGTCACCGGTAGTTGTTTCGTTTTGATTATGGCTTTCCATGAGTTCACAATGTGAAGGAGATTGTCCAATGCTTCAGTACACGACAACGGTTCACGGCCGAAGGTACTTTCTACCACTCCGTGTAAAGACTTCCTCTTCTACCGTAACGACAAAAACTTTTCATTCCGTTGCGCATCGCATGAGGACATCACCCAGATCTATTCTGTGACGGTATGACCATTTTTTGCATTGCTTGTGCTACTGTCATTGTAACAACAAGCCGTAATGCACCAGCCAACCGCAAATAACCTACCACAAGAGCCTGCTTTCTCACGGTAGAAAATAGTTTGTCGACTGGCATCCAGTGTTTCTCTATCGGCGCTTTAGTGTGTTAGGACAAGTTGTGTGCTCTTTACACATTGTGGGCTCTTGTTGACGTTGTTGCCCATGGAACTACTTTCACAATTGCCCAATAAGCTGCTGCCAATGTTAAACTCTACGCAGCAGAAAATAGAGCACGATGATTCAGCACAATTGAACCAGCATTTCCAAATCAATGATGAAAATCAAAAACACCAATTTGTGCAGCAAGCATGTGTGTCTTTTTCTGAAACATTTTACATACAAGGTTTAAAAGATAGGCAAAAACTCATTTTATTTCATGAACAATAAGTGTAGCATGGCATCACCTCTCCTACAATAGTGATGGGTTTTTATTGGTCAAAATGCATTTACCTCATTTTGAGTGGGACAGATACTAAGATAAAAATGTAGTGTGCCTCTGAATGTCTTTAATACAACGAAAGCTATATCGGTCGCACTTGAAATACACTTTTTCTTATTCCCGTGCACAATGTGCATGTGCCCATTCTACAAACTGATGATAAAACAACTTTGCACATCCAAAAACAATAAATTAGTCATACATACATACATACATACAAAACTAGAACTATATGCAACCCCACTGACGTGGACAATAGAAACTACACAATAGGTTCCTCCTTCTTCTCGTCTAATGGGCATCATATGGATAAAAGAATACATATAGAAGACATGAGCTCACAAAAGATTCAAGGTCAACGTAATTTTTACCATGGTGCCTCGTTTGATGGTTGCACCTACCCTTATTGTTTTGCAAGAAAGATTCAACTTTTGTTATGTGGTGTAAATAGAGACGATAGAAACAGCGGACTGTACCGTAATAATAAGAAGCAGCTGTCAAACTTTCGGCACTTCATCACCATCTCCCCTTCTATGTCTCCCTCAGCTTTGCTACCGACCTCTAGGAATTTGGAGTTTGCGCCCAATATGGTATGCCCAAGACTCCAATTCTCATCAAATGTGAGCGCAGTTGTTCAAATATTATCAAGTCTGTGACCAAGCTGCCCTGGTTGTGGATTTAAAATTGGTCTCTCCGGGCTTATTTCCGCTTCTGATATAGTCCCGTTTCTCGTGACCCCGGAGAACATTGGGGTTAGGCAGCAATTTTGGCCAGTTGTAAGATCCCAAAAAGGCAAGGTCCATGTAGCCACTTCTCATTTTGTCCCCTCTTCAATAGACCCCCTAGAACGCAAAGGACTGTAAAGCAATTTTACATACTTGTGGGACACGGAGAAGGTAGGGATGTAGCCACTTCTCATTTTGTCCCGAGAGTACGTAGCAGTTCGGCTCACTTCTGGGGCCCCGTGAAGGCAGGGCTGTTGAAACTATTTGTGATTTTTGATTGTGTCTCTCCCTAGAATTGAAAGGTTTCGTAGCAATTCTGCTCTTTTTTAAGTCTCCGAAAAGGCACAGGTGATGTAGCTACTTCTAGCTTTGGCCCCTTTTCTGCAAACCGTCCAGAACGCAGCAGTGACCCAACAATTTCGCCCACTTCTAGGCCCCTTAGAAAGGAGCGTAATATAGTGTTAGATATCAGCTAGAATGTTTTACCATTCCATTTCTTTTGGGATTTTCATCTAATTGGGTTGCCATTGCAACAACGATCATCTAATTTGACGAATGTTTGAAGTCATAGCCTAGGCATTGGCGACCACTAATAGAATGCCTGTGTTTGCAATAAGATTGCAACAACGATCATCTAATTTGACGTGAAGTCATAGCCTAGGCATTGGCGACCACTAATAGAATGCGTGTGTTTGCAATAAGAGAGCCCCAACAAGCAATGTATTTGAGCTCTTTTGTTTTGGCTTGCAACCTTTTTTTGTTTATGTTATTGTTTTATAGTTATCTTTGGTTTGGTATGAAGATTCATGAGTTGTTTATATCATGGCCACAAAAGTTTGAATGGCAATCGTCAGCAGGAAGTATTTCATGATTTACTCCTACATGCTGTGGGGTTCGCCAAAAACAAACTGATCCTCATAATCTCCATGAAATGCTTCACATTTTGACGGCGTATGTGCAACTACGGGATTTTTGCCCAAAATTGGTCATTTGGGATGTATGAGCGCATGGAGAACATATGAGGAAATCCTACTGAGTCAGAAAACCTGAATTTCACTCACAGAATAGCATTTGGAATGGCGTTTGATGTTTTTCCAGCTATTTTGATGTTGCCTCAATCCATCTGTGATGTTGGTTCCGTCTGTTTTGCTCCGCACGGTCATTCGGTGATGGTTGCTTCTGCAACTGATCACTGAGGAGGAAACCAGCTTCGTTTTGCCATTGATCCAGTGTTTCATCTCGCATTTTGCATTATGTCTTATTTCGTTCATTTTGCGTTCTGATGCTTTCATATTGCAGCGATTTCTGAAATGCCCCATTGCCCTGCTCTATAATGATTATTGCGTTTTCCCCTCGTTTTCATTCATTGCCTCTAGTTTTGGTACTGTGTCCTTGTACAACAAGCTTTCGCTGAAGTAGAAAGACGCACATGGTGTCAACATTATCCCAAAGCAGCACCAAACTGTCCAACACACTCGTCATGCACTTCCACACAAGATGCTGACGCCTTCCGCTCTGCTCTACACCTTTGCCGTTCTGTTGTGTTGCACTGGCGTTTGGCTCAAAACGATGTGTGTTCATTTTGGACTACATGATGAAATAGATTGCACTGACTGGGACTGAAATGATTCTGTGCTATTTTTCAGCTGCAAACATCGGGAGTCCCCCCATACTAAGTCTACTGATGGTCATGATGGTCTGAAATCGCCATGTTTTCAAAAATTGACTACAAATAAATGGTTGCAATAGGCTGCTGTGTACACAAGCACGCGGCCAATTACCATGGCAATGAGAAGCATGACAGGTCGAAACACAAAAAGAGTATGGAGACACAGGTCTGATGGCGTCCATCCAGGTTAACTTGCTGGAGGTGTTCCAGCGAAGTGAAGGTGAGGAGCCGGGAGTCTTCTGCTGATGTTAGCCCCCCCCCCCCCCCCTCAACAGCATGGACATGCACGCAGAGTCTGAGGCAATCACACCCCTGTCCGAACGAAGGCCAGGTCCAGGAGGCCCCCCTCTGCTTTGTGTTAAAATATACGTCCAACTCAAAGTATTGGCTGAATAAAATCATTTAGTGACAGAACTTCCTGGGTTAATGAGAGAACCACCCCCAGGGGTCCGATTGCTTTTGTGGTGCAAACAACCATGTCAAAGGATGAAGTCTGTTCAGAAAGACAGGATGGGAAAGGGCAGAATCCCGCTTGCTCGCATGCCTGGGACTGCGTGTCGCGATGCACCAGCAGTTGCCGGTTGCTGGGCCATAGATCCAGTTGACCACCAACCGTGGGCCAGTCACAATCCAGCAATATTGCACGTTCATGATGGGGGTTTGTTTTGCCACTTTACATCCATGAGTTTGTGTATCTTTTTGTTGTGCAGGTGCAGTCACATCACAGGGGACACATTGGCAGTTCAACGAACACACAAGGAAAGTCAGCCCACAAGGAATCCACATGGAACACATACCAACTGCTGGGCCTGCCACATGACGTTCTTGCCCGTGGGCGCAAGCACAAATGCACAAGAGCCTAATCTCAACCACTGAGGAGGAATACAAATTTTGCACAGAATGTGGTCAACATCGAGAAATGGTGGCAATGCATGTGGACAAATTAGCCGGCAATGGCTGCCTTGTGCTGTAGAAAGCTGAATTGCAGAACGACGCCGTGGCACTTGACAACACAGCGCATAGCATGTGCTGGTCGTATTGGACCAAGAAGGAGGTGAGATGGGGTCGAGTTTCAGATCGGTCAAGGTTAGACAGATTGATCCAAGCAAATCTCAGAGAATCAAACATGGGCAGCACAATTTGAGGTCGACTATAATTTCAGTCACTTAATGCAAGCACCAAATTGAGTACTTTCATGCATGACATTTCCTCGGGAGGGGTGTCCCAAATTTTATGAACATGAACAGGCTCGTTTACTCAGGGAATTTTTGTGACCTGGTGGGTGGGCCCTCATATCTTGAGATGCCGGGTGATGCTTGTAAATGTAAGGTGGTATTGAGCTGCCTAGTTGGACCAATCCTGGGTCTAGTATCATGAATGGCATCATCAGGCAGCAGAAAGGAGACGCCTATCATGGGGCAACACAGGGTCCATTGCAAGACAAGTGGAATACGAGAATAGCAAGGGGGGACAGGCTTTTGCTACTTACAACCAGAGGAGGGGGGTGGGGGTTGGGGTGGCAAATCATGAAACTTGGCGCAAGACGGACAGTGCAAGGCAGGGATAATGGACAGGCAACACACACACGTTGCCTTTTACCTGGTGAGCACACTGAGAACCTTATCAATCAAATGCATGGGATGCCAGAGGGATTGCCATTTAATAGAGGGATGACCATTCAACAGAACTTTTCGACAGAGCTGCACACAGAATTATTCAAAGCAGCCACTACCCCCCCCCCCCCCCTTGCACAAGCACAGCTGCGGTCCCAGAAGTCAGGCCAAAAACGGCGGTTCAACGCCCACCCCGTGCTTAGACAAGGCCGTGCATGCGCGTGACACATGTGACAGCCAGACCAGGAATAACATTGTTTTTTTTTTGAATTGTTCAGCCACTTTAATGTCCGGACAGGGACACAGCCCTCAATCAGAGTGATGCGTATAGACAAATGTGCTTGGCTCTCCCTAGCACTATGTGAGGGTTGTAGCCATGGAGGAACCTTGGAACTCACCCTGTCATGGATGGGTAGGGTTGCAGAGAACTAGGTTGCCTTGGCACGCGCCCGCGTGGGTGCCTGGTTGGTTGCACATAGAACTGGCGGCTTGACGGAATGAGATCAGGATTGAGGGGAAGGGTGGAGGTGTTGCGGTGTGAGACGTGGTGAGACGTGAGACGTGGACGAAATCAGCCGAGGCTTACTCAAGTGTTGGAACAAATCAGAAGTACTGAGAAGTGTGGACGGGGTTCACTCTGTGTTTGGTCGAGAAGAAACTGAATGCTGGGGGGGGGTAGGGCAAGCGATGGGGGGGGGTGAAGAAGACCCTGGCGTTGAACTCACTGATGGGGGCGGTTCGGCCGGAGGCGGGGGGGGGGGGCTGGAGCCCGGAAGAAATCTGTAATCCGTCGGTTGGAACTGTCAGCGCCGGGGGGTTGGGGGGGTGCCACTGGTTTAGGGGCGTAGGTGTCACTACGTGTTTTGCGTGGTGGAGGGTCTTCAGTGTCCCGGCTGCGTTTCGTGGGTGGTTGTTTGGGGCGCATGGGCTTTTTGTGTTTGTGGGTGCGTGGTTTTTTTGAGGGGGGGGGGTTGGACTGAGTCTGGCAGGTGTTCTGGAGGGGGGGGATAGTGGTAGTCGCTGTGCGCCGGTGGGGTGTGTGACGTGCTGTAGGTGCTGTGTGGTTTGCCCCAGGTGTTGAGACCTTGGGGGGGGGGGGGGCGTGGAAGGGGGGGGGGGGATCTTCGGCTAGCCAAGTGAGTGCTTTGGACAGAGCGTCTTTCAACTGTTGCTGGCGCTGGGGGAGTGCATTTTTAAAAGCCAAAACGCGCTGGGGTTTTGTTTCGCCCGTGGTGGGTGTAGTCATGGCGTCGTATAGGGTGGAGGGCACCAGAAATTTGACGAAATTTCGTTTGTCTCCTGGGTGGGAGCACTGGGCCCACCAGATGCTTCCTACCTGGTTGAAGGGCGGAGGCCACGCATGTATGAAGCTTTGCACAATGTGGTCAGCGCTGGGGCAATGGGACAAGAAGGAGGCTACATCGAGGGGGTGTGACTGTGAGCATTTGTGGCAAATTCGGGGGGTCAAGTCGTTGTGGAATGCATATGTAAGATAATTCATGTTGCCTGATGACTATTTGAAGGGGAGTCCGGAGAACCACGATGAGTGATTGTAGAAGAAAAAACTGGACGGCACATGGATGTTGTAGTGGTGATGACAGGGGATGAGGGCCCTTGATACAGAGGTGGTCAGGCGATGACAGACGGGCAAGCTACCGAAGGATACAGTTCCCAGGGGGGGTGGGGGCAGCAACTCAGGAGAGGATGATGAGCTGTATGCAATCCACTTGGAGAACAGATCCGAACATTCATTCCCCTGAAATCCTGCATGTCCTTTGATCCATGCAAATTGCGTTGACACAAATGTAGGCATTTGAGCTTGGAGAGAGGAGTAAGCCTTAACCCATGTGCCATGCGATGAGCGTGATGCCATCACGTAGGATTGGACGTTCGCAGTGCGAATCACTTGTTCGTTATCTCCAAGAATAATGCACTGCATGGGTTGGTTCAGGGAGGATGCCCACCGAAGAAACATAATGCCGGCCCAGTACTCAGATCCCTCAGAGGAATGGTAGGGAGATGGGAGGCACAGAACCAGGATTGTACCGTTGGGTTTGTAAATGGTGGCAGCAGAGCCGAAACCCCCTTGTCCTGCTGAACCATCTAGGTACACCCAGGTTGTTTCGGAGGAGGCCTCTTGCAGAAGTTGGGATGCTCTGTTGCAGTTCCACGCTTTGAGGTCTTCATTTCGTAGGGAGTGGGGGGGTAAACCGTGGACCTGGTATAGGTATCCCATTGGTGAGGCTTGGAGCAGGACCCCGTTCAAGGGGGGGGGGGGGTTGTCACGTAAGGGAGGGCACGCGTTGTAGGACGGGTTTAAGAGAAAGTGGTTCCCGAGGATGTTGCTGGGTGCTGCTATGACTGGGGGGTGGATGGTGTAGACTTTTTCGGACCCCCGAAGGTTGAAGGTTGTGTCGTCCCCTGGGAAGTAAATGGATGCTTGGTCGCAGGAGGTGTCAGTCACGATGCCTCTGTGGATGCCAAGGTCTGTGTTTTGGTGGCGTTGTTTGTTTCCCCACTTAGTAACTCTGTTGTTGGAGTAAGTGGTGAAACGAACATAAGCCTGTTCATGTTTTTGGAGCAGGTGGGGTGGGGTGTTGATTTCAGAACTTGTGGTGTTGAATCTTAGGTGGAGATTGTGACATGCGTCGCTAACCAGCTTAAGGACCATCGAATTTTCCTCGTTGAGTGCTGCTTTCCGAAAAAGTTGGTTGGTTTCGTCCGGGCCCTCGTTGTTCAAGTAACGGATGGCCGCATTGACAGTAGAGATGTTTAGGCAGTGTTGGAAGTGGCGCAAGTCAAGTCCTCCATGGGGTCTGGAAGTGTATTTGTCTTTGTTAGACACCAACCTGGAGATGCGGTTGCGTTTCTCTGGATCACGGTCAATGGCGATGTTTTTCCAAATGATGTTCTGCAGGGAGCGAAGCTGTGATTGTTCGAGTGGGTGTGCCATGAGGCGATATTGGAGAGTGGGGATGAGTTGGAGGTTCACCAGTCGGATGTATTCAGAAAGGGTGAGGTTGAGTGGATGTAAGAAAGTGAAAAAAGACGTGATTTCAGATTTAGCCAGTTCATATGTGAGGGTGGGGTCGGGGTCTGTGAACAGGTAGACACCGAGGTATTTGTATACCTTCCGGGGGGCGAGGGTTTTTGGATCGATGGTTGATAGCCTTTTTCCAGAGGGCGCTGTGATCGTGGTTTGACGGGCCTTTCCCATGCTGTGGAGTTCTGTTTTGCTTAGGTTGATGTCTAGGCCCCATGCCCGACCCTTGGAGTCGTAGAAAGATAGGATCTCTTCTATGCGTTGGGAGGATTCAGAACGGTACAGCAGGTCATCCACGAATGCATGGCTAGATTCATGTTGTGTGATGGGAGTGGACAGGTGGTGAGGGACAGCGAATAATAAGACATTCACATACAACACAAACAGGATCGGTGATAAGGGACATCCTTGGCGAACGCCCCTGGTTTGCAGGTGTGATGCACCGGTGTGGCCGTTAACTACCGGGTAATCTCGTGGAGACCGGTAGAGCCCTCGGATGAGACGGATGAGGGGGGAGGGGAGGCGGTAGTGTTCCAGGGTCTTAAACAGGGACCCGTGAGGGACACTGTTGAAAGCTTTGTTGAAATCTATGTAGAGGCTATATGAAGCCGGGCAGTTTTGGTATTTGGCTAATAGCTGAAAAATGTGATCTGAGCACCGGCGGTTGGGAAGGCCCCCGAACTAGGTTTTGTGGATCAGGCCATAAAACGAAGAAATTTCGTATAGGTGTTTGGCAGCGTGAGTGGCCACAATTTTGTAGAGCGTGTTGAGGAAGGCGATTGGTCTGTAGTTCACCGGGTCGTGTGTTGGGCCTTTTTTGTAAAGCAAGACCACGTTGGCTTCCAACCACTCATCAGGCATATCATCGGTAAGGTGAAGGTTGCAGACAGAGAGCAGAAATCGTTTCACTGGTTCAGGAGAGATGTGGAAGAGGTACCCATTCGTGGAGTCTCGGCCACCCGCCTTAGAAGGTTTGCAGGAGTGCAGGTAGGAGGTGAAACTGTGCCATGAGATTTCTGGCGCAGGGGTGATGGCGGTGGTGGGGGGGCACTGGGGTGTATGCTGGAGGAGTTCCTCGGCAGTGTGTGCACTGGGCTCGTAGTTCAGAGGACCGCCCAGCGTGAGTAGGGTGTTGGAAAAAATTTCGGTGAGACGTTTAGTGTCACATGTTAGTTTGCCTGTGTTTGGGTCTTTTAACGAGGCTGCTCGATGTTCCGTTGGGTTTGCCGCTTCGTTGAGTGTTTTCTTGATGTTTGTTTTTTGGATGAGGCACCTGTGTATTTTTGACCGTTTAGATTTGTTGTAAGTGTCATCCCATTGATGGATTGCATCGTTCAATTGTGCCATTCGGGCCGAAAACTGCGGGTGCGTTGGGGGGGGGGACATCATTTAACGCTTGGCGAATGGATTTGACGGCTCGGGAGTCGGGTTTGATGCGGGGGGCTGTGGTGTTGTGGTATTGAGCGCTTAGCTCCCGAGTGACCATGGAGGTGTATTTTTGGACCGTAGCAAGGGGGGTGTTTTTGATGAGAGGGGTAAATGACTGGCACCAATCAGACATTTCTTTCAGTGCATCGTTGAACGTGCTGATCTCAGACTTATTGAGCTTTCTGAAAACACGTTTGGTGACTGTAGATGAGTGGAAGGGGGTGGGGGGGACAGAAAGGGTGCACGAGGAGGGATGGTGATCAGTAGCACGGTTCTCTGAGTGAATGCAGGCATCCAAGAGGGACATCTTCTCTAGCGAGGCCGGGGAAATGAAAATGTAGTCTAGTCTAGACGAGCTGGTACGGTGTCCTTGTGGATACCTGGTGAACTCGCGTGTTGTAGGGTTAGCCAGGCGGTAGGTGTCGCCTAGTAGGGGTGGGGTGGCCGTGGCTGAGTGTCTGATCCATGGCCAATGATTGTCGCTCAGAAGCCCCTGGCTGTCCAAGGCGGGATGAATCAGACAATTGAAGTCACCCCCCAACAGGAAGCTTGGAAATTGCTTGAGGAGGGGGCGTAAGCTGGTTTCCACTTTCCTTCTCCATACCTCGCCTGCAGGCGCGTACACAGAGGCGACTAAGAGAGGTGGTGCACCGGGCAGGGTTAGGAGGGCAGCTGTGATGAGTCCATCTTTGTCTGGATTATCGCAAGGGGTGACGAACTGGCTTAGGAGGGGTGAGAAGGCTAAACCGGACCCGTGTTCGTGGTGGGGGGATAAGTTTGAGAAAATCACAGCTCTGTGTCCTTTTTGGTTGTAAATGTGGGGCAGGAGGGGTTTTTTTCTGAGTTCTTGAAGGAAAACAATGTCGAAGCCTTGCTTGAAGTGTTGCAAAAGAAGGGGGGTCGGAGGCTTCTTTTCTGTATTGTGGGTGACGGCACGTATGGTGTGGATTAGGTTTTTGGGTGATGACTTTGCCGGAGAGTAGCCTTTTTTCATTTTGGTTGTCACTGGGGGGGGGGAGGGGGTTCTTGGGTTGGAGGGTGGCTTGTGTCGAGAAGTGTTTGAATTATGTGTTGGACGTGCGGCAACCGTCGGGAGGGTGGTAGGTTCAAGGTCGGTCGCCGTGAGGTGTGTGAGATCTGGGGGTGAGGGAGGAGAAGGGAAAAAAGGCACGGTGTTCATGTGGGATTCCACAAGGGTCGAGGCAGACGGGGCTGTTATGCCAGCCCCGATGAGCACGTCCTTCAGACTTTTAACCATGGCATTCGCAATGGCGCAATATCATGGCGTATCGGAGAACTCGTTGCGTGTATTGGCCATTTCTTTCATCCATGGTAGTTTTGGGAATTGCATGCAAGTATGACCAGCGGGCTTCGCCTCGCAAACATGTGAGCGAACCGGAGTCCATCCAGTGAACGTAGTGATGTCCCCCTTTCCGATGGCGAAGGTGCATGGGGACGGGACATTTGAGGTTCAAGTCTAGCACATATTTGCCCAACGCTTCGGCATCCACATGTTTGCACAAGCAGAGCACAAGAAAACTGCACAGGACTTGGGATGGCAGTACTGAAGTATCACCAAGGCCGGAATACCGGCGGTTGTATGGACGGGTGCGCTGCGGACCACTCCGCTGGATGCGGGACCCCACTCTGATACGGACCCTGACCCTATACCCTGGTCCACACGCTGCAGCACGGTTAGATCCCCCACTCTACCCGAGGGAATCGGTTTCAAAAGGGACAGGAAAGGGCAGGTGCTCTCAGGGGGTCAGCCGGTCAGTGGGTGGGTGGGTGGGCGGGCAAAGACAGGAAAACTGCCTAAACATTGGAGACGCAAACAAAAGTTGAGACGAGGCACAACTAGTGTTTGCACAAGCAGAGCACAAGAAAACTGCACAGGACTTGGGTATTCATTCTCCGCTGTACCCAGTTCCCACACCACAGGTCCCACATCCAGTCCAAGCCCCAGAGGAATGTGAACTGAGGTAGTATTCAAGCAAAAGGCAAAGCAACAGAAGCAACCCCCCCCCCCCCACGACAACCAGGGGACCCGCCACCGTGCACTGCTGACCCGCATCTTCCCGAGACACGGCGCCGCGCTCAATGGCAGAGGCCAGAGGCTGAAGTGGAGGGAGGTCAGGACACGTGTCTTGCACCGGGCCCAAATCAGCAACGCCACCCCCGGCGGACCCCTCCAGCGGCCGCGCCGCCCGGACAATCACCACAGTGGACAGACACAGGTGGTCACGACGGTCTTCGTGCCCCACGAACAGATAAGGCGGGTAAATCGCACCAACCGGCCGTCAGCCCCAGCCGGGCGCGGAGTGAGGTCGGCCCAAAAAGGTATCCGCCATATCCAGGTATCCACCACAGGGTCCACAACCTAAGCCCGGCGGTCTCCTCCAGCGGCCACGCCGCCCCGGACAGCCACCACATCGGGCAGATACAGGCGATCACGACGGTCGCCTTGCCCTGCGGACAAAGAGGCGGGCTAATCGCACCAACCGGCCGTCAGCCCCAGCCGGATGCGGAGTGATGCTGGCCCAAAAAGGTGAATAATAAAGCACCCAGCGGCCGTGCCGCCAACCATGTAAAAAGACCACACAACAGGCGCACCCAGCGGCCACGCCGCCGGAGTCAACCTCTGCAGAGGGCAGATACAGGCGAGCACGACTGTCGCTGAGTCTCACTAACTGTAAAAGGCGGCCAGTCCCAGCACCCGGCCTTCAGCTCCAGCGGAATGCGGACCGACGCGGCCCAAAAATACAAACCCAAATTAGCACCCAGCGGCCAAGCCGTCAGGGACACCCACTGCACCGGGCAGTCACAGACGACGACGACAGTCGTCAGACCTCACGGGTTGAAGAGGCGGGCAATTTGCAACACCAGCCCATACCGGGCCTGGATCCATATATAGGGTACAGCAACCCTGCGTCCCTGGTTCCAGTCCGTTAGGGAGGCCACAGCGACTCCCCCCGGCAGCCTTACCTCCCAGACCTGGCAGCAGGCATGCCGCCCTGGGGGTTTGACGCTGCGGCCGCCGGGGGTCGTGCGGCGGTGCGGCGTGCCTCCCGCGCGCGCGGCCACGTCCCGGACCGCCCGTTCCAAAAATCCCTCCCTGTCGTCAGGGAGGGGGCACTGGGGGCACAGGCGCACCCCGTTGCCGAGCAGCACCCGGCGGACTGGCAGGCGCGCCAACCTGCCGCGAAGGCGGGTGCGGAGCACGCTGCTCCACTTCGCCGCCCGGCGCTGCTGGACGTCCGCGGAACGCTGGTGCCGCTGTCCGCCATGGCGACCCTTTCGGTGGGCTCCACGGGAACCCCGTCGCTTGTGGGCGCCACGCGAGCCCCGACGCTTGGTCATAGGTGCGGATAGCAAAAGAAAAAGGTTGCTACATGGAGGGCGCATACTCTGCCGCCGCTGCTCTGCTGGGGGGGGGGGGGGGCTAGCATCCCCGGAGACACACCACCCCCCTCACCCGAGCCTCGCCCAGATTCTCCAGCAATGCATCCCACGTGCACCAAGCCTCGACTTCCGCTCTGGCCTGCGAGCCTCCGAACACTGACGTCACCCTGGACATAGGGTCTCCCGGCTGAAGCGCCGAGGGCACCCACACGAGGCGGAGCACGATCCCCGATACCCACAGGATTCTAGCCAACGACCGAAGGACCGTTTGGTGGTGGGTCAGGTGGCTAGTCGCGCGCAGACTGAGGACCTGAGCAATGGCTGCCTCACTGTCGCTACAGACCGTAACAGATCGGTGTCCCGTCCTGACTGCAAACCTGACAGCCCACGCCACTCCCCTCAGTTCCGTGGTTTGCTGGCTGGCGAAGCGGGCAGGAGGTGTCACATGCGTACGCACACCCACTCCCGGCACGAGCGCCCCAACCCTCCAGCACCCCGCATCGCGCGCTCCATCGACACAGATGACGACGCCCCCGCACCACAGAGATGATCGCGAAAGCCTATCCTCAGTCCCAAACTTGAGGGTCCTCAATTGCCGCCAGGCCTCCCCGCCCGGCGCCTGCCAGGGCTCGGCCGCCAACGCCACCAATGTTGCGAGGCTGCCCAGCATTTTCAGGGGGAAGCCCTGGGCCGGCCGTTTGACCCCCCCCACCGTCCTACCCCAGCGCAACCAGCAGTAGGCGCCCGCCGCGAAAGGGCAACCCAATCCCCTCGGACGCACATGCCAATTCAGCAAACCCAGGAAGCTTTGGAGGTGCCGGTCGTTGCCTGCGCCAACCGCCAGCCTCAGCCATCCCGCCCACAACTGGAGCAGTGCTTGTTCATGGCTCCTGATCCGCCTGGCCTGCAAGTCGAGCTCCTTCCCCAGGAATGACGCCACAGGCACCGGGTCCAGGACACTCTTAGGACTTATGAGGAAACCAGCCTCGATCAGGGCACGCACTGCCACTCGCCCCGCCTCCCTGAGCACCTCCCTATCAGTGAAGACGAGCAAAAAGTCATCGAGGTAGTGCACAAGGAGTATCTCGGGGGGCAGTACCCCCTGGAGAATGCGTGCCAAACTCGTTTGGCACAGATAGGGGCTGTATTTCCAGCCAAACGGTAGGCGCGACAGCGCCACAGGCGGAGCCCCGGGGGCGGGCCGGAAGCGAAAAACCTGGCGCGCACCCTGGGGCAAGCAAAAGCTCCAGAACGCATTTTTGAGGTCAATGTGGAGGCCGTAGAGGTCCACATCAGGCGGGAATGCCGACAAGGACCTAGCCAAATCCTCCCAGGAATGCAATCTAAAAGTGGGGGGCTTGCCCCCGTCACTCTTGTTGATCTTGACGCAACTCAAGATCAAGGAGACCTTCTCGGATGATTTGGGGGTGACGAAGGGGTAACACGTGGGCGGGGGGGGGGGGGGGTCAGCCGGCTCCTCGTAGACCCCTGCCCCCCTCAACGCCAGCACTATCCTCTGGACCTGCTGCGACACCCATCTGGTTGCCCCTCGGACCACCCTATCCCCTTCCTGCCACTCTTGCTCGACGTCAAAATCCTGGAGCCCTCCGTGGTAGAAGGGCGGTACGACAGCGTCCCACAGATCGTCCGGTAGCTGGTGGGAGCCTACCGGTCCCAGTCCCCGGTCCAAAATGGCATCCTCGACCCCCCCCATGAACCGCGGAATGGGGGAGGTGTTGATATGGAGGCATGCCTCCCAGGCGTCCGGGTGGAGCTTGCGCAAGGCGCCCAGGAGAGCGGGTA
This sequence comes from Eutreptiella sp. 'Long Island Sound 2002', assembly GCA_964036045.1. NCBI lineage: Eukaryota > Euglenozoa > Euglenophyceae > Eutreptiales > Eutreptiaceae > Eutreptiella > Eutreptiella sp. 'Long Island Sound 2002'. Next base: position 168,003,310 of record OZ038380.1, read on the forward strand.
AAGCCCCTTGCAAGCGGAAATCCTCGGCTGTATCGAATACTCTATTCAACCACAAATCCACCCTCTTCGCAACCATCCACAAGCCACAACGTTCCCGCTCGGCTATCCAGTGAAAATGGGGGGTGATCGTCTGCATGAACTCCAGGAAGAGGGGGGGCTGTTCCTGCACCCTCCCACCCCTGTCGGGACCCTTACAGAGGGGGGGGGGGCGACGCCACTGGGCCCGCCCTCCCCCAAGCCTTGGCCTTGAGACGCTCAGCTGCAGCCACGAAGGCACCCTCCACCGGGCCTTGCGCCTCCGGCGTCCGGACACGCCCGCCCTGCCCGAGCTTGATGCGGCTGCGGGCTGCGGCGTTCCGATCTGCTGGGCCAAACGAGGTCTCCCAGCTTGACGGCGTGCGGGGGCTCGGGATCGCACGGCCTGCGTACCATCCAGGACCACCTTAGCGCGACGCGGCCCCGCGTATGTGCGGTAGACACGGCCCACCACTCCAGCCTTCGAGCCCGCTGCGGGTCCTCCTCTGACTGGGCCAACGGCTGCCCTGGAGGACCACGGCTTACGCTCCCGTCCAACGAACCTAGCAATTCCGGCCTGTCGACGCCCGGGGGAGCCCCCGGCGCTGCCGACTGCGAATTCGCCAGAGGGCTCGCTTCCGGAATCCTCGCTGTTGTCGTCGGTGTCCACGTCGGAATCGACATTGATGGGCCCGGCTGCCGTCCCCGGCCCGCACGCCCCCCCCCCCACGGCCACCAAAGGCCCCGCCACCGTGCACGGCTAACCCGCATCTTCCCGAGACACGGCGCCGCGCTCAATGGCAGAGGCCAAAGGAGGAAGTGGAGGGGGGGTAGGAGCTGTGTCAGGCCCCAGGCCCACCTCAGCAGAGCCGTCCCCTGGGGATTCCTCCAGCTCGGCCGCGGTTTGGTCTCCGTCGCCTCCTCCCCCAAGCGTGCCGCTCGCAGTGGATTCCAGCTTCTGACCTCGCGGAAGTCTCGGCTTGCGCTTGGTCGGGGTGTTGAGGGCGCTCGCGATACTGGGGAACATCGGGGATCCCCACAGGGCCAGGACGCCCACGCGTTCCGGAGTCGGCAAAGGCCCCTGGTCACGGGACCATGCGGGCAGCACCGTAGGGGCAACGACTCCCGGGTCTGACCATTTGGTGCCGTATTGCATCGCCACGGCCGTGCTTTGCCATCTGCCCCACCATTTGTAGTAGGCGAGGTCTGGCTTACGGGCCAAAGTCGCTGCGGCGCCTCCCCTGCGCAGGGCGTGCCACCTGGCCCGGAAGTGGGCGGTGCTCGCCAGGGCGTCGGCCATGCCTGCCTCCAACCCCGCTTCCCCTGACTGCCAGACGAGCATGTCTGAGGACCGGCCCAGCGAAACCATGTGGCCATGAAGCCACGCCCGGACGCTGTCCGCATACCTGTACAGGGGGCGGGTGGTGTACCCCTCCTCCCCTGTCTTGGAGTTCCAAAACTGGACAAAGCCTGGCATAGCCAGGTCAGTAACCCTGATGCCAGCTGCTTCGCCCACCCGCAGGTAGCATACCCAGCTGATGATGGCCAATGCGCTGAACACGGCTCCGTGTCTGGAGTCTCTGGCCTTTTCGACCAGCTGGACCAAGCCTGCTGGGGACAGATAGGGCTGAGAGCCCGAGGATGCGGCTCCCGCCGCGATCCGTTTGTGCAAGGTGGTGACTGTTGGGGGCAGCCACTGGAGGTCCTCCACGGCTCTGACCGCGGAGGTAATACCCCGCAGGGCTGACGCTGTAGCGCCGGCTTGGGCCCGCTCCGCCAGGAGGCATGCCAGTGCTGCGGCTGTATCAGGCGGGCCCGCGCGGTCCGCGTAAGCCGCCAAGGCCCGGAGTCGGGACGCGTACTGCGAGCGGGTTCTCGGTCTCCAGGACTGCATGGCACTTTCCTCCGGTGAGCAGGGGTCGTCTGACCGGGCTGCTGTCTCCCACCGGCGGGCGAGCGCCCGCAGCTCTGCCGCCGTGTCCGCAACGCTGGAGCCCGGGGCGGCCGGTCCGGGCTCCAGTCGGTCCTGTCAGGACCAGTGTGGGCATCTAAAGTGCCAGTGGCGTTCGTCGGGGGAGCCCCGCTGCGCGCACCTCTGGCACCCCCCGCTCGGCGGCGAGTCCACAGGGATCCACTCGCCCTGCCTCGACTGCCATTGCAGTACTCCTCCCACCTGCCTGAATTTCACGCTCCGCCACGTGAACGCCGATCCTTGTTCCTTCCATGCCTCCTCCAGCGTGGTGTACTGGTTGGACTCGGAGCTGGTTTTTCCGTGCGTCCCTGCATACCTTCGGGCATACGCCGCCTGGGACTGGGACACGCAGTCCCAGACCCTCCACGCCAGCTGCTCTCCTGGGTCGACTGCGGCCTCCGTCGCCTGGCCGCCAAACTCACTTGGTCGGGGGATCTCCCCCACCTCACCAGCTCGCGCACGTACGCCTTGATGTTGGACAGCATGAGTCTCATCCACTGTGCCAACTGGGGCTTCTCGAGGGCTCGGTTTACTTCTGGTACGCTCAGTGGGGGCAGGCGGGGCCCCTCCTTCACTGCCACTCGGGCGAGTTGTTCTCTGAGTTCTTGAATTTCTTTGGCTTGCGCCGCCAGCCGCTCCTCGGCTGACTCGTGCTGGTTCTGATTAGGCTGCTCAACCCCGTCCATGGGTTAACAAAAACAAAGACAGGAAAACTGCCTAAACATTGGAGACGCAAACAAAAGTTGAGACGAGGCACAACTAGTGATCCCCTAGGCCTGAACCAGGCTCGTAACGGGCAACAGTCACTTGGTTTGGAGCATCGATAGAAATGCCGCGGGAGGACAATTGAAGCAGAATTTTTTCAATGTAAGGCTCGAACTCGGGTGGTAGGTCTTCCAACCGTGTGATATCGGTGCCATTAGCTCCCATTCCATAGCCAAAGTGCTTCAGATGTCGATGCATAGAGGTGTCCCAATTCGGTTGGAGGTGATCGAATATAGTAATGAGGCTGTCTTCTTCCTGAGCAGTGAAGAGTTCTGGAAAGTAGTCGAGGCCGTCGGGGACTTTGTTAGAGGCGAAATGTGCAGGGGGCATTTTGTAGGGAGCTTCGGGGTTCTCTTCCGGCGGAGGGTCGTGGTCGACTTCGATGGTGTCAATTTTCTCGGCTTTCTCTTCCGGCGGGGGGTCTTGATCTACATTGATAGCTTCGGAGACGGAGGTCACCTCAGGCGCAAGATCGTGGTCGACTACGATGGCGTCGGTTTTCTCGGTTTTCTCCTCCGGCGAGGGGTCTTGATCTACGTTGATGGCTTCGGCGAAACTGTGATCATTTTGGGAGTCTGAGGTGGCTTTGTTCCCAACTTCGTTATTGATGTTTGGGCTGTATGGGTTGTGGGTGTGTGCTTCGAGTATAGGAGTGAGGAGTTGTTGGTCATCCGTGTCCCCTTCGGTTTGAGGATGCATCTCTGGCGAGGGCGATGGGTGGTCGTTGCTTGGCGGTGACGGACCGGACGTGGTTGGGCAGGGTGTGCTTGAGGTTGACTCGGAGTTGTCGGGTGCCGTAGCTCCTAAAGGAGGAAAGAGAGGTGATGAAGGAGGGGAGGCCATGGAGGTGTCAGCGAGTGTGGGTGGCTTAGGCGTGTTGTCTTCCGTGTTCCATTGGGATATTTTGTCACGCGGGGTCGGAGGTGGTGCGTCCAGTTTCTCTTGGAGTTCCATGAGTTGGGTGACAAAGGCTCCGGCACCAAGGGTTCCTCCACATTGGAAAATGGCGATGAGGTCGTTGGGGTGTTTTTCGTCAGTGTGCGGTTTGAGGATTTTTTCCCGAGAGACATGGTCCGGTTCGAGGCAGCGTGCAGATATTCCCCGGTAGCTGAAGCCATGTGCCAATAGAGCCGAGTCCCTCTTTTGATATTTGAGTTGGTATAGAGTGGCAACGTTGGATGACGTGATCACCTTGTCGATTGAGAGAAAGGGCCCTAGCAAGCCCATAACAATTTTGACCGAATGGAGAGATTCCGTCATCGGCGCGGCAACTTCAACTAAGCATGGGTCACTCGGCATGCGGACTGGGTCTTTCGGAAGAGGCCATTTGTCTTGGGGGAGAGCCGTAGATGCAAGGGAGGCTGCTTGGGGTTTTTCATCCCAAAAGGGAACCATGGCGCCCGCCGGTCCTTTGAATAACAAGAATCCATCGTCACGGAACAATCTTGTTGCTAGAGTTTGAAGCGGGGTTTTTTGAGGTTCGCATGGTACCGCCGAGTAGTCTAGGGTGACTAGCAGACTCGTTGAGTTTTTTATGAGAGCTCCTTCGTACATGCAGTAGCGTGGGTGGGCCGCATAATTCCGCCTCGTGATGGACCAAATATCGCCCGCTTTGTCATCGGGGTTGCGAGATTTGCAATCACGAGAGGGTACAACCTGGAATGTTCGTAGGCTTTGGAGATCTTCGATACACATGATGAAAATGTCTCCTTTGGCAAATGCCGGGGAGTTGACCACCGCATTGCGAAGGTAGGTGTCGAAGGGCGGTGGGAGATCCCAATCATACCTCACAAAACCTTCAAGAGGAGAGCGGAAGTTGCGGATTCCTCCTAGTGGGTAGAAAGCATTGGATGAGTTGATGCTAGCCGCGTCACTCAAACCGCCGAAGGCTCGATTGAAACCCGTTTGCATGGTTCTATTGTCCGTTGGCGAGAAGTCTCCCTGGATTTTTGGGTTGAGAACTTTGGATTCTTCATAAAAAGCGCGTAGGGTCTTGATGGAAACGTCAATCCGAACCTTGGAGTTGACCGTGTTGGGCGGTTTGTTGATGCGGGCGTGTTGAAAGGCTTCGGAGAGAGATGGTTCGTAGAGGTTGACATCGAAGAATTGAATTTCATCCGTTTTGCTTTTACGGCTATCAAGCCATAGGGCCACGACGGGGAGAGATTGTCCGTTTGTTTCGACAAAGTTGGGTGTGTTGTTCCTTACCAAAGCAAATTGGTTTTTGGTCTCCTTGAAAACATGGATCTCGGCGATGAAATCTTTTATTTGAACGAGAGAACCATTCATTGTGGGGAGGTAGGACTTGGATGTGACTTCCCTATCGTAGCTCGTAGTAATGAACCATCCACGAGTCGGAGTGCTTGGTGAAGCAAAGCGGCTTTTCAACAATTCTACGTAGTGTTTGGAGGTTTTCACCATTGGTGGCAACCCCGTTTTGTCCATGGGAGGTGCGAGGTAGAATGCAACTTTGGGCATGTACTCATCTTTGTGCATGAACAAGTCGTGGGCGGGCGATAGGTAGGTGTGTTGAGTTTGTTTGTTGATGTCTATGTTGATGAAGGCGTTGGTGAAGTCGGTGCCCCTTAGGTCTCGGTCAAACGGATGTCTATTGTAGAGGAATTGGCGTATGTTGGAGTGTGCAATGAAGAGTTTTGAGTCAAACATGCGAGTACCTTCTTCGTAAGTGCCGAATTTGACGTAGTCATTTTCCCAAGATGTTTTTGGCGTAGCCAAGAGTTGAGCGGCACCATAGGTGAGGCCTTTTGGGATTGGAAAAGGGGACGGCGGCGGAATGGTTGGCACTTTGTTTTTTGAACCAAGACCAAAGAACGACATGTTGTGCGGTGAACGGTGAATACTCAAAGTTCGGAATGGGATGCCAAAGCGTAGGAAATGACGGTAAACACGGAGTTTGTCCAATATGGTGATAGCGGAAATGACGGTAATTTCAAAGGAAATGACGGTAAATTCGAAGGGAATTGAGAATCGGCCCAGAACTTGAACAGCCCAGGATTTTTGCAAATCACCGAATAGCCTGGACTATTGGTGGATCCATCAAAAGAATTCTGAGGGTCAATCGAAAAAAAATAGACACTCAGAAAGTGACAGGAATAACATTGTTAGCCATGGCTGAACATCACATCAGAACAAGCAGCATGGGGTTGCAATGTGTGCTACAATGTTGTTATGAACAGAATGCACCATCACAGACATGGATGAGCCCCTCTTTCCCTGTACAAACGCTCTACAGACACCAGTATGCAGGGGAATAGTTGACTATCTCATTTATATGCAGCCAAACCATGTTTGTGTTTTTATGGTTTCCTGAACTATTCACAGCCTATGGTGCCCATATGGCAGTGCAAAGCACCTTGAAATTTTCAAGGGCATGTGAAATGATATAACTCAGCCACTCCTCAACCACTGTGGCCTAACCTATGTTGTAAATAGGCGGCTGTCCTTCGGTGAACCTCGCAGTGGAGCAGTATGCAATACTTCGGCCCTTGTGGCCATGCATCAAAAAACGCTCTACAGACACCCAATCCTCCATTCTGGACCACAAAAACAGCCGTCCCAAAATTTCTTCCAAAACGGCGGTTCAACGCCCACCCCGTGCTTAGACAAGGCCGTGCATGCGCAAGGGGGGGGGGGGGTACAACTCACAATGCGCATGTATCAAACGCACATGCGTGAAAAAACTGATTGTGCAATTGAGCACAGCAGTGGCTTGCCTTCCAAAGCGGCCATGGCACACAAACATTGCAAGAGTGTCCTCAGCTGTTGGTTTGCTTTGTGCTTGCTGTACTGTTTTCTTTTCAGCTACATCAAAATGTTGATGCGGATGCCACATTTCGGGAGGGCAGGATTGGGCAGTCGCCCCCCTACATCATAAGGAAAAACATATTAGCCAAAAAATGGTGGTCTTGGCTCAAAACGGCACATTGCTGGCCAAAGGGGGAAATGGTGCACCTGTATACAAAAGCCAAAATGTGTACACACTTGGATAGAGGAACCAAATCATCCAACACTACACCACAAATCCCCCAAGTAGACCGCAATAGATGGCAAACCTTCTCTGCAAAGCACGTTGCATTCGCCGAAATATGAGAGTTCAACAACACAAAATCACTCCCACCACTTCCAACCACCACCTTTGCCATCGTCATCAACTGGGTGCAAAGGATGGGCCAATTCTTAGACACGGCGAAGGTACCCCCCCCCCCCCTTTGCGCAAGCACGGCCGCGGTCCCAGAAGTCAGGCCAAAACGGCGGTTCAACGCCCACCCCGTGCTTAGACAAGGCCGTGCATGCGCGTGACACATGTGACAGCCAGAGCGGGAATAACATTGTTAGCCATGGCTGAAAACTTCATCAGAACAAGCAGCATGGGGTTGCAATGTCTGCTACAATGTTGTTATGAACAGAATGCACCATCACAGACATGAATGAGCCCCTCTTTCCCTGTACAAACCCTCTACAGACACCCAACCCTCCATTCTGGACCACAAAAACAGCGGTCCCAAAATTCCCTCAAAACGGCGGTTCAGCGCCCACCCAAGGCTTAGACAATGCGCAAGGGGGGGGGGGGGGGTACTCCAAATTGTTTGGTGAGGTGGGGGCAAAAACAGGCACGAGTGGGGAATGGTCAAAAAAAAAGATGCCCGGCACGCTAACACTACCCCCAAGGGTGTTGTTTGCACGCGCCGCAAGAAGACACAAGCAGCGACCGTTGACTCCCCCATCTCCACCTCCAAGGGACAAGAGGGGGTGAAAAGTGGGTGGTAGGACAGCAATCAGCATCCCTACAATACCATCCCCAGCATCCCTACAATACCATCCCCAGCATCCCTACAATACCATCCCCAGCCCCCAATCACAAAAACACCTTGTCTTCGTGGACAACCACAAAAAGGAACCGCCAAATTCGATGCTTCAAAAAGTTGCGGAAACAACACCCGCTGTTGCTCTGACAAGGGTCTTGCTCGTGCAAGGGGCTTTGGCTCTTGCCCTCGAGCAGTGGAGAGGTCAGAAACAGGAGGGAGAGGGGGTGGGGGGGCGGGAGGGGGGGTCTTCGCATGTGGGCACAAGCAGATGTGTCAGGGTCTGCCCCATGGACGGAGGTGTCTCAGGGAGCCGACACTGCAAAGCCTGATGTCCGATGACACGCTGCAGAGCGAGATACCCCAGGGCCAACGCCAGCGCCATGCGGCCTTGGAGGGGAACCCATATTCAGCGCACGGGGCCCTTCCTTGCCACAGACCAAACCCTTCGAAGACTTGCAGAGGCCATATTGCTTCATCCGATGCCCTCTGATGGCCGGGAGAGTGTGTGTGTGTGTGTGCGTGCATGCCCGCAGGGCTGTGTGTGTGTGTATGTGCGCGCACGTGTGTGTGTGTGTGTCTATTTTTTTTCGAAAGGCGCCCAGTCGCCCATGTCTATTGTCACATGGACGGCCTGATGAGCTGATGAGTGCCCAGTGCTCCGTTTTGCCTGCAGGGGTCTAACGGTTTGGGTACTCTTTACATTGTGTGTGTGTGTGTGTGTGTGTGTGTGTGCACCAAGGTGCTCGCTGATGGAGAGAGATAACTTGGTACACCCAAGTTGCAGCTGGCCCTGAGCACGAGTCACCTGCTGTGTGTTGCTTACCGCTTGCTGCTTTGCGCAGGTTAGACCTGCAGAGGGCTGGAATAACCGGAAAAGCCATGATTTACACATGTTTCTTAACCAATTTTCTTGCTCCCTTCTTGTTTTGTGGTTCCCAAGCGTGTGTATGTGTGCGCGCGCGTCTGCGTGTGTGTGCACGCGCATGTATCCCAATGGCCCTGTTTCCAAAAAAGCAATGGCCAGGGTGTCGTTCTGAAGGGAACTGGTGGCCCTGACCTAACCCTGAAACAACTCTTTGATCCGGCGGTGGTGTGGTGTGCTGACAGAGCTCTCTGAGAGAATCCCACCGCCGCGTGGCAGCATGGCTCCTACGTGCAAAGGAGGCTAAGCCACGTCAATACCGTGGTCTTTGCCACCAGAGGCATTATTACTGCCGGGGGGGACTACAAAAGCGCGGTGCGCTCTTTTGGCATGGCAGGGGGTCGGAGAGGAAACATGTGGACCGCAAACATCTTGACACCGCTTCCGCGGATTCACTGGCGCAAAAGCCCCTTGGGCTTTACTGAGACCTCTCTGATAGCGGGGCAGCCCCACCCGCCGGTGGTGCTGAGTTTTTACAGGTGCCAAAGGCGCCGAAGAACCTTTTCGGCTAAACTCATTGGCGCCAAAGGCGCCAGAGAAAATGTTTGATTGGCCGAAGGCGCCGAGCAAAATTGGGCCCAATGACTTTGGGGGGGGGGGGGATGGATGGGGGGGTCTTGGGGGGGGGGGGGGGTCTGGAACCCCCCACCCCCCCAAGTGGTGCTGAGTTGTTGAGCAGGACTCTGGACCCAAGAGAACAGCAGTCCAAAGAGCAAAGCCACATGGCGCACAAATGGCAGTCAAGATTAGATGCCGGACAAAAAAAAAGGTAGACCCTCAGGAAGTGCAAACGGAAATGGCGGTTGCCGGGGTGGCCACCGGGCTGGCAAGGATTCCCACGTGGCAGTCCCCAGGCAAGACCATACCCCCGGGGCACAACCCCTTCCCTTCAGCAGCCTGCACTGGGGAGTGGCGCGGTGGGCATGTCCTGGGAGGAGGTGCGTGGGACGCTTCTCGCCCACCGGTGCCCGGTTTTGTGTGCCTGCAAATGCCCGGGCAGGCCCCCTTCTGCCGGTCGAGGCATGAGACGACACGGAGGACGTCGGTCCTTGTTGGTTAGGGTTAGTGCCGCACGCTCGGGCGGAGGTGCTTTCAACGAACACGCCACGCCCCGCGCTCCACCGCCGCGGTGCTCACGGCTGCAACAACAAAGGCAAACAAGCGCCGGTCGGACAGACACACACGGAATGCCCGGGCCTCGTCCGGGGGAGGTCACACGTATGCAACGCCGTGGCGCACACGCATGGATGGCGGGTGACAGCTAGACACCCCTCCTCGGGTGGGGGCAGTGGAGGGGGCAGCATCGTGGGACGGGACCATGCAAAGGCCTGCGTGCACCGCGGCGTGGGGTGCTGCCTCCAGCGGGTGCGTGTGGGGGACAACGCGGCAGAGCCCCAACACCGTTTTCAACCTCGTGGTGCCTTTCTTGGCGCATGGCAGCGGGGGTGGCACCGTCACGCTGGCAATCATGGCTTTGCGGTCTCCAGTTGGACCGTTGCAGCAGAGAAATTGCGGGGGAATCCCGGCCGCCCGACATATGAGACGGGAGTGACGGCGGTGGAGACAGGAGCCGAGGTGGACAAGTTTGTGGAAAAGACCAGAGGTGTGCAACAGCTATTGGGAGGGATGGCAATCTGCCACGACTCCGCATCGGGACGCCTCTCGATGGGTGGGCCTTCAATTCGTTATTTACAGGGAGCAATGCGTGCAAACGGCCGAGCCACTGTGTGCGTGCCGATCGGCAGAAAGGAAACGCTCCCGCACCCCAAAACAAAAACAAAACCAGCGTCCGACCCAAGGCACCCCCGAAGACCCCGAATCCGTTCGCACGGCCGGGCCGGGCTCACAACATCGCCGGCGATGTGACATGCTCCCGGTGCTCGTGGCGTGGGTCAGGGGGGTGCCAGAGGGGGAAAGGGGTCCCGGACCCGCACCGAAACGCCCCCTGTGGTCCACTGGGGCCTCTGCACGGGCCAAATGCCGAACGCAGTCGCCCGGCGGCACTGGCCCAAACGCCCGCGGAGCCCTCCGACTCACGATCCGCGTCTCAGGCAGCGGCCGGGACAGGCCGCACACTGCGCAGGGGCACCCCCCGGAGCCCTCTCCCCATCCCCCGCCCGCGCCCGGCACTTGTCCGCGGTGCCCCGCGGCCCAGCGCCACGCGTCCCTCCGCAGCAACGCTCGGTGCCTTGCCGTCAACGCACGGTTGGGACACCCCCCCCGTCGGTGGCCTCTGCACGAGAGCCGTCGCCCCCAGGGGCACCGCCATCGCATCTCCGCTGCAGAGGGCCACACACGGCCTCCACCATCGGGACGGAGGCCAGTGGCCCAACAAGCGGATACGGAGGCTGAGCCCCCGCGCCTGTCCTGCGGAATGAAGGGGGAATGAAGGGGGAATGAAGGGGGAATGAAGGGGGAATGAAGGGGGAATAAAGGGGGAATGAAGGGGGAATGAAGGGGCAATGAAGGGGGGATGAAGGGGGAATGAAGGGGGAATGAAGGGGGAATGAAGGGGGAATGAAGGGGGAATGAAGGGGGAATGAAGGGGGAATGAAGGGGGAATGAAGAAGGAATAAAGGGGGAATGAAGGGGGAATGAAGGGGCAATGAAGGGGGGATGAAGGGGGGATGAAGGGGGGATGAAGGGGGAATGAAGGGGGAATGAAGGGGGAATGAAGGGGGAATGAAGGGGGAATGAAGGGGGAATGAAGGGGGAATGAAGGGGGGATGAAGGGGGAATGAAGGGGGAATGAAGGGGGAATGAAGGGGGAATGAAGGGGGAATGAAGGGGGAATGAAGGGGGAATGAAGGGGGAATGAAGGGGGAATGAAGGGGGAATGAAGGGGGAATGAAGGGGGAATGAAGGGGGAATGAAGGGGGAATGAAGGGGGAATGAAGGGGGAATGAAGGGGGAATGAAGGGGGAATGAAGGGGGAATGAAGGGGGAATGAAGGGGGAATGAAGGGGGAATGAAGGGGGAATAAAGGGGGAATGAAGGGGGAATGAAGGGGCAATGAAGGGGGGATGAAGGGGGAATGAAGGGGGAATGAAGGGGGAATGAAGGGGGAATGAAGGGGGAATGAAGGGGGAATGAAGGGGGAATAAAGGGGGAATGAAGGGGGAATGAAGGGGCAATGAAGGGGGGATGAAGGGGGGATGAAGGGGGGATGAAGGGGGAATGAAGGGGGAATGAAGGGGGAATGAAGGGGGAATGAAGGGGGAATGAAGGGGGAATGAAGGGGGAATGAAGGGGCAATGAAGGGGGGATGAAGGGGGGATGAAGGGGGAATGAAGGGGGAATGAAGGGGGAATGAAGGGGGAATGAAGGGGGAATGAAGGGGGAATGAAGAGGGAATGAAGGGGGAATGAAGGGGGAATGAAGGGGGAATGAAGGGGGAATGAAGGGGGAATGAAGGGGGAATGAAGGGGGAATGAAGGGGGAATGAAGGGGGAATGAAGGGGGAATGAAGGGGGAATGAAGGGGGAATGAAGGGGCAATGAAGGGGGAATGAAGGGGGAATGAAGGGGGAATGAAGGGGGAATGAAGGGGGAATGAAGGGGGAATGAAGGGGGAATGAAGGGGGAATGAAGGGGGAATGAAGGGGGAATTAAAGGGGCGGTTGTGGTGGGCGAATGACCACAAAATAAGGGGGCCCCAAAAAAAAGACGAAAACGAGCCCGGCAGTGGTCCTTAAGACCTCTGCTGGAGCCCTTAAGGGAGTACTTCCCCTCACAATCCGGACGCCTCCTTCAGCTGGGGAATGTAGCAAACCAGGCGCTCAGCGCTCACAGGCTCAGGCAGGAGCCTACTGAGGCATGACTAGGCCTCCGCGGTACACCGGCGTGGGGGGGTAGGACTGGGGCGCCGGGTATGGAGGCACGCACGGCCGGACGCCCTCCCGGGCCTCGGACGCGGAGGCGGGAGTGGTTGGGGAGAGAGTTATTATCCCGCTGCCGAAGAGGCCCTTGCCGCGGCTGCAACATCAATCATTGACCTCCCGTTCGTAGCCTTCACCAGCACCGTACGGCCGGCACGCCATGTCATCACTGCCGTCGTGGTGCCCGCCGACGTTCCCTTTCAAAAACAGAGGATCATCGGAGCAGTCGCTGATGGTGACAACATCCTCACAATCCATCAGCCATGCAATCAAGAATCGCAAAACGGAAGGTGACCCTGAGAAATGATCGTAACAGCCCCAAGCGGGAAGCCGGGGGGTTGCTCGGGTATGAGCCAGAGCATGGGCAGGGGTGGGCGGTTTTCAACTGGGGGAGGGGGGGAGGTCGATACAGCCCTCTGGCTAGACCCCCCCCCAAAAAAAGGCTCAATTGACGGGCCCCCCAAAATCCTACTGAGACTGACCCCCGGGCCCCGGAGGTGACCCGGAACAAATGAAAATGGGATTTTTTGAATCAGCACGTGGAGGGGTTCAGAAAGATCACTATTTGCCATGGGTTTGGTGACAAAAAAATCCCATTTCCCATGCTCAAAAAAATTTCGGCCCCTTCAGCCCAGAGTTCATGATAACTGAGTAATGGTCCTGTCAATTGAGCCCTTTTCCCGAATCCCCCCCCCCCGCAGTTCTGGGGGGCTCCATTGAGGCCCCCACCCCATCCCACCAGTTGAAAACGCGACTTCCCCATGTGGGGGTTTCTGTGTTCTGCCTGTGTTGTGTGCGTGGTGTGCGTGTCGGTACGATCACGGGAGGTATCACATATGGTACCGCGTGGGTGATGCGGTGTGTTTGGCTCCGACTGACCAATCCATGGGGCCTGACTGCAAAGTGTCATCACCAATCTGAAGAACGCAGTCTTCCCCTGCCGAAATATCCCCCCCGACCCCTGTGCTGATTGATGCTAAGGTGCTATGCCCCATGGCTTCGAGACGGCGAATGGAGACGGAGACGAAGAATGCGGGTGGGGGCATGCAAACACTAGTGCATGCCGAAATGCCCCCCGAAATGTTGTTGCGCCATCCGGGCCATTCCTTGCCCCCCCCCCCCCCCCCCCCGGGCGGCAGCCAACATGTTCCTTCTGTCGGGAGGTGCTGGTGCCCGTGTATTGCACGTCAGGATCGGTCTTTATGGCGGTGCGTATCCCAAACAGATGTTGATGTGTGTCCGGGGCGTCCCAAGGAATGATTTTGTGTATCCAGGGTTTGTCCCAAGAAGAGTGTTTTGCGCATCTGCTGTGTATCCCCAGGGATGGTGGTGCCCGCAAAGTATGGTGTACGCAGGGCGCCAAAAATTGGGGTGCCGAAATTCTATTGCCTTCGGCAGTGCACCTCGAAGAGAGGCTGACAGTCAGCCAATCATTCAGTTAGTCAGCCAAGCAGTCAGTCAGACGGTCATTCGGGCAAGCAGGCAGGCAGACAGAAACACACAGTTTAGGTTTTTTTCAGTGGCAGACTCGGCTATCAACAGCGGGGGACATTGTTGCTCTCAAAACAAGCCATGGTTCAATAGTAATGCAGTTGGCTGCGGCCTCGTGGGGCGGCGCCGGTTGGCCTGTCAGCTCTGCCCAATTTGACCCTCGGTTCAAACCCTTCTGAGCACAAACTTACTTTTGACCCCCCACCCCCCCCTCCACCCCCCCCCTCCCAAAAAAGTGATATCCAGTTTTAGGGGATAGAGGCCTCAGAATCAAAAAATCCATTGGGGGATCGCCTTATTGGGCAAAATAATGATTTTACAAGGGGTTGGACATCAAATATCATGCCTTGGGGTATGCTACACGAATGACCCCCCAAAAGGGGGGTATGACACCCGTGCCTGCGCTTGATCTAACAACGTCTCTTCGAGGTGATTTTCCCCACGCGAAAATCCCGCAGGACTACGGAGGGGGCGTTTTCGCACAGCGCCAATTATTACGTTGTTCATCCCCGGAACACCCGTGACAACCACCCACATACAGACGCATGCATGATCCATTCAAAGCCGCATCAGGGGTGCAGAATTCAGGACCCTTTGCACTCGGAGATGGACGGGGGTTGGCAGGGTGAGCACGCGCGCACACACCTACACTGTGTGTGCCCTGCCGCACGCACCACCACCGGGAGGCACATAGGGGATGTTCTTGCACTGCGTGCACACTACGCACGCAGAGGCTGGGATACTCACCCAAGTAATATGATTGGTGGTGACCGTATTATTTCCTCGGAATCCATTTCAGAAAAATGAATAATCCAAAAATATTTGACTGTTTATGGAAGCACTTTTCCTTTACAGGAAACCAAGGGCACAGGATCAATGTTTTACCACCAAAAGGTAGCTAGGGTGCGATTATTTGCCGACATCCAAAACTTCGCACTGCATGCACGGCATTCCCATACACGCACGCACATTGACGTGCGCGCAGTGCGCAGCACGCAGGGTGAGGGCGGAACGAAGACTCATTGCCCCAATCTCGTTGGGCCCTCCCCAACACTGACTCATGATCTCGGCGTGAGGCTTTCTTCGTCTCTACTGTCTGGCCTCCGCCGGCCCGACGGCGGGTCTTGGCGATTGACACCCCTCCGTCCCACAGGGGGGGGTTGCGGGCAGGGGGCATCAAATCCAGTTGCAGAAAAATTGCCGGAAAATTGCGGGAAAATTGCGGTGCCGCAACCAAAGCCTCCGAAGCCTCAAGGAGCAACACGTCTACACAGGGGACACACAGGGGCACCAACACGCACGTGAGGGGGACGGGCAGAAAGGGATTGCGGAAAATTTGCACAAAATTGCGGGAAATTGCGGCCCTCCATCCCCCCCGCCCCTCCTGCTGCCCATCCCCAATGGCTTTGCACTGCACTGCGCTGTACCCATGGCACTCATCCAGGGCAAAGGGTCCACGTTGGGGGACATGGCGGCGTGCGGCGCAGCGGCGGTCAGCAGCAGCCGGCAACACAAACCTGCAGCCGGGCCTCTCAGTCAAATCGCGGCGGTTCAGGGGTCAATGTCGGAAATCTTTGAGATCTGAACCAGAGCAACGGGGCCACGGACCGCGGGGTTTGGGGGGGGGGGGGGGCAACCCGCTCCCATTCCGCACGCCCTTTGCACGTCTCGCCCCGGCCCTGGCCAATGCGCTGTGGATATGCACCCGATGGCAGTCACGGGGAGGGCGGTGTATGGGAGTCAGACGGCCCCCTGTTCCAGACAAATGGCACCTAAATCCCTGACCCCTGTATGGGAAACAGATGCGTGTGCACGACCGGCACTGTTCAGAACAAAGCAGGTGTGCAAAGCAACAGTCGAAGAAAGAAGCTCTTCAATGACATGTCATAGGCGCCTTTCACTGAGCGAAGAAGACAACGGGTGAACCTGTTGTCCTGACCTCCGCCCCCCCCCCCCCCGTGTCCAGTGAACAATGAAGTCCTCAAAACGTACGGCCCGAACAGGAGCGCTCGTCGGACACGCCGTCCGGTGCCCAAACGCGGAACCCAATGAATTGGGTCCCAAAGCATTCCAGTCCCAACGGCAGTGTTTGTTGGATAGGGCATTGGGTGGGGGGGGGGGGGGGGTCCGAACATGGGCTGTGTGTTTGTCAACCCGACGGGGCCTTGTACAAAAGGGAAGTGGGCCAAGATGGAGCACAAAATGGTGCGCAAACGCTTGCCGTTGGAACACTCTTCGTACAACACCCACCACCTGAGAGGCATCCAATCAACCCTCCTTCTGTTGTAGCATAGCCATGGAGCGCCATGCGTCTGCCCGCGTTGTTTGGTTTTGCTGCGCCCGTTCCAGCAAAGTCGGACCCAGAGCCGCCCGGCATCTGCTCCAATTCGTCGGAGGTGAAGGCCCAAAGCAATTCCCTTCGGAACCGTCGCAGTCGGGCAGTGCAGGGCATGCGTCCGGTGCACCGCCCTCACACCCGCTGACGGGTGTGCCACGCCTCAGTCAAGCGGCAGCCTCCTGGTTGCCCCGCGGCCGTGAGAACAAAAGGTGATGGGACTCGTCGGAAAAGAAGCGGTGCCTCGCGTTGATGAAGCACCCTGTTGTACCAGCGCCTACCTCCAGGGAACTCCAGCCCTGAATGCCTGCAACCTCAGCCCTGCATACCCCAGCCCTTGCCCAAGCAACCCACAGCCCTCGTCGTTGCCAAGCACTGAATACCGGCGGAAGCGCGCACCGCTCTCTCTTCATCAGCTCTCGAGAAGCAGCTTTGGCAGCTTCAAAATCGTGCAGCCGATTCGGAGCCCCTTTGCCCTTCCATTCCTGAGACATCCGGTACACATTGCGTGCCACAGACCTGCCCCGCCCTCGCCGTAGCCCTCTGCTCCCCCAATCCAGTACCCACGCCCTTCCCAACGCAACCGCCTCTCAGCCAATGGCCCCCCCCGGATGACTCTTGGGCTCCCCACTGCACATGGAACTGCGTCATGCTTGTTGTGTGTTCCGGTTGCCGGAACACGTTCCCCTGGAGCCGATGCGTTCGGAGTTGGAGGGAGTGGGGGTGGGGGGGGCGGGGGGCTCAAACGTATGCATGTCAACCATCGTGCCCCCAAGGCCCGTGTCACTGCGCGGCACGTGCCACGGAACACATGTCGCCACCCCTCCCCCTTCAATGACTACAAAAGGGGGTCCAACAGCCCAGCGCCACCCCCCGAACACAAGAGCACATGGAAATACAGCTACACCAACACTTTGACACCCATATTGATCCTTCCTGCGGCCTGCCCAAAGCTACAAACCACCTTCCGTATTGGTTTAGGTCTTGTCCCTCCAACACACAGCATGCACAGCACTCAAGTGGGCTCCTTCATTTCGTTCGTCGGGGTTCAGGGTCCATGCTCCTTTCCATTATGTGTCACAGACAATCAACTGGAAAAACACAATCGGGTTCCTAAACTACCGTTCATATCCATAAACTAAGTTTTTGAAATAAATTGGCCAATGGCTTTTTAACCCTCCGTGGATTTTCCGGAAACCAAAGCGATCTCAACAGATAAGCACAGGCAAGCACGAGCAATGCTTCAACGTGTCCTCTGTTTTTCTGTCATATCCATAAACTAAGGATTGGAACGGCAAAAACGATGGTTCCAAGAAAAGCCCACAAGTGCGGAAACACAGGGGTGCCGTGTCTGCACAAGCCCGTGCTGGGGCCAGGGGGCTAGCACAGTCCCGAGGGGGCTCCCTGGCTCGCTTCCCTCCCTTTGGCCCTGGGCAAACGGAGTTTTGGATGGAGGTTGTTCCTTTGTACTTCAGGTGGCATCGCTGGCCTGAGCGCGTAATCAAGATCATGGCTGGTGCACCGTGCAGTGGCATGTTCAACAGGTGTTGAGTGGCACTAAAACAAGAGAGACATATTCACGATGTCGATGCGTATGTGCAGTCCCAGCTCAACGAGTCATGCGATGATGTCTGGTGAGTCTTTGGACAAAGCAGGCCAGGCTGCAGGCAGGTTCTGGCGCTGATAAAATCTGGAAATTCTGGCGCTCAGCACCTCAAACAATTGATATCAAGTGTCCCGTTTGCACATTGGGTGTTCTTTAGACATAACTACTTGACAGAATGCCTTCATTTCTTTTTTTGGGCGTTGGGCTCGCTTTTTGGGCCAGTTGGAGCAAAATGGGCTGTCGATTGGCAACTGGGTAATATGCCCTGATGCAGGCCCAGGCCCGAGCCGGCCTTTTGGTCTTCCATACCAATCCTCTGCCAAGAATTATATTGAGGACCCACCAGGCACTCACGAATCAGCTCAGCAATACCCAACAATCACTGGATCATCACCCAAGAATCACTCGAGGGACTCGAAGAATCGCCATCTAGAAATGGTGCGGGTCTTGGATCTTATCTCCAAGCAACATGATGGCCCCTTTCTGAACCGGCCCCCACACACCAAAGCGTTGGGCAAAACGCCGTCAAACCTCCCGCTGCCGGTTTTCCAGAAGGGGGGTGGACGCTCCATCCAGGGGCAAGTGCACAGATTGGGCCATTGGTCACCACTCTCTGGTCCCTCAGGATGGCCGTCTCTGATGAGCAGGGCCCAAGTCCTGCCCATGTATCCCCCCCCTGCTCTCCTTTTTTGAAGATCGACCTCTCCTTTTACCCTCGGCTGAGTCGCTTCAGCAAGAGTCGGGAGCATGAGGGGGCCTTTCAGTGCAGGTCTGGACAATAAAAAAATATTCTTCTTTTCCAAAAAAAAGACCTAATAATAAAATTTTCAAAAAAAATATTTTCCGAAAAATCAAACATTTCGAGAGAATTACTTTTTATCCAAAACAAAACAAGTTCATAAGCAGGAAAAGAATTAAAAGCATTCTTAAAATAAGAAATACCAGAACTTAAATCCATTACAATGAATCTCCACACTGGCTTTTAAAAAACCCAAATTCTATTGTTTTGCTTAGCTAATAAGAAAAATGTACCCAACACCTGCGGCGTGAGAGCGGAAGGTGGGGCTGTCTCCGAAAGGGGGGGTAGGTTCAACATTTTTCAGTTTCTTTTCAGGGGGTGGTTGAACCCCATTGAAGCACAAGCATTTTGACAACACAATGAGTGCGGGTGTCGAGGCCTCATTAGGGTGAGCTACGCGACGCATGCGCCTCCTAGCGCGGTCTGCATGCAGCACGGCCTCAAGAAAGTGTTGCGGGTGACCAAGCCGCTCAACGTCCTTGATGAGGTCAAGGGGGAGTATCTGCACCGCACGCCAACTTTACGGCGGCTTTACCCAGAAGGGGTTGGGTTTTACCCCCTCCCAAAATGCCCCCGAAGGAGAGCAAACCCACCGGGGGGGGGGGGGGTCAATAAAGAGGGAGCAAACAGAAGATCGCCACAGAGAGCCCAAAAAAACCCAGAAATTCTGGCAGCCTCATAAATGTACCCCCCAAAACACCCAAAGAGCCATGATGTTGTTGTGGGCTGCCTCGCGCTCAAGACCGCTGTCCTGCTTAAAGAATTGCACTGCGCATTCCCGTTTTCTAGCACACCCTCCATGACGGGTGTACGAGACATATGGTCACACGTGCACTGACCACCCCCCCCCCCCCACGATGTGGTGTTCTGGGACCGTGACGTCGATGATGCCTATTGGGAGCTTCACAACAGGCAGTGGAAGCTGCGGTCATACGTGCTGCTCTTCTGGTGCGTAAACACAGGGGCATGCGTGGTGAGTTCTTTTTGCTATTGCTGCCCCCCCCCCATTGGGCGTAGGTCTGATGGGCGGGGGGGGGGGGGGGGGGTTGGCACAAGGCCTCGGTATCTGATGGTGTGCCTTTGGTGGCGCCTATCGGCCTCTCGCCACTGCTCATTCTGACCCTCCGTGGGCCCGAACGTGTTTTGGTTGTGTCAACGGATGACTGGTCCTGTTTGACTACTCCGGGGGTCGGCCGTCCCGGAGACGGGGCTGTTGCCCGTGCCGTTGACCAGGTGCATCCAGATGCACCCTCCGAGTCCGTGCGGGGGTTTGCCGGCTCCAGCACTGACGGGGGGGGGGGGGTTTGGGGTCCCCACTCAAACCGTCCCCGTGGGTGTGGGCCCAAGCGGCGCACGTCACTGAGGCGGGGGAGGCACCTTGCGCCAGGCGTCCGCAACACTCATCTCCGACCACGGGCCCGCACCCATGGACTCCTGCAACGCGCGGTTCCTGCGGATGCGCATGCAATGCAACGCCGGGGGCCCTGATCAGGCCATCGCTTACGGACCCCGGGGGGTGAGGCAGGGGGCGGGGATGCAGTTGAGGAGGCGGGTCAGGGAATCGCTTGAAGACGAGACGAGGCGGCGTTACCCCCCTCCCCCCCAACACTCCGGCCCTGACTCTACCGGAAAGGCATTCCCAACCGCCAGTAACCGCCCTCCCCCAACCGCTTTCACATCCCCTGCAACCGCTCTCCAACCACTTTGGAATGGCCCGATCGGCCCCCTCCCCTTCAAGCAAAGCCCTGGGGGGGGGGGGGGGGGACGCCCCCCCCTCCAGGGCGCCCAGCCTATGGCCCAGCCACTGCCCCCCTGACGCCAAGTGCCGGCTTCAACGGCATTTGTAACCGACAGTAACCGCCCCCAACCGCTGTGGCAAACCCCTCTAACCGCCTGCCTAACCGCTGCCGGGGGCCCTGGTGAGGCCCAGTCCCTTCTCCTGCATCTTCGGGGTGGGGTACGGGTCTGGGGGTGGGTTGTGCCGAGAACCATCACGTCGGCCGCCGGGCCGCGATGTCCTCGGGTGCCTCTCCGGGTCCGCGAGGCCTGAGGGGTGGAGCTTTGGGGGGGGGGGGGGGGGGAAGGCTGGGGGATGATTTGGGGCCCTGCCCGGCCACGGCCAACACATCAGAAAAATGTCCCTCGGGGGAAAAATGAAATTTATCAAAAGGGCCGGAAATTGGAGTCCGATTGTAGGTACACAAACTTGTTTTGGTCTCTCCCCCCCCCCGGGGGGGGGGGGGTAGGGTATTGTACCCAAGAATGTATGGCCTGGTCCTGAGGAGGGGTGTGTGTGTGAATGGCCCCCGACCAAAGGACTCGATGTCAAACCCGTCAGTCCAGCCCCCCCCCCCCCTTGTGGCCACAGGATGCCAGCAAGATGCACAGGGGCGCGTTTGGGCGGGGCTGACTACTCGATGTTGCCTTCAGTAGATTTAGGGTCCCCAGGATGGGCTTTACCTCCTCCTTTGGCCGTCAGCCGTGCTAATGCATCCCTCCGGGGGGGGGGGGGGGGCAGGAATGCATTGGAAGGGGGGGGGGGGTACCAGGGCGCCCATCCTACACCCAGCCACTGTCCCCCCCCCCCCGCCTCCCCGCCCCCGCCACCCACGGGGGGCTCACCAAATGGTGTGCGGCAAGGAACGGCCTCGTGCGACAGGCACGAGGCTTCAGGGGTGCCCCGGCGCATGGGGCATGGGCCACAGCAGCGCTACTGCCCTGGGGGGACTTCACCCACAAACGATGACGGATGTTGTGCGGGCAGTGCCACACACGAAGACGCAGTGTTGTGCCGGGGGGGCTATATGAGTACCACACGCTGTACAGACTGCACCACCAGATCTGTGTGCGCGTGGGACGCTCTGAGAGACCAAGCACCCCATCCACGGCGGTGCGGGAAAAGAGATGCCTCCAAAGCACGGGGGGGCGACTACCAACGGTCCTGATGCGACCACCCCCCAGCTATCTGTCAAAACTCGGGGGGGGGGGGGGGGGGGGCAGCCGGGGGTTGGGGGGGGGGTCTGGCCGGGGGGTCAGGCCGGCGCCCAGCCATGGGGTGAGGGGGGGGGGGGTTAGGGTTAAGGGTAGGGTTAGGGGGGGGGGGGGGCTGGGGGGGGTCGCATACAAGGACCCGGCCCGGCCGCCCCCCCCGTGCTCCAAAGAGGACCGGGGGCAGTGGCAGTGCAGTGTGCGAGCCTTGGCCAGTGTGCGTGTTCCGCGGTCTGCCGCCCGTCCAGTCCGCTCTGCACTGTCGGCTTGCGACCATTGGCTGTGGTGACCGGATGCCGGGCAGTGGGGCTTCGTGGGGGGCATGGGCACACGAGCCACCGATCCGCGGTATTCGCCGTGCGACACAGTGATGGGCTGTGAAGCGGGTTTTCCGGCGGCTGTCGTGTGCTGTTTGGGCATGGCTTTGGGGGCTCCTTCCGATGGGAGGGGCCAACACATCGGTCGGTGATGAATGAGTCGATAGATGGAGCAGACATCAAATCAACCAACGGACCGCATGTGATTGGCGGTGCCACCCGTCGCTTCCCAATCCGCGCCCTCTCCTCCGTCCTGGTCGGCCTTCCACACCCCCATCCCTGGGGCCGCTGTCCCTTCCTCAGAAGAGGTGCCTCCGCATGTCCTCCGCAGTTGCCACCCCGGTACCCCCCCCCCCCCCACCAAACCCCATCCACACGTGGGCCTGAATGGTGCCCCCTCCACAGCCCAGCGATCACGCGGAAAGGCACATGGCACTGCACACACCCTTCCTGCAGCAGCAGTTTGGTCATCTGCCCCATCTTCTGCACTGGATTTGCTCTTCTCTCTGATATCGAGAGGTTGGGCGCAAGATTTGGGCCACAGCTCTGCAGATAAATGGCAGCGTGAAGCTATGGAGACATGCGTGCACGACAGGCAAGCAGCAGGCACAGGCCATTCCAGCGCCAAATGGGCAGGGCCGTCCTTAAGGGGGGAAAAAACACCTTCGTTACGCCAACACAAACGAACGTCCACGGGGGCGCTCTCTGCTTCCTGGTCATGGGACCTGCTCTACTTCAAAGGTTGGCGGTTGGCGGTTGGCGGCGGTTGGTGGTTGGCGTTTGGTCGTTGGCGGTTGGTGGCGGTTGGCGGTTGGTGGTCCCTGGGGGCTGTCCTTCAGGTTTTCATACGTTCGTTGCCAACGCCGATTCCACATTCCCGGTCGCAACGGAGACATTCTTGCGCGTCGCACCGGACGCACGCGCGTGACGGCCCGATCAGGTCCGGCCACACGCCCGGGTCAGGTCAAGCAGGCATGAGTAAGTGGAAGAGTCACACGGGTGTGCCTTGCGTACCTGTGCGTGCGTGCACATTGACATCCGCAAAGGGAAACGTGCAGAGGGGAAGGGGGATAATTTCGGGCGGGACAATTTCGTAGGAAATTTCGTCTTTGAGGAAGGCGGCGAAATTCTATTGCCTTCGGCAAGTCCACCTCGCAGAGAATCTACTCCAAGCAACGCACACACAAAATAGGGAAAAAACGACATAAATACAGCCTAAAACATGCTTTACATAGCTTGGATGGTCAATTTAGGTGATCACAATATCAAAAAAACAAGTTTCCAAAACTTCGATTTCTGAGCTGTCCAGAGTGAAAAACTGCATAAGCAAGTTGTGTACCAATCCCTTGGGAGACCCCCCCCCGCTGGACCTAATACCCAAATAGGATGAAAAACACGTAAATTCGTCTTTAAGGAAGGTGGCGAAATTTTCCCCTGGCGAGATCCTAGGGCTTTGGCAGTGCAGTGCTCCCAACAGCGCTGCCATGCACTGCACACACGCGGCACAGGGGCGTGCACGCGGTGCACGAGGCATGTGCTGAACGCTGTCCGCCGGTGCAGGTCTGTGCACTGGGCCGTGCCACGGGAGGGCGTTTCTGTGTTCTCTGCACAGGACACCGCCCAGCTCCCTGGCTCGTATCTGCGAACTTGCGGTCGTGTGCTGTTGGGTAGGGGCACGCCCCTGGGATGACCCTCCATTCAGAGGGTAGGCCCGATGTGGCGGGGGCTGTACTGATGCATGACACATGGCACGGGAGGACAGTGGAACGCATTCTTGTCTGCGGTGGGGGGGGCTTTCAACTGGAAGGGGGGGGGGGATATGGCCCCCTGGCTAGACCCCCTGAAAAAGAAAAAAAAAGGCTCAATTGACCGGAACCCCCGAAATCCTTTCAAGACTGACCCCCGGGGCCCAGGGGTGACCTGGGCCCAAAAATCGGCAAAAATGAAAATGGGATTTTTGGAACCAGCGCGTCGAGGAGGTTCAGAAAAGTCATCATCTGCCGTGTATTCGGTGACAAAATAATTTGACCATTTCAATGCTCAAAAAATCTTCGGCGCCAGAAGTTCATGATAACTGATTAAGGGTCCTGTCAATTGAGCCCTTTCCCCAAACCCCTGGCCCCCAGTTTTGGGGGGCTCTATTGACCCCGCCCCCCCCCCAATTGAAAACCTGACATCCCCTGTGCCGTGTTCAAGGGCCCTCAGGACTCTGCACTGAAACCAATCCCGACCTCGGGCAATGCAACTCTTGAATGTATCAGAGGCCGTAGAGTCCTCTGCTGACATGTGCACAGGCGGCATGTGCGGGAACCCGCGCGCCCACAAACGCACCTTGAGAGCAAGGTCCGCAAGGGGGACGGCTTTCGCTGCGTAGTACTCCCGAAACGATTCGTAGTACGAGTCCGTCTGCAGTGCGCAATGGGGAAGGGATGGGGCACCGAGAATGCCGCCGTCCGCACGCGACACTCTTGCCCGTGGGCGCAGGCACACGTTTGGAGGAGCCTAATCCCTTGCACTGAGGAGGAAGGAGGTGAGAGTTTTGCACAGGATGTGGTCAACATCGAGAAATGGTGGCAATACATGTGGACAAATTAGCCGGCAATGGCTGCCTTGTGCTGAAGAAAGCTGAATTGCAGAACGACGCCGTGGCACTTGACAACACGGCGCATAGCAGGTGCTGGTCGTATTGGACCAAGAAGGAGGTGAGATGGGGTCGAGTTTCAGATCGGTCAAGGTTAGACAGATTGATCCAAGCAAATCTCAGAGAATCAAACATGGGCAGCACAATTTCCAATGGATTTTTGATTCCGAGGCCTCTATCCCATGAAACTGGATATCAATTTTTTGGGAGGGGGGGGGTGGAGGGGGGGGGTGGGGGGTCAAAAGTAAGTTTGTGCTCAGAAGGGTTTGAACCGAGGGTCAAATTGGGCAGAGCTGACAGGCCAACCGGCGCCGCCCCTCGAGGCCGCAGCCAACTGCATTACCATTGAACCATGGCTTGTTTTGAGAGTAGCAATTTGACTACGATGTCACTCACTCAAGGCAAGCACCAAATGCAGTACTTTTCTGCATGACCTTTCCTCGTGATGGGGTGACCCAAACCCAGGGCCGATGTTCAGTGACAGGGGCGGTTCCTGCAGAGCCTCATGGCTGCCAATCAACGGCGGCCGGCTGTTGACCCAACGGTGCACAAGGCGCGGGTCGGGGGGTTGGTGCTTTGGTGTTGAGGCGCTCAGCACATGGCAACACAAGCTTTGTTGGCATGCCCTCCCTGGGCAGAGGTGCAAAGAGAGCGGCGCACATACAGCCCCTCTGTGGGAGCGCCGGTTTCTGGGAGTCTTGTTGGGGGGGGGGGGGGGGTCGTCTCGAAACTGGAAGGGTCATTAAGGCTCCCTAAGGGATCCGCTGTTGAATGAAGGAGAGAAGATGGGGGGCTCGGGGGGGGGGGGGGAGGCCGCAGATGCATTTGGATTCACAAGGGGCCGAGCAGCAAGAAGGAGGCACGACGCAGAGTCTAGTTTCCCATGCCGGCAGCATAAGCACAAGATGGTTGCGGGAACAGCCAGCGGTGAAGGGTTGTGACGCGGAGGGTTGCAGCGGATTCGAAGGAAGGGGCATGGGACGCCGGTGCTATCGGCACATGCGCCTCATCACTGCCCCCCGGGTCGGAGTGTCCACGCCATCCGTTGCGGTGTTGCAACACGTCATGCAGCCCTCCGCAGCACCTCGAAGGCCTGGGTTGTCTTGCGGGGGGTACAGACCCCCAAAGCGCATGGGGGCGGCCGGGGCCCCCGGGCCCTGCGGCGGGCGCTCCCGTGCGGTGGCCCCGCGAGCGGGCGGGCCTTTTGGGACCGTCCACAGAGTCACCGCAGGAGCCGCATCCGAAAGCGAGTTGCGCGGGGATGGTCCGCCGGACGTCTCCCGACGCCCTTACCTTCGCCACGGCTGTCCTTACGGGGGGGAAATGAAGAAGAAAGAGGGTTCGTTCCGCCAGCAGAAACGAGCGTTCGCGGGGACGCTCTCTGCTTCACAGTCATGGGACCTTCTCTACTTCAAAGGTTCGCGGTTGGTGGTTGGCGGTTGGTGGCAGTTGGCACTTGGTGGTCCCTGGGGCCTGTCCTTAACAATAAGGACAGCCCTGATCCCAGCGCATCTGGCGCGTCACAGCACAGGGCCACGGCGTCGCCTTAGGGCTAATGACGGAGGGGGTCGCACTCAAGGCCAGGCTGTACTCTACTCCGGACGCTGCGGCGCAACGGAAGGACTCATCCCTCGGAGGCAGGTCGGGCCCCCCAAGGCTCGCACAGGGTCCAAACTAATTGGCCAGAGGAAGTTTTTGATTGGCCGAAGGCCCAGAAGAAAATACTATTGCCTTCGGCAGTGCACCTCGAAGAGAGGCTGACAGTAAGCCAATCAGTCAGTTAGTCAGGCAAGCAGTCAGTCAGACGGTCAGTCGGGCAGGCAGGCAGGCAGGCAGAAACACCTAGTTTCGGTTTTTTTTTTTCAGTGGCAGGCTTGGCTTCATGCACTGGGGAGAATTTACTACGTCAGGACGAGTCACAGCCGAATGGTAATGCAGCCAACCGCAGACTGGCAGGTCGGCAGTTTGAATCCTGGCCTGCCGATCGTCGGCTGCGTCAGTAAAGTTAATCGAACCGCCGACCTCTCCATCAGCGGCCGTCTGCGTAACCATTCGACCGGCGCTTGTTCTGAGGGTCACTGTTCTCCCCACTGCTTGAAGCCTTCTGATCAAAGTTGTTAAAAGGAGCCCTGGAGGGAGGGTGCATGATCAAGGTCAGCTGAGCGGAGATGTCAATGGAACTTTGGGTGGACTCCCCCTGTTCAACACAGCCACCTACCAAGAGCTACTGGATTGCAACATGAACTGTGCCGGGGCGACACCCCTCCCCCAATGAGAGCAGCTTGGCCCATGTTCGGGTTGCCGATCCTCAGCGGAGGAGAATCAACAATTGCACTGAGCATCGGTGGGACAAACACACACGCCCGGATGTTCGTGCCATGTCCAGTCGCTGTGCAGGGCCCAAGTGTTGTGCATCGTCGGGCTCCTCGTCATCCGGTGCGCTCGCACGCGCGCACCTTGACACAACGCAGGCGCGCCGCACGCGCACCCACCAGGCCAGAGGTGCGCGCCCGGGGGACCACACCTCTTCATCAAACAGTCCAATGGTGGGCTGAGGGTGAGGGTATTTGTCGAATCTGCTGTCGTCCTGCAAAGTGCTCTGGAGCGAATGCATTTGTGCAATGCTCTTGCCCCGCCGCTCCTGAAGCGATCGCTGGGGGTTGCTTCCTGTGGACAAGCAGGGCGCCGAAAAGGGAGGGCGCGGGCAGGGCGCTCACAAGTGTCGGCATCCACAACATTTCTGTGCCATTCCTTTGGCCGATCACGGAAAAAGGGGGGGGGGGGAAGGGAAGGAATGGCAAATTACATATAGTTTTGTGGGAAATAGGGAACTTCGAGGTCAAATTGCTCACCACAAAGCAAGCGCTGGGTCTGCTCTACACCGTCGGTCCGGGGGTGGACCATTTTCTTTCCCCAACAACACCCATTCCAAAAGGAAGACAATGCGTCCCGTGTATTTCCACGCACTGACCAGACATCGTTGTGTCCCCAAAATGCGGATGTTTGGCTGCCGGAGACCGGTCCATTGTCATCACACGCTGCGCTGCGGCACCGACCCGTGTTGCTGCACTTTGGGGGCTTTCTTTGGAACCACCGTTCTTGCGGTTCCAGTCCGATAGAGAAGGAGGTGTGTGGCGTTGTGCAGGGCCGCAGGAGGGGTCCATGTGGGTGGCGAAGTGCTGGTGTGGCTGTATGTCCATGTGCTCTTGTGTTCTGGGGTGTGTGCTGGGCTTTTGCTTTGTGTTGTCATGTTCTGAGGGGTTGTGGAGGCGTATGCCTGCAACGTGTGTTCCGTGGGACGTGCCGGTAACACGGGCGTGGCCAAACACGGCGACCCCGTGTTCCCGCAGGTTTGGGGTTTCTTTGGAACCACCGTTCTTGCGGTTCCAATCCAATGTAGAATGTGGTGTGTGTGGCGTTGTGCAGGCCACTACCTCCCTTGCGTGCTCGTCAGGGCCATGTGGACCATACACACAGCACGGGGGGGGGGGGGGGGGGCGTCACCTCGCTTTTGTACGCGACTCCCCCCCCACAGTAGAAATGGGCCGAAGGCCCCCAGGGGGGGGGGGGGGGGATTCAGGGAGGGGCGATGGGGGGGGGAGGCGGTCGGGAGGGTCGGTTGGGGGGGGGGGGTCCAGGTGGGGCGATTGGGGGGGGGGGGTCGCGTACCCGAACCGAGGAGACGGCCCACCCGTGACACACAGTTCCCCAGAGAGGCCCCCGTGTGCGGTCACATCAACACCCTCTGTCATACCATCCGGACCTTGTTTGGTGACCCCGTTCGCGCCCCTCCCCTGTCCTGGTCTGGTAGGCTCAAGGGCCCTAGAGGCACCCTGTGGCCGTGCCCCATCCCCCACCCCTCTGACGCGCCAGGTCAGGCGTTCCCTGATGCCGATGATGCAGGGCATGCCTCGTGTACGTTGATCTATCGGGACAGTGTCCGGCCCCTCAACAAACCACAAAGGCACACAGTCCATAGCAACTCGGGGGGGGGGGGGATTGCGGTCCGGGAATGGCAAATCCAATGGCAAAACATCGCGGGAAATCGCAGGAAAATGTGGGGAAACGCGGAACAGTTGCGGGAAATTGCAGAAACATTGCGGTGCCGCAACCAAACCCCCCGAAGCCTCAAAGAGCAACACCTCTGCACATGGGGACACACAGGGCACCAACACGCACGCGAGGGGGACAGACAAAACACGGAAAAAAGGGGGGGGGGGCGAAAATTGTGGACCTCAACCGCCCCTCCCCGAGGAGGGCCCCCTGAGCCTCCCCCCCCCCATGTGACAGTCCGTCTGGTTGTTGCTCCTTTACAGGGCCCTGGACAGTCACCCGTTCTTCCCTTCGCATGTTGCGTCGGGTCGCTGTGTTCTGTCGGCCGCTGCGGCCGGTGCTCCCGCTGGTGTCGTGTCCGCGTTCGCGGAGCCCAGTCGTTGGTGTGCCGGGGCTGTGCTGGATGTGGCGGGATGTGCCGTTTGCGCGTCAGCGGCGCCCAGTAGTTGGCACATTGGGGGTTGTCCTGGTTGTTGTGGGGGTCGTTTGACTGCTTTTGCCACACACCTCCGTCCTCAGGCCGTCCACAACCTGCCTCGCTGCGTTTCCGTGTGCGTGAGGCCCAGGTGCCCTGCTCCTCCGCGCGTTGTCCCTGCCGTCCACCACGTACGCCCCCCCCTCACTCCATGGGTCGCGCGTGCGCAGGGCGGTGGGGTGCGTGCCTGCACGGTGTCCCGGGTGCTTTACGCTCACGGGGGGGTGACCACAACCGGTCCTGATGCGACCCACCCCCCAACTATCTTTCAAAACTCGGGGGGGGGGGGGGGGTCCAGCCGGGGGGTCGGGGGGGGGGTCCAGCCGGGGGTTGGGGGGGGGGTGTTTCTGCCGGGGGTTGAGGGGGGGGTCTGGCCGGGGGTCATGGGGGTGTCCAGCCAGGGGTGAGCGCGGGGGGGTTAGGGTTAGGGTTAAGGTTAGGGTTAAGGTCACCGAGCTGGTGGAACCAGTCTTGGTTTTATAACCCTTTTTAGTGTCTAGGGTGGACCTACCAGGTTTAGCAGCAGCAAGCAAGCAAGCAAGCAAGCAAGCAGCAAGCAGCACGCGCGAAATGGCTAAAAATCACAACTCCGTCGTGGTGCTTCGGATTCAAGTGAAATTTTGGTGCATGATACCTATGGGTGTGAAGTACAATCACACAAAGTTTGAGCAAGAAACTCAACGGTGGCGGCCGGGAACGGGATTCGCAAGTGGCGGACCTCGGTTTCAAAAACTGCAGTTTAGGGCCAAAAATAGCCATTTTGGGGGCCAAAAAAGCCCTGGAACTATTTCAAAACGGCCAAATGAAGGGGAACGGTGGGTACACTTCACGCACGGCTTGACTTCTCCGTGTCAACGAGCCCTTTGCGGCGCTCTCACTCCATGATATGTCCCGGAAACGGCCCAAAAAGCCCGCAGAAGCTCCAAATGCCGACAGCCACAAACCAAGAATAGGCCATATTTTTGGCTACATGGCTCAAAATGCGATTCCGAGGGCACCTAGTCCACCCGCAACCCCCCACTTTTTGTGGTTTCCACCCCTCATAATTGCCCAAACGGACGCCTAGACCCCAATACCTAGCCCCACTAGGCCGCGGCAAGCTACAAGCTCAAGCCCAAACAGGTGGGTGCCCAATAGGGTCAACAGGGTCCAGTAGGGGCAAAATGATGACTTTTCTTAAAAATGATCCCAGACCATGTGCGACGCTAAAACAAGTATTTTTGCACCGTTTTGAGCTTGTGGTGGCCCATTTTGGTCCTCCAAAAATCCCAAAATGCCTTGAAAATGGGCTGTTTTGGGACCAAAAATGGGTCAAAAATGGGTCAAAAACACATTTTTCCAAAACTCATCCTAGACCATTTGGGGTGCACAAACGGGTGAAATGAGGCCATTTTGAGCCCATTTGGGGGCATTTTGGCCCCTCAGAAGGTCCAAAAAGCCTTGAAAGTGGGCCTTGTGGTGATGGGGTTCACATGCAAGCTGATTTCACTTTGTCAAGATCCATCAATGTGTGAATCATTCTTGATGTCCCTCACCAGTCATAGCTGATGTTCCCTCCCCCACCAGCTCGGTCCCAATATTCAGGCTTGATTAGCCCTAGGGTTAGGGTTAGGGTCACCGAGCTGGTGGAACCAGTCTTGGTTTTATAACCCTTTTTCGTGTCTAGGGTGGACCTACCAGGTTTAGCAGCAAGCAAGCAAGCAAGCAGCAAGCAAGCAAGCAGCAAGCAAGCAGCACGCGCGAAATGGGCCAAAATCAGAACTCCGTCGTGGTGCTTTGGATTCAAGTGAAATTTTGGTGGATGATACCTATGGGTGTGAAGTACAATCACACAAAGTTTGAGCAGGAAACTCAACGGTGGTGGCCGGGAACGGGGTTCGCAAGTGGCGGACCTCGGTTTCAAAAACTGCAGTTTAGGGCCAAAAACAGCCATTTTTGGGCCAAAAAAGCCTTGGAACACATTCAAAACGGCCAAACGAAGCAAAACGGTGGGTACACTTCACGTGCGCCTTGACTTCCCCGTGTCAACGAGCTCTTGGCGGCCCTCTAACTCCATGATATGTCCCAGAAACGGCCCAAAAAGGCCCCCAAAAGCTCCAAATGCCGACAGCCACAAACCAAGAATAGGCCATATTTTTGGCTACATGGCTCAAAATGCGATTCCGAGGGCACCTACTCCACCCGCAACCCCCCACTTTTTGTGGTTTCCACCCCTCAGAATTGCCCAAACGGACGCCTAGACCCTCGTACTTAGGCCCACTAGGCTGCGGCAAGCTGCAAGCTCAAGCCCAAACAGGTGGGTGCCCAAATGGGTCAACAGGATCCAGTAGGGGCAAAAAGATGACTTTTCTCAAAAATGATCCTAGGCCATGTGCGACGCTAAAAGAAGTGTTTTTGGACCGTTTTGACCTTGTGGTGGCCCATTTTGGTCCTCCAAAAATCCCAAAATGCCTTGAAAATGGGCTGTTTTGGGACCAAAATGGGTCAAAAATGGGTCAAAAACACATTTTTCCAAAACTCATCCTAGACCATTTGGGGTGCACAAACGGGTGAAATGAGGCCATTTTGAGCCCATTTGGGGGCATTTTGGCCCCTCAGAAGGTCCAAAAAGCCTTGAAAGTGGGCCTTGTGGTGATGGGGTTCACATGCAAGCTGATTTCACTTTGTCAAGATCCATCAATGTGTGAATCATTCTTGATGTCCCTCACCAGTCATAGCTGATGTTCCCTCCCCCACCAGCTCGGTCCCAATATTCAGTCTTGATTAGGGTTAGGGTTAGGGTTTGGGTTAGGGCTAGGGTTGTTGTTGCTGTTAGGGCCTGCAGCCCTCCTGTAGCCCTCCTTCAGGTCAAAATTTTTTGTTGTTGTTTTAACACAAATATGATTTCTCTACAAAATTTTGAGTATTTTGAGTATAAACACATGGTATGAAAAATAAATTCTATTGCCTTCGGCAGTGCACCTCGAAGAGAGGTTGACAGTCAGCCAATCAGTCCCTGAGCCAGCAAGCAGGCAGTCAGACAGATACACACAGTTTGGGTTTTTTGTCAGTGGCAGATGCGGCACCAAGCAGCAGGGAGGCCCTTCGCCGCAATCCAAGTAGTGGCCGAGTGGTAACGCAGCCGACCGGCATCCGTGTGATCGGCGGTTTGAACCCCAGTCTGCCCACTTTGGCGCCGCCTGCACATCTGGTATCGGCTGCGTTACCATTGGACCGCTGGCCGTGTTACCAGCACCGTGCGTCCCCACTGCTTGTAGCCTATTAAGCAAAAACTTTTGACCCCCCCCCACCCCCCCCCCCACCCCCACCCTCAAAAAAGTGATATCCAGTTTTAGGGGGTAGAGGCCTCAAAATCAAAAAATCCATTGGGGGATGCTCTTATTGGGCAAAATAATGATTTTACAAGGGGTTGGACATCCAATATCATGCCTTGGGGTATGCTACGCGAATGACCCCAAAAAAGGGGGGTATATGACGCCCGCGCTTGCGCTTGATCTAACAACCTCTCTTCGAGGTGATTTGGCGCCTTCGGCGCCAGACAGTTTTCTCTAGAGACACTTGTTGGTGGCCGACCCGGCACCACTATCTTTCAAAACCCGGGGGGGGGGGGGGGGGAGGGGGGGGGGGCTGGGGGGGGTCGCATACAAGGACCGGGCCCGGCCAGCCCCCCGTGTTTACGCTGCACTGTGACCGCGCCGCCGTCCTTGGTTCTGCCCAGCCCGGTTTTGTCGGAGGTTCCTTCCCTTGCCTGGCCCACCATTCCTTTCCACAGGGCGCCTCAGGGGCCCCAGTGGTGGCCCACTGGCGCAGACAAACAACGGCGCTGTGCCGCAGGGGCCCCAGGGTTGGCTCCCTGGGTGCCTGATCCCCTGCGTGCACTGGTGGTTCCAAACAGCGCATCAGGGGCCCCAGTGGTGGCCCACTGGGTGCAGGGTCCCCTGAGCACCCCACTGAGACCCTGAGCACGGGGGGGGGCGACTACAACCAGTCCTGATGCGACCCACCCCCCAACTATCTTTCAAAACCCGGGGGGGGGGGTCCAGCCGGGGCCAGGGGGGGGGGGGGTGTTCCTGCGGGGGTCCGGGGGGAGGTCTGGCTGGGGGTCAAGGGGGCGTCCAGCCAGGGGTGAGGGGGGGAGGGTTAGCCCCCCCCCCCCCCCAGTAGCACTGCAGACGCTCGAAGAAGGGATTCGACACATGATTCAGGCGGATCTGGGTCACCCCCCTGTTGTCCCCAAACCACTGCTCTGGAGCGATGTCAGTGGGAACAAAACAGGTCTGGCTCTTCGAGCCTCTGTCCCAGACCCCCCGCCCCCCATTCATCGGATCGCAGCCCCTCCCCCCCGCCCCCCCCCCCCCCCGGCACCGCGCTCTTGAGAGGTGCAATGGACCAGGGGCCTTGGCCAGGGACGGCGGCGCAGGAAAGGGCCTCCAACGGGACACAATGGAGTGCCCAAACATCTTCATTCTTGTTCAATGCTTCTTTGGGGGGGGGGGGGGGGGATGCCTGAGGGAACTACGGCAGCTTGTGCACACTGGAACCACTTAGTGACCCTGGGAGGGGGGGGGGTTGGCACAAGGCCTTGGTGGTTGGCTCTGTTAGCCTGTGGCGGCGCCTATTGGCCTCCCGCCTTCTGCTATGACAAGCAGTCTGGGGGGGGGGGGGGGCTGCCCCGGTCGACCCACCCCCTACCCCCCCACCCCCCCACATCACAAAATTGCTGCTCCGGAAAAAATGAAATTAGTAGAGGGGTCGGAAATTCGAGGCCAATGTTAAGTACACAAAGCCCCCCCCCCCCCCCGGGTGGGGGGGGGGGTATTGTGCCCCTCAAGCCATGGCCGGACTGGACAGGGGTGGGGGACGGGGGCCGGGCACACCTCTGACCGCCGCCGCCGCCGCCGCCGGCTCCGTGTCGGCCCCGTTGCCCAGGTCCCCCAGACCTTTGGTGTCCGCGTCGGACTTCGTGCTGCTGGCCTCTTCGCTGGACAGGCATTGGTCCTCGTCGGACGGATGCGGCACCGGCGGCGGACTGTGAAGGAGAGAAGGGCTGTTTGGGGGCCGGGAGGGGCGGTCTGGGGGCAGGGAGGGCGGGGGGGGGGGGGTGCTGCCCTGCAGGGCCGTCCTTAAGGGAGGGGGGGGGGGGCGCTCTCTGCTTCCTGGTCATGGGACCTTCTCTACTTCAAAGGTTGGCGGTTGGTGGTTGGCGGCGGTTGATGGCGGTTGGTGGTTGGCGGGTGGCGGTGGTTGATGGCGGTTGATGGCGGTTGGTGGTTGGCGGCGGTTGATGGCGGTTGGTGGTGGTTGGCGGTTGGCGGTTGGTGGTCCCTGGGGGCTGCCCTTAAGGGCTGTCCTTAACAAAACAAAATCTGGCTTCTTAAAGACAGCCGTGCTGCCCTGGTTCGATGCACGGCCTCCCATGTCCACCGCCGGGGCACATCCGGTGCGGCGTGCCCTGCGGCGCGCAGGGGGAGGGGGGGGGGGCTCCATGCACCCCAACCCCCTCACCCTCGACCTCGGCCGAGAGGTCCATGGTCCCGCGCCTTCGGAGTTCAAGAATACCGCATTTTGGGTCCGGGTCACCTTCGGGGCCCGGGGGGGTCAGTCTCGGTAGGATTTTGGGGGGGGGGTCGTCAATTGAGCCCTTTTCTGGGGGGCGTCTAGCCAGAGGGCTGTATCGACCCCCGCCCCCCCCTCCAGTTGAAAGCCCCCCCACCCCAGGGAATGCATTGGGATGCTCTCGAAAGGGCCACTATTCCGTTTTTTTGCTGCGTATTGTCCGGCGGCAGTCATGTTGTCGGTGGACAGCCCCTGGTACCTCAACGACATTGGGAGGGAGGCAGGGAGGGAGGGAGGGAGGATGGGAGGGAGGAAGGGAGGGAGGGAGGGAGGGAGGGAGGGTGGGAGGGAGGGAGGGAGGGAGGGAGGGAGGGAGGGAGGGAGGGAGGGTGGGTGGGAGGGAGGGAGGGAGGGAGGGTGGGAGGGAGGGAGGGTTGGAGGGAGGGAGGGTGGGAGGGAGGGAGGATGGGAGGGAGGGAGGGAGGGAGGGAGGGAGGGAGGGAGGGAGGGAGGGAGGGAGGGAGGGAGGGAGGGAGGGAGGGAGAGTGGGAGGGAGGGAGGATGGGAGGGATGGATGGA
The DNA here is from genome assembly GCA_964036045.1 of Eutreptiella sp. 'Long Island Sound 2002'. Classification (NCBI taxonomy): domain Eukaryota; phylum Euglenozoa; class Euglenophyceae; order Eutreptiales; family Eutreptiaceae; genus Eutreptiella; species Eutreptiella sp. 'Long Island Sound 2002'. Next base: position 168,038,527 of record OZ038380.1, read on the forward strand.
TGGATGGATGGATGCACTGCGCTTGTTCCGGTGCGCTACACCGTCTGCCCAGGGCCCGTTGCTTTTGCTGCGTTTCCTCGGCTTATCACTGCTTTCCCTCCTCATCCCTTACCCGGCACACGCACTGGAGCACGCACTGAGCGGTCGCATTCATTCATTCTTCTATGCATCCACGTACTGGCTCATTGTCTGTGCATGTGCGCTGCTTTCACCATTGTTTTCACCATTGCCACCCTTTACCCTTTCCTTTTCCCTGGTTGCCCCATGGTGTGGGGCCCCACATTCTTGCTTGCGGATACTGGAGGTGTCGCTTGGCTCCTCCCTTGCCACCTGCAGGACAGTGAGGTTAGGTCATCTGCACACGGTCAATCGCCTGTTGCACTGCATGGGCCCATTCTGTCGCCTGGGCCCCCCCGGTTAGGCATATGACCATGTATGCACCGTGTCCCTCCCATACTACTCGTCGCATCACCCTGCATTGGGCTTCCGCCCTCTCATACCACTGCCTCTGCTGCGGTGTAACTCCTTCCTTGGTGATAGCTATGTAGCACAGGCCCATCCCAAAGGGTGGCGCCGTTACCCTTTGTAAGCCCTCTAGGGGCAGGCTTCCTATCCTTTTGTGGGAACCCCACGCTGCATGTTGGATGCCGCACAGCCGCATGTTCTGTACCCCCTTTGCTGCCAGCCGCAGTTTAGTTCCCCATACTGCTGCGAGCAATGCCCATAGCAGTGGTGCTGGGATGGTGGTCTCTTGCCCCTCCCCTTCCTGGTACCTGCACCTGTCATCTGTGTGCATCATAGCCGCGTAGTGTTGCCCTGCAGGCAGGGCCCAATACTCTTTCCACAGCTCTGTGTCTGCAGTCGCTGTATGCCATATATACATGCCTTGTGTGTGCATGATGCGTAAACATATGTGGCGCGCGGGCTCCACACTGAGCACTTGCATCGCTGCCACCACATCCGTGCTGGGCACCGACGCTGTGTACATGGGCCACAGGGTGATACCCTCTGTGTGCATGCTTTGCTCATACCACCAGCTGTGTTTAGGCGGTACCCATAGCAGTAGCACTGTGGTGCCCTGTCCCGTGAGCTGTACCCCCCCACACACTTGGCGTATTTGTACCCCCCGCTTGGTGTGTTCTGCGCACACTCGCGCAATAGCCCCCATGCCCTGTACGACACTGTGCCACAGGTTGGGGCATCTCTGGTGTGCATGTGTCACTCTGCATGCATATGTTCCCTTACACGCTTCACATTCCCCGTGTCCTTCCGTGTCTATGTACATGTCCCTGGTGTTTTCAAAAAATGCCGCCAACAGGGCACTCGCCTGGTCTCTGGGATGGCGAAATGTACACTGAGCCCACTGGTGTCGCAGGCTGGCATCCTCTCTTCTCTCCTGCACATGCTCCATTGGTGTGTACCCCTGTTCTGACGGCACTGAGTCTCCTGCCTGCACCATGCTGTCCCTGACCATGCGCTTTATGCCCATCACCCTACGCCCTTTGTGGTACCATGCGAATGTGTGCCCTGCCACCCATGCCTGCGGCATGGTCCAGTGGCTGCCCTCCCTGTGTCTTTGTGCTCGTTTGGCCTTGGTGTCCGCTGCCTTATTGGCCATGGCCAGCACGCCTTGTAACTGTGTGTCGTGCTGTGCTGGGCACCATCCCATTCTGAGTGGCATGCTCTGTGCTAAGTCGTAGAAGTCACACACTGTGCGATCCATGAGGTTGCCCCCCCTGTGTGTGAGTGTGTGGCTGTTGCCGCCCCTTTGTTGTCACCAAAGGCCAGCACCAGGTCGACGCTCTCCCCTCTGGTGCTCGTCGCCCTGTGTATCGCCCTGCATGCCTCCACCACCGCTGTGGCTTCCAGTACATCTGTGCTGCCATGCATGAGATCCATCCATGCTTGCCCTTCCCATACTATGGTGCCATGCAGGTCACTGGCCACTGCCCCCAGGCCCCATATCGTCTCTCCTTGTTTGCCACTCACATCCCCCACTACTACTAGTACTCTGTGTGGTATGCTTTTCACGCTTGCATGACTTTCCCATGTGTCACACTGTGCTCCCTCATGGTGTATCACCGGCTTCCATTGGTGCTCTGTGCACCAGCGGTATAGCTTGTCATAGTCTGTATCCACCCCCCGTAGCGCTCCCATTCCTCCCCACGGCCGGATGATTGCCATTTGGGTGGTTTCCCTGACCCATTGGTGTTTGGCATTTGCTGTTTTGTACATGTCCATCAGATTGTTTTCCCAAAATGCTTGCAGTGGTGGTGTCACCGCCAAGCCTTTTGCATGCACAAAAAATTGCTTGGGGGTTTTCAGGGGTAGGTATAGTGTTCGCCGCATGGTGTTGCACATGATGCCCAGTACTGTCTTGGTTTCCCCTGCATGCCCCCTCCCATTGACATGCTGTGGCCACCCCACACTGCGCTTGTATAGCCATCTGGCCAGTATGCATCCGGCCACTAGGGCCTTCAATATGGCCAGCGAGGGTACATGCCTGCATGCCTGTGCTGTGATGTGGCGTGCATGTTTCCTTATTCCCTGGATGTCTTCCCCCGCTGCCGTGAGCACATTTGCATTGCCCCCCAGGAACTTGATGTACTTGGTACGCTTGGCCGCGTGTACCGTGGTTCCTTCCACTTGGATGGTGGAGGCCTGTGGTGTGATTTTGTGGTTGCGGTATGCATAATGGATGAGGCCAAACTTGTCGGGGTTGCACGCCGCATTCATGGCTTTGAGCACTGCTATGGTTCTGTTCACGCTGTGTTGTAGGCCTTGCGTTGTGGCCCCCCATAGTGTGGTATCATCCACCACACACTGTATGTGTAGGCGTGCCATGGACTCCCACAGTCTCAGTGAGATCCCCCCCTCCCCGATCCCTGGTCCTGCCAGAAACAGAGAATTCCAGATGTAAAAATAGGGGTCCATGCCCCCACCCTGTACCAGTCCCCCCGTCACAGAGTACGCCATGGAAAGGCCCATGGCCGTCACCACGTAGGCCGTGATGTGTGCATACAATTGGCTTTGTTGCCTCCACGCCCATTGCAGATTCCCTCCTTGCGTCACCTGTTTGGTCACCAGTTCTCTGTCTGTCTGCCCATACCCATTGCTGAGGTCCAGGAACATTAAGAGGATTTCCCCTGTATCCCTTAGCTGTGTGAAGATGCTGGTGTAGGTTAGCCGCCGCAAGTGCTGGCAGTTCTTGCCCTTTAGGATCGCATGCTGCAACATGTGCAGGTCCTCCGGGGTGTTGTACCTCTGGCTCCTCATGAGGAGTAGCTTCTGCCCCTGCCTGGGTATTGCCAATCCCAGCATGATGGGTCGTGTGTGTTTGTTTAAAACGATACCTGGCTGTTTTTCAAAAGGCAGGTGCAAAAATCTGGTGCATTCTGCTGGCAGTTTGTCAATGGGGGTTAGCAGAACCTTCGCCTGCATGTGCTGGTATGCCAGCTCTGCGTGGATGGACAGCCCTGCCGCCACTCCATCCGCCGCTACCGTTAGGTTGCGTTGCGCCCTTGCCAGCTCCCTGCCCTCACCATACTGCATGGGGTACCCCAGTGTGTGTCTCACCTCACCTGCTGACTCTTCTGTCACCCTGGCCCTCTCTACTCTGGTCACTTTGTCATAGCATCCCCTGTCTTCTCCCGTTGGTGTGTGCCTGCTGACCCACTCCACACTTGGGCTGGCTGTTGGCAGAGTGTTTTTTCTCTGTGCCTCTTTCGCCACCACCTCCTTCACTTTCTCTCCCGTGGCCACTGTGTGTGTCGTGGTGTCCCATACCTTGGTGAGCTGGACCAGTTTGCTTGCTTTCTTGATCCTCAGGATTTTGGTGGTGGCCCCCGTTTGCTGTATCTGTTCCAGGACATGGCGTTCTTGCATTTTCGCCAGCCATACCTTATCATGTAGCATGGTGAGCACCTCCGGCACGTCCACCCAATTCCCCATCCCCCCTCCCCCCCCCTGACTCTCCTGTTGCATGGCCTCTCTGATGGATTGTTCCGCTTGCCTTTGCACCCGTAGTTCATCCACTGCTGCCACTACCTCCCGGTACATGGCCACCCATTGCTGCACGGTGAGTCCTGCCCCACTGACACACTCCATCACCGTGCCCCAACTCTGTCTGTCCCCCGGCCCCCACGCATTGACTCCTGTGGGCTTGTGTCCCACCGGTGCGGTGTCGCTGTCCCACCCCCTCCCTACCCTCACCTTAAACTGCACCAGCGGATGGTCCGCCACTCCCTCACTGTAGTGCACCACTTCCGGCTCCATGGCCTGGGACGTGATCACCCAGTCTTTATGGTCTCTCGCCTCATGTCCTGTGGTGTGCGTGTACATTCTTCTGTCCTGCATCCACTGTGCTGTGGGTGTGTGTGTGGGGACATATCTGTTCCAATCACCACATATGATACATTGCGCATATGCATGCAATGCGTACACTGCCGTGAGTGTTTGCAGGCACTTGGCGTAGTCACCTGGTGCATTGCGTTGTGGCATGTGCACTACTATGAGCAGTATGGTGTGGTGTGCCATTCGTGCCAACACAGCCATGGCCCATCTGTCGTCATGCACTTTCTCCATGTGCGTGACCCTATCTGTATGCATCCACACCCCAATCCCCTTCCCGACCCCCATGTGCTTGGATATTCGCCTCTTGTACCCCATGAACAGGGGGTCTCGTTTCTCCACCCCCCATATTTCCGCCACCGCCACAAGGGTGGCTCTGTTCCGTAGTGCCACTGTCTTTATCTCTTGCCATTTGCTTGCCGTCATGCTTTGCGCATTGACAAACATGCCTGTTATGGTTACCTTCCCTCCCCGCCCTTGTGACAGGATCTTAGGCATCCCACTCCATATGGATGTCGTATAGTGCATCTGGGGCAGTTGTGTTTGTGGGTGCAGGTACGCACTGCAAATGGTGTGCCCATCGCTGTGTGTTATTGTGCATCGCAGTTCCATTGTGGACATGTCCTCCTCCTTTGTGCCCCAGGCCCTGGCCCACTCTTCAAACAAGGCTCTCTCATTGCCTTTCATGCTCGCCCATACCTGTGCACATTTCCTTCCTTTACCACCATCTTTTCTGCGCCACACTCGTTTGCGCAGGATGGTCCATTGTAGTACAAATACATCATATGCTGGCAGCACCCATTCCCCTGCCGTTCCCATGATCCCCTGTGCAGTGTATCTTTGCACTCCATAGTGTCTCCACCAATCGTGGGACATTTGTAGGCGAAACATGGCTCCCCCAAACTCCATGTCCCCTGACTCTACTGTGTGCACTGTGTCCGCCCTGTGTGCTTGTGCTGTGAGTGTAATGTGTTGTGGCCGACCTCGTTGCTGGATGCTCTTCCAGTGCCTGCTGACACCGTCTGGGTTCATGTGCCATTCCAGTCCCAGAGTGGTTATGGCCACCCTGTGTGCCACTTGTGTGCGTTCATTGCCCGTGATCATCCAGGGGTGCATGCGGGGGTTCACCACTGGTCCATGTGGTTGTTTCAGGGTTTGGCCCATTTGTGGCCGCCCACTCGTGGTGCGACGATTCTCCCATGCCATGGACATTCCCGGGGTGTCCAATACCCCTGGGTGCAGTGGCCGGCTCCCCCCTACTTGCATGGTGTGCTTTGGCTTGTTGCCTGCATTCGCTGCCTCCGCTGTGTAGGCCCTGGTGCCACCCTTCTGTACCCACATCCCTTTATATTGCACTGCCTGTTTCAGCATGTGCTCGTCTATGTGCAAATCAAACATGACTGGTCCCCCTGTGCGTTCTTGTTCCCCCATCCCCCATATAGATATGAACGGTGTTGTGGGTGTGTGTGGCGCCATTGTGAGGATAACAAGTCGGCCCAGGGTCCCACTGAGACCTGCTGACGTGATGTTGATCGCCGGGTCTCCTCCTTTGCTTGGCCTTGTTCTCGTTACCGGTGTGGCTTGATCCTTGGCTATGTGGCATGTCACTGTACCCCATCGGCACTCTTCCACTTTCATGGACATGGCCACTCCTTTGAGGGCTGCTTGCCTCATCGTTCTTCCTCCCATGTATGCCTCATAGCTGGCCGCATCCACCGCCAGCAGCAGCGGTCTTTCACTTCTGCCATCCACCACAGCACATAGCGCCGGCCACATGTCCGCCAGGTTGTGGAATTTGAACTTTTCATTGATGAATTGTGCCACTCGGTTGGGGTTGCTGCAGCGTATTCCTGTCAGCTGTATCACCTTCAGCGCTTGCTGTTCCTCCGTGATGTCCACGTATTTGTTGTCCTCGCTGTCTTCTTCATCCTCATCCGGCTCACGTTTGCGTTTCAGGTTGCGGATCATTCGCCTCATATCCGTTTCTTTCTCTTTTTCGCTCCCTTTCTTTTTCCCCACATCGCCCGCTTGATCTTGGTCCTTGGCCTTGTGCTTCTCCTTTTTGCTCTGCAGCAGTCTCATCAAGCGGTCTGTCTCATCCTCAGATTCAGAGTTGTCTTCCTCCATCTCCGCCAACTGCTGTCGTAGTCTTTCTTTTTGTTGATCCTTCTGTGCTTTTGCCGCCGCCTTTTCTGCTTGCTTCAGCTTTGCTGTCAGCTCCTCTTTGCTCGGCGATGCCCTTGTCTGGCGCTTGTTTTTTTGCTCTTCCAATTGTGTTACCAGCTCTGCTTGTTCATCAAGAAGTCGCTGGATGTATATGTCCCTTTCATCTTCGGGCTCCACCGCTGGCTTCTTGTTTGGTGGCTTGTCCGCCTGAGGCTTTTTTGCCACAAATCCAGCCATGCGCGCCACGTTGGCTATGTGCTTCTTCCATGCTTGGTGCGTACTTTGTTCTCCACCCACTTGGAGGTGTTTGTTGCCGATCACTTTACTTCCTTCGCCTTTGGCCATCCTTTGGACTTCTTGTGCTACCGCCAGCTGGTGGTGATCTCCCAATCCTTCCAATGTCTGCATGTCCGCTCCTACACATTTCATTGTTCTTTGGAGCTCTGTGATTTGCTCTTCCGTGATGGCCTCCAGTGCTGCGTGGTAGGATTGGACACATACCTGTTCGTCCCGTAGGGCCATGGTAGCCCTGGCTGTGTCCGTGAGTCCCTCCTTTGGTATGGTGTAAAGTGCCATTAGTTTGGCAGGCACCGCCCCTTCATGCATGGCAATCGCCAGGTCCACCCATCTTTCTTCATCGTCCACTGATTTCCATTGAATCAGCTCTTTTCCTTGGCGCACTTCAGTGTCTCCCCACTGGACAAATGTATTCAGTGTGAGGACTTTGGCGAGCTGTCCTGGGGACCCTGGGACCGACGCCATGTGGATCTGTACGAGGGTGTGGGGTTGCGTGGTGCCCCTTGTTGTTTCTTGCCCCCTGTGCTTTGTGCTTGTCCCCTCTGTGCGTGTATCCATATATTTATCGTGTGTATTATGATTGTCTCTCATTCTCTCTATGGCATATGTGGTCTGTCATTGAATTTTTCGGCTTTCCGGGCCATGATCACGCCGTTCGCGGGCTGCCGCTTGGCTGCTCATGCGCGTCGACTCCACCATTGCGGTGTTCGAATCGCTGCCTCTTGGCCTTGTTACCGGATCGCCAGCTTCCGCTTGTGCGTCCTGAGTAACATACCAGTGTTGTTGCGCTGGGCCGGTGTGTGTTGGAGTGTGTTGTGTGCCCTGTGGTATGCCTGCCCGTTTCATCTCTCGGGTCTTAATGCCTGCTTACTATGGCAGGTCTTTGCGACGCCATATCACGTGCCAGGTTCATGCGCCTGGTCTTATTTCCTTTTGCCTGTGTTTGTGTTCCTTTGCTTGCTGTTGTGTATCTTGCTTGTTTGTTTGCTTGCTTGTCGCACCTGTGCGCATCACGTCTCTGGTTCTCTTCACTGTCTGTTGTCGTCCTGTACCTGTATAATTTGTGATAATGCCGTGTAAACACATCGCCTCTCCTGAGGCGTTATGGGTTCCCTGCGGAGAGAGGATGGGAGGGAGGGAGGATGGGAGGGAGGAAGGGAGGGAGGGAGGGAGGGAGGGAGGGAGGGAGGGAGGGAGGGAGGGAGGGAGGGTGGGTGGGTGGGAGGGAGCTTGGGGAGCGGTCGTGGTCAGGGCGGTCGTGGCAGCAGAGGACCGCCTTCGTTTCTGGAGGTAAGGGGGATCGTCAGCGTTGGAGATAGCAGCCCGCCTGTGGCTGAATAGTGGCGGGGATGGCCTCACTCCGGTCGATATGCAGTGCATGCGCACTGGGTGTTGCCGCCTAATTGGTGCATCTGCACAGACCACCTGATGTTGTGGGTTTTCTGTTCGGGTCCTCCTTCAGGTATACTATATGGCCATAGACTACGTGCAGGTGGCTGGCGTGAGGCACCTGCAGGTATGGCGCCGTCATGCAGCAGTCCTGGCACATTAGTGCACAGTGACGGGCGCGCACAGGCCGGTCCCTGATGTTACCTCCCTGCCAGGCAGACCATTTTTCGGTATCTGTCGTCCTTTGATTTTTTTTCTTTTTTGTTTCTGGCAGTAGTAGTACGTGGGGGCTAGCTTGGGCAGATGTGTTCTTCAATATATTCTGCATGGTGCCCCTAAGGGTGGATACACTTATCTGTCATGCTACAGCGGAGGGCCGTTTGCCCTGCAGCAACTTCCGTTCTTTCTGCCCGTATACGCCAGCGCCTGGTCCCGATTACTGTCAGTAGTACCCATCCAAAGCGCGGACTGCAATGCGCAGGTGGCATGCCTGCCAAGCCAAGGGAGAGGTGCACAAAGACAGCAGTGAAGAAGATGGACAGTTGACCAGTGGACGTGCTGCATTTCACAAGGGGCTGTGTTTCAGGCAGAGGGGAGGGAAAAGGCGCATCTAGGGATATAGGACCTCATCACGGTCGACCGGTCCACAGGAGTAAGTTACTCAGAGCAGGGCACAGTCTCAGGAATCAAAGAACCCGACGTAAGCCGTATGCATGGTGTGGCAGCGGTGAGCATACACCAGCAGAATGCAGGCCATATCACAGGTTCTTAAGAATCATGGTAGGAGGAGGGCAGGGCCGAATCAGCAGAACACACCTCCAACCAGTCTCACAGAGCAGAGCAAAAAACAAAAAACAAGAATAACCGAAAAAACCAGCAACGACCAAGGTAAGAGGAGCGAAGGCCGTTCGCCATAGGCAGCTCTGTATCGCCCTCCACCATTTGGCGGGGCAACGGACCAGAGAGCAAAAAAAAAAAAACACAAATATCACGAAACGGCGTAGGACAGACGATTCAAGTCTGCAGGAGCAAAGAAGCAGACGGGGCAGGGCCGGGCCAAGCCGGGTTAGGTGCCTGGTTCCGGCTCTGGCTCTGGGTGCAACACAACACGTAGGCATGCAGGTGCACACAAGGGTAAGGGGGCAGAGGGGGCGTCTCCCCGGAAAAGGCGACACCCAGACCCAGACCCAGACCCAGGGAGGGAGGGAGGGAGGGTGGGAGGGAGGGAGGATGGGAGGGAGGGAGGATGGGAGGGAGGAAGGGAGGGAGGGAGGGAGGGAGGGAGGGAGGGAGGGAGGGAGGGAGGGAGGGAGGGTGGGTGGGAGGGAGCTTGGGGAGCGCGTCAAGTTGCCCGCCCCATGCCCCCCATCGCGGCTGTGAGACATCTCTGGGCTCGTTCTGCGCGGTATTGGCTGCTGTTCCGTCGCCTGAAGGACAGCCCCGCCGCACAAAGGCTTGTCCAGGGACGCGCACACGCATAGTGTCGGGCGACCACCCACAGACACACCTCGACTTGTCAGCGGCGGTGCCTGGGCCTTTGGCAGCAGCAGCCACGTTGCCCTGTGAAGCGGAGATGAACCGGGGGCCAGTGAGAGTGAGGGGCAGGGGACGGAAGGGCCACGCAATCCCCACGAGTTTTGCACGTCTTTCAGGGGGAATGTTTGCCCGGCGCAAGCCCGGCGCATGCCCGGCACGCTACCTTTGTACTAAGTGTCTTATCTCTAGCCCCAAGTGGTTCTTTACCTAGGGATTTCCCCCAAGTAGACCGCACTGGACCGCAAACCCTCCCTGCAAAGCAAGTGCATAAGCCGAAATATGAGAATTCAACAACACAAAATGTCACTCCCACCACTTCCAATCACCACCCTTGCCATCATCATAAACTGGGTGCAAAGGATGGGCCAGATTCTTAGACACGGTGAGAAAGTCCTCCAGATTGTTTGGTGAGGGGGGGCAAAAACAGGCACGGGTGGGGAATGGTCAAAAAACGATGCCCGGCGCGCTAACACTCCCCCTCAGTGATGGATATGGTGCACTGCTTCCACTGGTGCAACAGCCAGAGGCATGAGTGCTATTGGGAGTGCCTACTGCGCGCCCCGGACGATGCAGGGGAACGGTAACTAGCTTTTGGGCAATTAGCCAGCGCCGCGTCACATGCCGACGGGCCCACAAAACACCAGCACCCGGGACAGCAAAGGGCGCAAGACACGGCGGGCGTCAGTGCAGAGCACGCCCGCAACGGTGGCACGGCCAGAAACAGCACAGGACGGGGTCCCCAGCATGACACTCCAACACGGACAAACATCTTGCGACAACCGCTCCCCATTCAAAAGTACACTTCACAAAGGGCACAGGATTTGGGCTGGCAGACCCCCACACCCCCCGACCCACATCAGAAAATGTTCCTCAGGAAAACAATGATCATCATCAAAGGGGGCCCGAACTTGGAGGTCGATTTTAGGTACAAAAACATTTCTTTGGCCTCTGACCCCCCCCCCACCCCACCCCAGGCCACTAAGCAAAGGCCTGGCCCCAGCAATACACCACCGGAGACGAGGGGGGGCACACAGGGTCAGGGCGCGGCCACGGCAGCGGAGGCCAGTGCTACTGTATTTTGTGGGTTGGTCCCTCGCCAATCCTGGCTGAGGTCCCTGTGGGTGCAGTCCCCCGCCAATCCTGGCGGGGGGCTGCACACCCGATGGGCGAGCACCCCACACACGGCACAGGGGCCTCGTCCGATGGGGGCACGATGAGACACGAGCGTCGGTGGTGGCCGCCCTCCGACCGCTTGGGGGCGTGAGGGGCTGACGACGGCACCAACACCGCACGGCCAACCCACACCCCCTGGGGGCGGGTGGGGGGGGCTCTCCATGGCGTGCCCGACCCCCCCCTCAGGCAGCACGGGGGACCGGCGTCTGCGGGGGGGCTGAGAGGTGGGCGCACGCTGGGGGTTCCCCGTTGGTGGGGTGCTGCCCGAGCGTGCGCCCTGCGGTGCTGCACAGGGCAAGCAGGGCCACACAGGGATCTGTTAGAAGAGGGGGGGGGGGTAAGGGGGAGGGGGGCCTTGGGTGACCCAAAAGTTTGTGTACCAAAAATGGCCCGATCAGATTTTCCCGGTGGTAAATTGCGTTTTTTCCCGCGATGGTCCCTTTGGTCTGGGGGGGGGGGGGGGGGATGGATGGATGACGGAAGCCTGCGGGGGGGGGGGGGGCTGTGCCCTGGCACACAGGCGCTGCGGCTCTGCTCGCTTCCGGTCCCTGCCAGCCAAGGCTTGACGCTGGTGCTGCTCAACATAGGCAAGTTGGAGCTGGCGCCCCCACCCCCCTGACAGCCCAGAGCTGGACGTAGGGATGGAGGGGTGAGGGGGGGGGGTACCCCCAGGGCTTTGTTTTATAGAGGGGGGGGGGGTCCAACCCCCCCCCCCCAAGTAGTGCTTTTTTAGTTTTTGATCGGCCGAAGGCCCAGAGGAAATTTGGTCCAATCTTTTAACAGGGGGGGGGGGGTCAAGGAGGGGTTTTGGTGGGTAGTGTGGGACCCCCCCCCCCACCCCAAGTGGTGCCCAGTCATTGAAAGGAGCCCTCTAGTACCCCCCCCCCCCCTCCCTGGCGGCCCCATCTCCCAAGCGCCCATGCAAAGGCCATGCTCCTCCTGCCCTGTGCCGCTCCTCCTGCCCCCCCTCCGCATACCTTCCGCGCCTGCCTAGTGTACTGCATGGCCGAGCCGGCGGCCGTCTCCGTCGCGCCCAGCGCCGGCCGGATCCTTGCCAAGGAGCCCGACAGAGGGCGCGGGCCCTGCATGGGCGCGGTCTGGGGGGGGGCGGTGCTGGTGGGCGGCGCGGCGTTGGAACTGGCGGTCGTGGACGCTTTGCCGCGGACCTTGATCTCGTCCAGGAGGGACTCCAGGAGTTCGTCGAGGCCGGACAGGTTTTCGAACGCGGCGGCCGTCAACTCCGGATGGTCAATGGCCGGGCGGAATGTTGGGGAGGCTACGAGGGAGGGAACGCAGTTGGCGGGGGAGGGAGGGAGAGGGGGAGGTGGGGGAGGGAGGGAGAGGGGGAGGTGGGGGAGGGAGGGAGGGAGGGAGGGAGGGAGGGAGGGAGGGAGGGAAGGGGGGTAAGGGGGAGCAGGCTTGGGGAGGGGGGGGGGGACAGGGGGTCTGCGACCCAAAAGTTTGAGTACCAAAATGGCCCGACCAGATTTTCCCAACGGTAAATTTCGTTTTTTCCCGCGATGGTCACTTTGGTTGGGGGGGGGGGGGGGGGTGACCCTCCTCCTTGGGGAAAAATAACTACCGGAGAGGGGGATATTCCGTGTCTAACAAATTTTAAATCTACAAATTCCGCGGCAAGAAATTCTGTACGATTTCTTAAAAATGAGCGAACAAATTATGTTTGGTTCCCAGAAATTGGTCATAGTATGAAATGGTCGACTTTGCATGGTTGCTGTTTTTTCCAAGTGGACTGTGCATGATTGACCCTCAGCAGGCCATTTCTTGGTGAGCCCAATCACCAAAATATGTTCAGAATGTATACCACCAATAAGCCATATGTCAGCAGAGACATGTCATACCTGAGTAGGTACATGCATGTGCGCACAATTGTGGGGTCATGGGTTCAACGCCCGCCGCTGGAACCTTTTCTAGCGCTTTGTCTGGCGCTTGTCCTGGCGCTTTTTCAGCATTACAAGTGCACATCACATGCATTGGACACAATCACAAACAACAAAAAAAAGCTGGGTACCACAAATCTTTGAACCCAGCCACTCGCCGGCTGGGTAGTGTTCCCAGAGGCACAAAGTGCAACACTACACAAAGGCCCAGCACAGGGCAGAAAAAAGAGACAAATGGGTACCTAATATTGCCTGGCGTGGTACAAGTGGACAAAGGCAAGGCTTAATGTACAGCAGTGCAAATCCTTAAAAACACCGAACAAATTGCGCACAAAAATTTCGCACAGGATTTGTTCAACAGAAATTCCACTCCGCAGAATATCCCCCCCTCTGGTAAGCACAAGCGGGGGGTTGGGGGGGGGCGGATGGACCTACGGCTTCTGAAAGGCACTGAAGGGGTTGCTGAGGGGTACGCCGGTGTACCCCGTCCCCCAACCCTCCCACGACCTTTTGAGCTTCCCAGACCGGCCAAAATGGAAGGGGGTGGGGATAAGGGTGGAGTAGGTTTGCCAGTTGGGACTTCCAGTCCACCCATTTGGATGTGCTGTGTGGAGGTGTGCGTCCGGTCTGAGACGGCTGATGCTTTGTGATGCAGGGGTGCTGCTGCTCCCCTTGATCGCATCTCCGTTTGGTTCTGTGCAGACCGGACGTGTGTGGGCAGACTTGGGGGCCTGCTGCTGGCGTCGTTCCATGTTGCGTTTCTTTTTGGGGGGAGGGGGGGGGGGGGGTCGGTGTCCCAAACTCCCGCCCGAGTGGCAAATTTGGAACCCCGGACAATGCCGGCCATTGTACCTATACACAACGGGGGGCAGCGACAATCTTTGGAGCAGAAATGTCAAAAAAAAAGATCTTGCAGTGCCTGCAGTGCCAAGTCTAGATCTGACCACACCAACATCTTGGACCTCGAGGGGTTGCAATCTGGTGCAACAACAGACACACATGGACACCGATGAGAACAAGAACAGAGCAAGAAAAGCGGTGAAACAAAACTCCTCAGGAGCTGCAGGGCAGCCCTGGACGTCTTTCAGTCTGTTGGTAGAAGATGGGAAAGTGCAGCCGGTTCGGCGTGATACGGGTCCCTGTGCCCTCGCCTGCTTTGTGCTGCACTAATCAACAGATAAATCCGCCTGCCTGCCCGCCTGCCCGCCCGCTCGCACGCACGCACGCACGCACGCACGCACGCACACACGCACACACGCACGCACAGATCCGGTCCCAGTACTGTGCACGCCAATATTTGGTACCAATCCCTTTTGGTGTGCCTGGAAGGAAATCTTATTGTCCTTTGTGCTGTGCACATTGCCAGCGAGCAAGCGTTGTTCGTATGTGGAGTGGAGCAGTGGTGAATACGGGAGGTTCCCCCTTGGTGGCCCCCCCTGCTGTGCATGGACAACTGTGTCTGGAGTGGAAAAGTACTGAGGCAGCAGCACCGTGGCACCAAGTGAAACAACATTGTGCAAACGCAACTGCAAGTGCGACTGAAAATGCGCCGCTGTGTCACCGGCATTCAACAGAAATTCCATGGTGTGGTACTTCTGGGGCTAACACCCAACACCCAGATCGGGTCAAACAAACACCAAGAGAGCAGCCAACTTTTAGCCTCCCCGCGCCTCTGTGCAAGGGTGGTGCCCATAACCACTTGTGTGGAGTGTATGGGTGTGAAAGCGGGTCTTCGTTGACACCATGTCTGTCTAGGGCCGAGGCTGCCGATGTCCTTTCACACCACTTGTGCTGCCCGCATGCGGTGTGCATCCCTCGGGGCGATGGGGGGCGGGGGCAGGGGTGTATTAGAAGGGGGGGAGGGGGGGTCTGAAGGGGGGGTGGGGGGGGGGGGGGGTTGGCTGGGACCCCCCTCCTCCTTGGGTCCCCCTATGGTCCCCGCCGAGGGCAGGCCAAAATTTTTAAGCATAAATCCTCTTGCGGCCGAATGTGCCGAAGCCAATTTTTGGCTGTCAGCCTCAAACATTGGAAGGGGAGGGGTCTAGGGGGGGCTCCTCCTACGGTGTACGGCCGTTCTAATACATCCCTGGGGGGGGGGGGGGGTCCTCCCAAAATGTCCCTTCCAAAGCGTGTCCGCTGGGGCCCATGGGATGTGCGTCACCAATGAGCACAGCAGTGCACAACAACAACAACACAGCACCGAACGCAGGAATGAGCCCACACGCCAACCCACTTCATCAACCCCCCCCCTCCCCTTGGCGCCATGCCAGGACCCTTGCCCAGCCACCAGCAGGGCCTGGCAGGGGAGTCAGAAGACGTGCCCCACCAGATATCCGTCAAAAATGGGTCAAAGATATGAGTTGTTCCGTCCGCGCTGCTGATCAAATGGTGTACCCACACGTGTCTCCTCTGCACTGGGCCCGCCACATGCTCTGGCCCATGCCCCACTTGGGGCACCCCGTGAGGGAAAGGGGGAACGCAAGGCTCTGCAACACCAACACCAAACCTCATCCAGAGGCAGGGGGTGCCGTAATGAAAAAAAAAAAAAACTCGGAGTGTCCAATACGCCCTACGATGGCGGCCGGTGGGTAACCGATGGCGGTTGGTGGGTAACCGATGGCGGTTGGTGGGTAACCGATAGCGGTTGGTGGGTAACCGATGGCGGCCGGTGGGTAACCGATGGCGGTTGGTGGGTAACCGATGGCGGTTGGTGGGTAACCGATGGCGGTTGGTGGGTAACCGATGGCGGCCGGTGGGTAACCGATGGCGGTTGCTGGGTAACCGATGGCGGTTGGTGTGTAACCGATGGCGGTTGGTGGGTAACCGATGGCGGTTGGTGGGTAACCGATAGCGGTTGGTGGGTAACCGATGGCGGCCGGTGGGTAACCGATGGCGGTTGGTGGGTAACCGATGGCGGTTGGTGGGTAACCGATGGCGGTTGGTGGGTAACCGATGGCGGCCGGTGGGTAACCGATGGCGGCCGGTGGGTAACCGATGGCGGTTGGTGGGTAACCGATGGCGGTTGGTGGGTAACCGATGGCGGTTGGTGGGTAACCGATGGCGGTTGGTGGGTAACCGATGGCGGTTGGTGGGTAACCGATGGCGGCCGGTGGGTAAACGATGGCGGTTGGTGGGTAACCGATGGCGGCCGGTGGGTAACCGATGGCGGTTGGTGGGTAACTGATGGCGGTTGGTGGGTAACCGATGGCGGTTGGTGGGTAGCCACCAAACATCACAGAGTGGATGCCATAGTAAAAAAAAAAAAGGGTGAGCGTCCTTATGGCACCCCCTGTCCAGAGGTACGCGGGGGGATGGGGTACCCCCAAGAACGGATAGAACAGCACACAAATCCTGACCTGACCCCCTGCCTGACGCCAGCACGCAGACCTTTCGAGCCGGTGATCGGCGGCTTCAACTCCGGTTGCAGCACCCCGCCTGCGTAGCACAGCAGCGTGCCCCGGGCCCAGCACCCGCACGGCACAAAGCTCGATCCACCCCCGCCATCGACTTCCACCACAACCCCCGCCCACCCACATTCGGTCACGCCCCTCTGCCATTTTCCAACGGATTTCATGGGAGGGAAGTGAGGGCGAAGTGGAAGGCAGGCATGGGGGCAGTACAAGGGACACGGAAGGGGACGGAAAGGGAGAGAGTACCCCCCCTTGTCCCTCCGGATGCGTTCCGACCGCAGCGTTTCCGAGGGTTGATCGCCGGATGAGGTCCCGTCCGGGGGCCTGCTCCCCCATGGCCGTCGCCACCCCCTGCCCGAGCGTGCCCTATGTCCTGCGCACCATTTGCCACCGGTGTTCGCTGCCCTCAGGCAGGGCCCGAAGGAGGAATCGGAGCACAACGCAGTGCGCGTACAAACACTGTCCTTCGGTCAGTTTGTCGTGTAACACCCTCAGACTACTGCCAACACCCGTCAAGAGGGCGTCGGTGGACGGATGTCAAAAAGCGCCATCTCCAACGACTTGTGAACTCATCCGAAGGAGCAACAAAAGGGAAAACAGCGCATTTCTTAAGCCTCCAAGACCCCAGTTCCGGTCCCTCCATCCCGGTCCCTTCCCAAGGGCCCCTCCCCACGCGCTGTCCGCGGAGGGCGCACCGCAAACCGCCCATTGACATGCGGAAATGGCCTCGGGCACCGGGGCTCCCCAATGCCGAACCCCCCTACACCCCCTCAGACACACCCTCGTCGGGCAAAGCCAATGCTGCCCATGTGTCCGGCGAAGGGTCCGGCGAAGGCGCACTGAGCGACTGCAGGAATTGGGCTGCACACGGAGGCACAGGGCGTGTGAGAGCGGGTGCAATAACCGCGCCACCACATTCTGCCCTTATACCCCGGCCCACTGCCCGCGTCTGCCCTGCTACCGCCAGGCGTGGAAGGAAAAGGGCTCGCGCGGGGGGGGGGGGGGTCGTTGTGTCCCTTTTCCAGACCCCTCCCCTTCAGGGGTCCCGTGACGGGGACCCCCGACGGGCCGGCGGGGAGGTCGGGGGGGGGGGTCCTGAGGCACCCCAACATATGTGACTTAAACTGAGCCCCCGCGATGCGCTGATCATTTGGAGGTCTGTATCGTGCGGGAGGTTTGTTTTGAAAAACATTCTGCCGGGCCGCTTCGCGGCGCAGGTGGTCAGTCATCATCGGAGTTTAGAGACTCGCCTCTTGGGACTGGCCTGTCACGAGAGCCCCCTTTCCCAGACCCCCCCCACCCGGTGCCCCTTTTTGGCCCTGCCCAGGCTTGTCAGGTCACCGCCACCACACTTGCTGACTCACCACCAGAGCCCAGAAAAATGCACAAAACGGGGGGAAATGAGGGAAACGGGGGAAACGGGGGGAAACGGGGGGATGTGGGGGGGAATGGGGATCAATGGGGAAATGTAGTGTTGTAGGCAGAGAACAAAGCACCAAAATGATGGGGGACAAGGGGGGGAAATGGGGGGAAGTGAGGGGAAAATGGGCGGGAGGTCTCAATTTCCCCTCGTAATCCCACGTCCCATTTCCCCATTGTTCCCAAGGAAAACGTCCTCCCCATTGGACACCTCCTCACCCCCACTCACTGACGGAAAACCGGGGGAAACGTGACCTCACCGCACCCACCGACAACTCGGTGAGCCTACGCCCCGGCACTACCCGCGGTGCATTGTGCAATCCCCTGTCCCTGACCTCGTCCTGACCGTCTGCTCCCAGGGCCCCCTGGGGCAGCGCAGGGCCGCTGCCCGTCTCTAGGCCGGCTGCCAACCAAAGGCGTTTGGCGGGTAACCGACGGCGTTTGGCGGGTAACCGACGGCGGATGGCGGGTAACCGACGGCGGATGGCGGGTAACAGACGGCAGTCGGCGGATAACCGACGGCGGTTGGCAGGTACCCGACGGCTGTCGGCAGATCGCCTGACGGTGGGAGGGGAGGGGGACGGGGGGGGATTGGAATCCTTGAGTAGGAAGGGCGACGGAGAGGAAGGACCCTGGTGCCCACATCACTACCACCACCCCACCCCCCGCCTCACACCTTCACGGCCAATGCCCCTTCTACCGCATCTCCTGTTCCTACCACATACCCACGCTACCCTCTTGCACCCCAATACCGCTCTCCTTTCGCCGGCCCGGTTCCGCTGCGACCGGACTTCCAGCCAGTGCCAGTCCGGGTAGCACGGCAATCACAAACTGTCTTTTTTTGAGATTCAACGGGATTCACCGGAAATTGTTTTGGGGGGGGGTTTGGATTTTGGATTTTGGGATTCAACACATTGCATGTGTAGATACAGACATTCGTTGGTTTGGTTGTGCTGCTGATCTTTAGAAACACTTCCGTGCCCAGAGACAACAGGCCTCGGAGAGCAGTCTGGTTCATTGCTTGAGTCAGCGCTGCACCACAGCGACAACGGGAGGGCAATGGGGCGGTGGCAATCCTCTGAAAGCCGGAGCAGAAATGGAAAGATTTGGTGGGATTCGGCGGGAGTCATGGGCATTGTGTGTGGGATTGACTGCGATTCACGGGGGAAAACGCCCACGCACACATGACCGGTGGGTGGGACACGTGGGGACAAGCGTAATCGTCCTCCGGGACAAGCGCTAGACCCACCTCCGGGCCCACCCCTTGTCTCTGCCACCGCAACGCGCACCACTTGAGACCCGTGGCGCCCTCCCCGCGCGTCGGGCGTGAGCAGGGCCCTGCGTGAGCAGGGGACCGCCGGCCGACCGTTGGTTCCCCTGGCCCCGGGCCGTGCCTGCGCCCTCTGTCTGGCCCTCCCAGAACACCCAACCCTCGGCCACACACTTGTCTCCGGGGAGCGCTGGGGCTGTCTTGGCGGCGGCTCCGCGTGCTCCGGCCTCAATAACGCGGCTGCAGAGCGAAACGCAGTGCACATGGCAACGCGGCGCGCGGCAACGGCGTGTGTGTGCGCGCGCGCCGCGGTGCGTGACTGCGTGCGCCATCACGCGTGCCACCGGGCCATTGCTTTTGGGGGTCGGGGGGGTCATTGGGGGGGCCGGCCACAGCCACCGACCCAAGATGCCGGACTGCTGCGTGCTGAAGGGCGTGAGGGGGTGGGGGGGGGACCCCATCCGAAGGAGGGCACAGGCCTTGCAAGGCCCAGGCCACTTGCGCTTGGGGGGGGGGGGGGGCTGCGAGGCTACAGGGGCGGGTGACCCCGTGCACTGCGACCACCTCGGCGACCCCCTGCGAGCGCTGCAGAGGGCAGAGGGCCCGGGCCGGCCGGCCGGGGACGTCCCCTCTCCTGACGCCCTCCCCATGCCCCCCAGAGGGGGGCGGTGCTGGCCCCCGCCGTCCCCGCCATCGCTGCCGGTTGGTCTGCCCCCCCCCCCTCCGGCCCTGGCGCCGGGAGCGGGCCGCCGGGCGGGAGGGGGGGGGGGGCGCGGGGGGTGACCCCGTAGATATGGGCACGACGTGAGCCAAGGATATGACCCACACGTTTTCCCGTCCGCGCTGCTTCTCAAATGATGTGTCTCCGCATGTCTCTTCTGCACTAGGCCTGGGAGGTGTGACAGGGTCTTGGACCTGAACAGCCTTAGTGCCCTCTTTCATATGCCCCCGAAGGAATGCTGAGTTAATGCACGTGGGCACAAGACGCGGCCAGCACAAAAACGCAGAAAGAAAATCGGCTCGTCAGTGGCCTAAAAGACCATAGGTACCTTTCTGTCACAAGAGCGAGACACAGAGGTGCCAGTGGGCAGGCCACTAACACGCGAAGCAATGGGTCGCAGCGGTACGTTCAGAACCACCGCCAAGCTGGTACCATCGGACCTGAGTTGTTAACTACAATCGACTTCGCATATAGCGGGAAACCGTGATCCCCCCTCCCCCGGGGGCAGAGCCCCGTTCGGATGAGTTCACAGGCGGTTGGTGGGTAACCGATGGCGGTTGCTGGGTAACCGATGGCGGTTGGTGTTTCTCCGATAGCGGTTGGTGGGTAACCGATGGCGGTTGGTGTGTAACCGATGGCGGTTGGTGGGTAACCGATGGCGGCTGGTGGGTAACCGATGGCGGTTGGTGGGTAACCGATGGCGATTGGTGTGTAACCGATGGCGGTTGCTGGGTAACCGATGGCGGTTGGTGGGTAACCGACGGCGGTTGGTGTGTAACCGATGGCGGTTGCTGGGTAACCGATAGCGGCTGGTGGGTAACCGATGGCGGTTGGTGGGTAACCGATAGCGGTTGGTGTGTAACCGATGGCGGTTGCTGGGTAACCGATGGCGGTTGGTGGGTAACTGATGGCGCTTGGTGGGTAACCGATGGCAGTTGGTGGGTAGCCACCAAACATCAGAGAGTGGATGCCATAGTAAAAAAAAAAAAAAAAAAAAAAAGGCGAGCGTCCTTATGGCACCCCCTGCCCCCCCCCTACCCCCCCTGCCGGGCCCTGCTGGGGGCTGGGCAGGGATCTTGCAGTGCACAGTGCGCGGAGTGCACAGGGCAGTGGTGTGCGGTGTACAGAGGGCGCGCGGAGGACGCGGCGCGCAGGGCGCAGCGTGCACGACGCCTCTGGGGCGGAGTGTGCGGTGTTCGTGTGTGCGCAGTGCAGTGTGTAGAGTGTGCACTGCACAGAGGGCGTGCTGCGAAATGCGATGCGCGCGCACGGGGGGTGGGGGGTGCGCGCACAGCCATGCCACTCCATTCGGAGGGGTCCTGGGCCCGCAACGTGCGTGAGCCGCCTCATCCCGTGGGGGCGTCTCGGCACAACGCGGGCACTGGGGGGCGCGCACGGCGCCCAACAGCAAGCGGGCGTTCCCGCGACCACCGCGGACCACCGTGGAAAACCGCCCAAGCGACGTCCGCGGGGCAAAACCGGCAGATTCGGACAGCAATCTTAGAGGCCTAGTCTGTCACCCGGTCCCACAGACCCCGCACCCCCCGCGCCCCGCACAGGCCTCATGCCCGCAGCCACGAAGCCCTTACGGAGCTGTGGAGCACCCCCCTCCCCGGTGCTGTCCCTGCACAGGTCCACACCTGAAGACAGCGGGTGCCCCGAATCATCACCGGGACGGTTCTGAGTGTGAAATATAGTTTGTCTTAACTCAGTACCGGAGGTTTTGGGACTGGGTAGGAATGTGAGCAGTCCTGCGTATGGGAGGACCGTAGGGACTGTGGTCCCCTTGGCCATCGGGGGAAAACGGGTCCAAGATGGCGCACTGTTCGCACAGCGCACGGTGTGCCCCCCCCCCCCCCCCCCGTGTGCGTCTCGCCCCAGGCCCCCTCCCTCTGCGGCCGCCACACACCCTCTTCGGCCACGGGGTTCGTGCTCTCGACGGACATGGCCAAGACCGCCCACGTCGGATGCAGCTCCTGCGTGCGCTCCTCTTGCGGCGGCGGCGCGTCGTCTGCAGGACACACGGGACGTGTCTGAACGGACGGGGCACACCGCCATGGCCCGCCCCGCGGGGGTATGGGGCCTGCACGTGGGGGGGGCGAAGCAGCACGGGCGGAAGGGACCAGGGCGGTCTGCAAGAGGAACAAAAGAAATTGCCGGCCTCCGGTACGCTCCCACCTCCGCACAGCGCCGGCCGGCGGGTAACTGCGGTTGGTCATCGGCCAACCGCCGTCGGTTAAGCGCCAACCGCCGTCGTTTGCGGATCAACCGCCGTCGGTTAAACGAAAAATCCACCAACAGACTCAGGCCGTACTGAAAAAAGGAAGGAAGAAATGCCTCATTCCCAAAGGACAGCCCTGGAATACCATCACTCCCAGTTCCAGGGGAGAGATCCCTCCCCCTCGCCTCCCAGCGCATGCCTCACCGACCCCCCCCCCCCGTGTGACATTCCGTCGGGTGGCTGTTCCTTTACGGGGCCCTGGACAGTCACCCGTTCTTCCCTTCGCATGTTGCGTCGGGTCGCTGCGTTCTGTCGGCCACTGCGGCCGGTGCTGTTGTTGGTGTCGCTGCCGCGTAGGAGTAATTGGGGCACTGGGGGTTGTGCTGGTGGTTGCGGGGGCCGTTTTACGGTGTTTGCTGCCCCCCCCCCCTCCCCCTCCGCGTTCAGGCCGTCCCCCACATGCCTCGCCGCGCTGCCGTGTGCGTGGGGCACAATCACTCCTCCTCTCCGGGTGGTGCCCGTGGGCTTTGCACGCACCTTCGCGGTTCCTGCGGGCGTCCTGGCACAGCGCGTGCACTGGGGACGCGAGGCGGGGATCGCGCGCGTCCCCCGGATGGGGACGCAGGGCGGGGCGAGGGCGAGATGCAAGCCCCTTGGGGGAGGGCAGGGCGGTCCTTAACGCGAAAGAAAAAAAAAGTGTTCCAGTTTTCCCAAAAAAGCCCGCGGGCACTCCATGTGCTCAACCATGGTTGGTGGCGGTTGGCGGTTGGCGGTTGGCGGCGATTGGCGGTTGGCAGTTGGCAACTGGTGGTTGGTGGCGGTTGGTGGTGGTTGGCGGCCGTTGGTGGTTGGTGATTGGTGGTTGGTGGTGGGTGGCAGTGGTTGGCAGTTGGCGGTTGGTCGCCGCTGGCGGTTGGTGGCGGTTGGTGGTTGGCGGTTAGCGGTTGGTGGTCCTTTGGGGCGGTCCATAAGAGCTGTCCTTCGCAAAAAAGAAAAAATCTCGTCCCTTAAGGACCGCCCTGGATGCAAGCCCCTTGGGGGAGGGCATGCCAAGCGAGGCTCTCCTTCCAGGCGCATGACGTGGGACACACAAGCTTCCCCGGCCCCCGGCGGGGCCAGTCCCTTGGCCCTCCGCACACACGCCCAGGCCCCTTCGCGGCCACCCTCCCACAGCGCCTGCGACATACCCTCTCCTGCCAAAAGATCGGCCGCCATCGCCGACCAGTCCGCCATCGGAGTTGGGTCCCGCTCCTCTGGAGCCACGGCCGGCGGCCCTGTGAGACACCACAAAACGCGACATGAGCTATGGACCCAAAAGACGTGACTTGCATTCGACAGTGGGTCGCGCGCGCCCAAGCCACGGCACAAACTACGATGCAGCATGGCGCAGGTGCACACAACAACCCCCTCGGAGGCCATGCCCCGCTCCCTTTGCCCTCCGAGTGCGGACGCTTGCTTGACAGCTTCTGGTGGAGCTGCAGCGTGCAGCGCAATCCACCAAACTGCCTTTTTGCCCAGCGAACCAACTTCAACTTGACCAACCAACTACTTTTTCAGAAAATTACTTCAGCTCTGAACTGTATGTCAACTCGCGAGTCTCGGACAATGGGTTGGCCGAAGCGGTCTGCACGTCAGACAACAGTCGCCGCATTCCTGATCCAGTGCCTGTTGGGTCCCAAACCTTTGTTGGTCTTCAGCGGGCGTTAAATAATTTGAAGGGGTGTTTTTTTTTTTGGGAGGGCCAAAATTAGAGGGGGGGGGGGGGGGATTTGGTGCTACACCATAGAAATGAAGGAGATTTTTGGTATCAGGTCCCTTGTTGTTGTTTCTCAGCGGAGGGTTGCTGCTACACAGGCAGCCCGTGTCTGGTGCACATATTTTGGCACACGGCAATCCGTAAACTTGAAGGAAATGTTTGGTACGAGGGACACCTTCCAAATTGGACCACATCAATTTTCTCCCCTTCTAAATAATTGACCCCCGGTCCTTGTTTCCCAGTGTGTGCACTTGCTGGAGAGACACGAATCCCTGGGGGCTGGGGGGGGGGGTTGGTGGGGGGGGGGGGGGAGCCACCAGCGGACCTGTCGAACGCGTCGCTATCCAACCAGACTGTGAGCTGGCATTGGCCATTGCCAAGCGTTGCCAAATGTCACACAGATTGTCCGCCAGGTGTTGCCAAGTGTGCACGATCGCACCCGCCCAGCCACCAACACACCCACAATTTGCGATGCACAGCACAAAGCGTTGTTGGCTGAGTGAAAAATCCTCGTCAGTTGGTCATCAACAATCAACAATCAACACACACACACACACACACACACACATACACACACACACTTTGTTACGAGCAAAACAGAAGTGTGAAAGAGAAAACCTCTTACTCCAGAACAGATGCCCTACAGCACAGGGGCTGCAGTCAGCAGCCGGCGTTACGCAGACACAACGGGGTAAAGCTCACACGCACACACGCACACATGCCCGCCTATGACATGTGACAATGGACACGGAGGATGAGGAAGGACAAAGGCATCGTCGACAGCCGGTTCGGCACGCTCACTGCCCACAGCACTTGCATCCGCTTCTGATGCCGGCTGCTGCTCCTTGCCTCTGGGGCTAAACGGGGAACGGGCTCTTGTTCTGTGAACGACTCAGAGTATGTTGCTTGAAATGCCCGCGCCGCACACACCCACGCGATGGGAACCGCCAACAAGAACAGAGCGAGAACAGCGGCGAAAGAAAACTCCTCCGGGGCTGCCCTGACGTCTTTCGGTCTGTTGGTACAGAAGGGCAAAGTGCAGTCCTGGACAGTGGGTTCAGTGCAGACACAAGGTCATTCCTGTCCCTTCACCTGCTCCACCCTTCGGATTGTACTTCACAACAGACCAAGAAAAACCTCCGTGGGGGACGTGTTCATGACTGCTCAAACACACACACACACACACACACACACACACACACACACACACACACACACACACGTCTGCCAAGTGCTGTCAAGTGTCGCCAAGTGCCAAGAAAATGCCTGACAAGGGTCGCCCAGTGTCGGCAAAATGCCGGCCAAGTGCCAGCTCACAGTATGTACCCAACAGCTATGCGGGGGCAGGAAGTGTGCACAAAGCAGGACCAGACTGTCCTTTTGGCGTCCGCCAGGCCAGACATGATCAGAAGCAGGTGGGTCCCACCGGGTTGGACACGGGAAATTCCTACTGAGTTCCGGGCGCATCCGGGGCGAAGGTTACGGGGGGGGGGGGGGCACATGGCATGGAGCTGATTCCTAACGAGACTTGGTCCCGCCGCCGGATACTAGTGCATGTCTGATCATCAGGCCCCATACAATCGGGGGGGGGGGGGGGGGTTGGCACAAGGCCTTGGTATTTGGTTGTGTGCCTTTGGCGGCGCCTATTGGCCTCTCGCCACCGCTCATTCTGACCCTCTGTGGGCCCGAACGTGTTTTGGTTGTGTCAACGGAGCCCCCGGATGACTTGTCCTGTTTGACTACTCCGGGGGTCGGCCGTCCCGGAGACGGGGCTGTGCCCGTGCCATTGGACACGGTGGGGGGGGGGGGAGTGTGCACCGGGATTTTTCGTATTGAGAAAATTTCGACACGGGTGTGTTTCGCATGCAGTCCCGAATTTGCTGTGGGACATTTCGCCCCCACGTGCTTTGAGCCTGCCTTTGGCAAGGCTAGACTTGCCATATCACAGAGTTTTTCGGTGCGTTTCAGCCTGTTTTTATGGGAATTTCGCAATAAATGTGTTTGGTTCCTTCCTGGATGCTATCCTTGCCTTTTTTCGACCGTACCCCGTCTACAAAGGCTCAGGCGTGTGGCAAAGGCAACCGTACAACAAGCAATTTTACTGAACTTCAACACAATGTCATCTCGCACAGCGGCCGGAAAATTGTGTGGGAAATTTCGCATGAATTTGAAACGCGAAATATCCCACGGCGAAAAGTCCCGTCGCGAACCCCCCCCCCCCAAGTCCCGTCGCGAACCCCCCCCCCCCCAAGTCCCGTCGCGACCCCCCCCCCCCCCCCCCCCCCTGTATCACACTCACGTGAAATGGGAGCGACCTCAAGACGCACGCCTCGGAGTGACCGTGTGGCCGTGTGCAGGGACGCAGCAAATGTGTCGGACATGGGGCCCTCTCTGAGCGCACACGGCGCTGTGTTGCAGTGACCCTTGGTACCCGCCCAGCCCTCGGGCCGCCTTGTTTCAGACCGCACCCCTGCCAGGGACGCATTGAAGCGGAG
>OZ038380.1:168064827-168096334 GCA_964036045.1 Eutreptiella sp. 'Long Island Sound 2002'
TTGCAAATGGGGGCACCCAGCTCTCCGCAATGACTCGCCTGGGCTGCCCAGCACAAGTCCCTTCATGTCGTCATATCTGCCGCATGTGAAGCGCTATCAGAGGCATCGTCATTCTGAGTGCACAGATGATCGCCGCCGGTGCCTTCCATACCCCTCCACTGTCGTGGCACGATGCATGGGGAGACCCCTTCACCCTTACCGACAAAGCAAGGGGGGGCGGCCGGTCTGAATCTTGACACCCCCTCTCCCGGCCTCCAGACCCCCCCAAAGTTTTCGAACTCGTCTTTGTCCAACTTGAGATTTTTGGGAAAACTAGTGGCGCCGAAGAATTTGTTTGGGGCACATGGTATGGAGTAGAATTGTTCATCCCCCCGATGTGTGTTCACTCCAAATGCTCAGCTCACGTTGGGGATTTCAAGAGTAGTGCATAGTAGGCTCAGTTGGAACCACTTTGATCTCTATCTATGGGGACCCCCCGTGAGTCAGGCTACCTGGGCCGCATACCCAACTGTTAGGAGGTGCCTGATCCCCCCTCCCCCATTCATACCCCCTTTTTTCAATACCTCTCTGTTCTTTCTCTTCTGTGTTTCTCAATTACGCACAAATTTTCAATTTCTGATACGGTGTCAGAGTACTGGCTGGCTGCTGTGATTATCAGGGACGCCTGATATGATATCGCTGTTTGTCTGACACTGAGTCTTCTGAGGTTCAACCAGGTATGGCATAGAGAATAAAGATGCACTTTTGCCATACTGAGGAGTGCATTACCTCAATCTGCATGTTGCTGCACTGTTGTCTGTTTTTCTACAAACCAATTATTCTCAACCTAATGCCCCCCCCCCCCCCCGTAGCACTCCCCCGGCGCCTGGAGTGTGGAATTCGGACAACTGGTCACCCACAGCATTTCTGGCGGTGGCCATCGCACATTTGGTTGTGCAGGGTTGCTGAGGGGTGTTTGCTGAGGGGGTGTTGGGGGTTGAGGGGTTCTGCGCTGTTGATCACCTGACGACTGACGGAGACAACCGTTCACAACCCTTGAAAATGACTGTCAGTGGTGAAGGGTTGTTGAGATTTCTTGTTCAGGATGCTTCAGCTGTGCGAAGCATGTGGAGGGCACACAGAGGGCACACAGAGGGCGCATCGCGTGTTGATGAGGGCTGTGGTCGGGGGGCTCTTCTTCCTCACCATCCCCCACCCCACGCCCTCTCCCCTCCCTCCTGCCCACGCCATGCGTTGCCGCAGGTTGAGACGCAGATGTTCACTCTGCAGCCTCTGGATGGCACACCCGTCGTGGAGTCCGAAATGAAGGAGAAAGCGCCTGGGGTGTGGACGTGCCCTGCGTTTGTGGGCGTCAGCCCCTTCCCACATCGCCGACGAGGGTGAGCGGGAATGGAGCGGCCAGCGGGAAGGGGGGGGGGGGCGGACTGGCGCGGCACGGGGGGGGCGGCCCCCGCTGCCGGCGAAGTCCTGCATTCCCTTCGGCCTCCACTTGAGCACTTGGGTGTCTGCTACGCCGTGTCGTCGGGGATTCTGATTGGGTTTCTTTGTTGGAGGGGCGCGGAGCAGGGGCGGCCGGGAGGGCGGTCTGGAGGGCGTTGGCAAAACGGCGCGGAGCGGGTGTTGCTGGCGTCCTGTCCTGTCGAGCTCCGCCCTGAGCGCTCGCAGCTCATGCCACGTAGGGATCCGGCCTGGATAGCCTGGGGGCCGCACTGGAGCCTGTGGCTGCAGCCCCCTGGGCGGCAGCACTGCCGCCGTTTCACGCACCCGGTGCCAATGATGGGGGACATGGTGGAGGACCGCTCTCGGTATAGGGCTCAGGATGATCGCTGGCCGCAGGTGCCGGCGCTTCGCCCACCCAGTGACCGGTTTCAGTCAGTTGCCGTTGAGGGGAGAACAGGAGAGGGTGGCTGGGTCGCAGGCTCCACCCGCGGAGGGGGGGGAGCGTCCCCTTGGACCCCCCCTCTCTCTCCTTGGCTGATGGCCTCAAGGAGTGAGTCCTGCTCGTCCCCATGCCTCATTGCTCATTGTCCTGCGCAGGTCCTGTTCAACCGTGTCGCCCGGGAGTGGCGATGCAAGTGGTCGGATGATAACAACGATGCGAGTTTGGTTGCCGCACAGAAGGTGTCCTCCTCTGGTCTTGACTTGGTTTGTCTCTCCCTCCCTCCCTCCCTCCCTCCCCCCGGGGGGAGGGAGGGAGGGAGGGAGGGAGAAAGGGTGGGAGATAGACCTCCTTTCTCTCTCTCTCTCTCTCTCTCTCCCTCTCTCTCTCTCTCTCTCTCTCTCTGTGAGTGTGTGTGTGTGTGATGCGTTGGGTGTGGGCCCACTCCACTACTGCGCTCCGCACTGTGCCCCGGGTCATTGAGGAAGAGGCGTGCACGGACATTGAGAGCAAGGTCAGCGGCGTGACGGACGGTGCCGGAGGGGGTCAGTGGGACGGGGGCTCAGGTAGAGTCACACATCATCGACAAAATTGCTTTTAGAAATTTCGGTCAGGGACCGCTACGCGGCCTAATGTTCCGAGTCATTACTGGTCCCCGGACTCCCCTTCTGTGCTGGCTCTGTCACACGAGCCCTGTCCCCAGTTCCCGATGTTGAACGACCCCCCCCCCCCCCCCCCTCCCTGGCGCTCCACACGCGAAAATTTTTCCGCCGTCCCTTTGAGTGTTCAAGTTTGCGGCCAACACACCAAAGTACAAAGAGTGGGTTTCAGGGATGAATGTGGCCTTTCTGTGACCCGTATTGCTGTGCCGGTGGTGGCTGCAGGGGCTCGCCATCCCCAACGGGTAGCATTTCGTTGGGCAGTCTGACAAAACACTCGCTGAAAGCACACACCCATTAGTCTTGTTCCTTGTCTGTGACGGATTCTGGTCTCCAGGAATGGCACATGTAGTGCTCTTCATTCACATCCTTAGGACATGACACGAACATGGAGGAGGGGCGAAGAAACCGCCTCGAAAAGCCACAACGCGGAGGGCAAGCCAACCAACACACCAGCGAGACCCGGGAAAGCGCAAAACCTTCGCAGCCGGAAAGGCGAGGGCCCCTCACTATGAGCTGGTCGTGCCACCGCAAACCAGAAAATAGTCCTCTGTCGATGAAGAGTCCCCTACAGCGTACCTTGCTCTGAGCAAAGCCAACCCAGTGAAGCAGGCCCCCTGAACGACAGCAGATGATGGCCCAGGGGCACGCATAACATCAGCCAGGGTCAAGTGGCTCCAAAGTTCCAAAGAGCCGGCAGATGGCGTGTTGAGCTAGTGCTCTGAATCAGAATTCCCCCACAGCCTACACTCCTCCTCCCAAAGAGAGGGGACAAGTTAGAGCACACAAGCTCTCATCCTGAACAGAGCCTGAGATTCGGTGCGAGAAAGTAGTGCCGTCCTCTCCACAGCAAAGAGCCAGTCCCTCACCCTGAAGTTGGGAGAGGCGAGATGAATGAGAGGAATGGGAGCAGAGGTGGGATCGGACCCCCCCTATGAATCGGACCTGACGCCCCTCCCCCAGGTCCCTGCCTGGTGCGAACATCTCATGCCCCTGCCCTAGTTGCCTGCCTCATGCCCCTACCTCTGGCTCCTGCCTCGATGCCCCCTCATGTCCCGGATGAGCACGGCGCCCATCCCGCGCCTCACAGTCCCATCCCCCAGCACTCCCGCATGTTTGCAGGTGCTTGATGCCTATCTTCCAGCATTGACAGCCAGAACTGGCGCCCGCGTGCAGCGCGTGGTGTGCGGTGGCTGCAAGGATTTCAAGGTCTCCATCGTCCACTTGCGCTGTATTGTTTGTGCGGCTTTTCACTGGTTTATTTTCCCCCTTTTCTGTTCTTGCGGTCAGCCTACCCCGCCCCACCAGCACGTGTTGCCGAAGCTCAGCAGCCCCCAAGGACCATCTTGTGGCATATAGTAATTCCTGAGTTGGGGTGCACATCGCTTGTCCCATAGGGGGCTCCAATGCAAATGGCCCCTTGACTGCCATCTATTGCCTTGGGCACCCCTGTGTAATGATGAATGGGAACGTTGGCGAGCGATTTCCATGCTGCCAACACCCTTCAATACCCTGGTGGCACCAACGAGTGGTGTGCCGCACGCATGTGCTAGGGTAGGGTTTGGGACCACAAAGAAAGTAAAGAAGGATTTGAAACACATCTTTCCAACAGTTATCGCAGATCATCTGGGAGGCTCAAATAGTGGGTTTGAAGCTATTTTCAGCTATCTTTGAACCATTTTTGCTCTTATTTAGCCCCTTTTACTCGTGCACCTGATGTGCGTGCACACAAAACTCTCTTGGCCGGGTGCGCAGGCAAGGGCAGGGTCCACACCGGCCAATTCAGGGTGCGTAAGGCGGCAGGGGCTGGTGCATACTGAAACAAACCCCATGTTTGGGTTTGGTTTTAACCCCCCCCCCCAAAAAAAAACTAAGTAAGGGCATCGTCATTCCTTCCCACTGCTTTTTGAATTTATGTGCCCTTGAGTGGGTGCAATCCAGTAGCTCTTGGTAGGTGGATGGCTGTGTGAAAAAACGGTAGTCTACCAAAGGTTCCACTGATACTTTCGCTTAGCTCACCTTGATTAGTTCTCACCCCCGGAATCTAGCAAACATCTCCCCCCCCCCCCCCCCAAGAGCCCGCAAGTGGACATCCCAGGGCCCAAAAGCCGCTGTTGGGGAGGGGTCCCTCACCGCCGGTTACGGATGACCGCTTGGATGCACCTGGCCAAGGGCGAGGACATTTGCCCTCCTTTGTGTGTCACACAGAGCAGTGAAATGGGGAAACTCCGGGGGCTCCGTTGGCACAACCAACCAAGGGAAAGGAAAGGAAAGTAGAGAGGGAAGGATAGGGCAAGGAGGAGGAGGAAGGACACAGGGTGGTGAGAGGAGGATGGGCACCACCGCCGATGGAGGGAAAGGGAAGGCCAGCGAATGGCGATCCGGCCAATAGGCGCCGCCAGCTGCAGACGAGAACAACACACCAAAGGCGACATGCCCAAACCCCCACCCCCTCCCCCATCCATCCCTCAGGGGTTTGGGATGGAGTTTGGCACAGGGTTGGACATGATCCAGATAGGGCTCAGGAAGGGTTGGGGAAAGGGGTTTGGATGGGGTTGGTGACATGGGTCTGGGACACGGTCTGGGACAGTAACTACGCTGCACGGTTTGAGACATGCAGCAGGATGCATTGATGCCAGCATGTGAGTGCATCCAGTTTCAAGACTGGTATGGATCTGGAAGAAATAGAGAAAGAAGGTGTTGAAGAATGCCATACAGATAGGAGGTGGCAATAGCAAGAAGATGTAGATGATGCAGATGCAGATGGGATAGACTGTGGGGACGGGGTTTGGGATGGGAGGGAGGGACAAGGTTTTGGACATCATTTGGGATGGTGTTGGGATTAGGCTTTGGGACAGGTTCAGGGACAAGGTCTGGTCATGGTTTGGGACCAGGTACGGGACTGGTTCAGGCAGATGGGGCCTGGGTGCAGTTAAAGGGCTTTTTTTTTTGATACAGTTCAGGATTTTGCATTTTTTTTGGGGGGGGATCTTTTTTTTGGGATTTTCAGTACATTTCAAGAGGTTTTTGAGTACATTTTCGGGGGAGGGGTCTGTTGACGCATGGCGCACAGTGGCAGGGGAGGGCTGCCCAAATGGAACCGCCGGGTTTGCGACTGCAACGTGCGCTGCTACAGGGACACCGGCGGACTGCATAGTGTTAGGGGTGGGGTAAACTGCACGGCCCCT
This sequence comes from Eutreptiella sp. 'Long Island Sound 2002', assembly GCA_964036045.1. Lineage (NCBI taxonomy): Eukaryota > Euglenozoa > Euglenophyceae > Eutreptiales > Eutreptiaceae > Eutreptiella > Eutreptiella sp. 'Long Island Sound 2002'. Next base: position 168,070,554 of record OZ038380.1, read on the forward strand.
CCTGAGACTGCTTTGAGCGTGCTACTTCACCTCCTGGTGGGTGGGCCTGAGAAGGCAAGCCCGCAGGGAGGGCGGCCCGCGGACTGCTGCGGGGCTATGGGGGCATACAGAGCATCAACTGAAGGAGATCACCCTCCTTCTCCAGCAATGGTCTTGGCCAACGATGGTGACCCCGTCAAACTGCGCTGTTAAGCACCAGAGTGTGCAGAGTGGTGAGATGTTGGGGATTGCAGGATGGAAATGGGCACGACACACACGCACAATTGGAATAAGCCTCGAGGAGTTCTCGCTTGCTTTGCGTGCAAACAGGTGGTGACCAGTGTCCCTGCTGATGACTTTGGCGTTTGGATGGACGAAGACTTTTCGCCTGAGGACAAATTTTTGGAAGAGTTGAAGAAAATCGAAGGCATCAGTCAGGTTGAGACCCAGATGTACACGTTTCAGACACTGTAAGAGGACAGTTTTTTGGCAGAGTTGAAGAAAATCGAAGGCATCAGTCAGGTTGAGACCCAGATGTGCACGTTTCAGACACTGTAAGAGGACAGTTTTTTGGCAGAGTTGAAGAAAATCGAAGGCATCAGTCAGGTTGAGACCCAGATGTACACATTTCAGACACTGTAAGAAAACACAAGCGTTTCGCTGAAATTATCTAAATTATCTCTCTTGTGACAAGTGAGCTTTGGATGCACAGTTATTTGTGAAATGAAGGACCATTCCTCATTATCTATTGCTGATACACTCCAGCGCGTGTGCAGTACAAGGGGGGTGGCAGAGCTTGGTGTTCTTGATTCTGCCCTTATCAGTGATAATTTGGATACGTAGGTTGCAATGAATAATTATATATCTGACCATGTGGTATCATGTTTCCTCAGTCGAAGGCACAGCTTTAACATTGGTCATGATATTGTGGTTGGTTTCTGATTTTGTGCTTTTGTCAGCCTCTGAGTTATATTTGTCACACAAGCCTCATTGCATGATGGGCACAGGTCAACAGTGATTGCTCAGCTGCACACCAAGGACAAGGCCACGGGTGGAGAGGATCATATTTTCAAGTGAGGTTTGACATTTCTGGCTGGTAGAATGGGAACCTGTGAAAGCCCGACCTTGTTTCTTAAAGCCGTCAACCAAGGGCGTCAGGGACTGCCTTACTGGGAGACTTATACCTTACATCTTGCACCCTCCAGGGTATGTTGATTGGGAGGAGTGACCCCAGCTCCCCACTCCAGGTTAGGGTTAGGGTTGAGCAGAAAGCTGAATGATACACGTGCTACAGTGTTTTTTTGGGCACCTGCTGCCGCTAGGCACTTTGACACAGAGAGCACCAAACTATGTCACTGGGTTGTTTTGTTAAAGTATGGTGGTTCTCCGCCTGAAACATTCCACAGAGCGGCTCAACCATAGGCTGACAAGTGTTCATGGTGAGCCATCGTTCATCGAACCATAATTGCAAGTAGCATTTTGCAAGCCTTGTGTGGATTCTCCATGCAAATCTGGCCCAATTTATCAATTGGGGGCGGATTTAGAACAGTGTTCCACATCTGTTGTCAATGGACCCTATGCCACATTCATAAATTTTGAGCATCAAAAACCAAATATTTCGACGCGCTAATTTGAATGGGCTACAAGCACATGTTGCTAATGAGAGGCAGTTTGTATGTTGGGAGATCCAGTGTGCCCGTGGGGTGGGTGGGTGGAAGGGCAGGTTGAAAAGGGCAGCATTCGATGAGGCAAAAACTGGTGCAGTGTTTGGCATTAAGGATTGAATCTTTGTTTTTTTTTGGTCTGCTATGTTGTGCTCTTGGTATGCACATTAGGCTTCATGGATGGAATTAAAGGCTGAATGTGTTTGTTTGATTGTTTTAAAGTTTCTCATATGTTTGAGTGTGATGTGTTTTTTCATCAATGTGTGGTGCATTCGCTGCCCCACCGAATATTACGTGTGCATCTCATGAACCTCGAGTTGAGAAGTTTGGGCAAGATGTGATTTATGTGCAAGCAAAACGAATTAGATGGTTGAAACATTTTGGCCTAGAATTTCTAGGGGTGAAATGTGCTGATAAAACGTCGAGAAAAGTATATTGTTTGAGGAGACAAACATCATGGGGAGTTGACCCACTAATCCAATCATTGCTTTGGATGAACAAGTTTCATTCGAATTTTGATCTTCGATCTTGAAGTTTCTTAATTTTCCCGGTGGGCGGCGGTAGTGGTGCCCGCTCATTCCGACAGTCAGTTCCATAGTACTTTGCTGAATTCACCCACTATGGATAAGAGTGGACAAATTTGCTCTTTGATTTATGATAGATTGATGTCAGTTATAGAGTTCTTGTTGAGTGTTTGCATTATTTGGAGAAGATATTGGGAAGCATAGAAAGAGAGCATGCTCGAAAGAGAAAACGAGAGCTTTTAGACAAAGAATGCGAACAACATTATAGCGGAATATGGTTCTTCTTCTGCAATAAAATGGCGAAAAAATAGTGCCTGAGGTGTATAGAGTGAGTGATAAGGGGTAAGCGAATATGCGGTTGTCAGATGGCAGGTGTAAAAGAGCCGCATTACATGCAGGGGCATGATATGTTTCACTTTAAGACATAACAGTGCGGATAATAAATTGAAAAAACCGTCGTGGTTGAATGCGTGCCAGGTGCGTGCCAGGTTTTGTTCAACGCCCGTGTGTCGGTGGGGATGTCTTTCCTAAATGTGTCAATGATGTAACCACAAAGGCCATTGAGGGTGTTGAAACCGCACCGCGCGCGTCAGAAGATGTAACACTTAGTGCAACGAATACCCCTTTTGAAGGGCGTCTGTAGTGAAACCTAGTAAGGGAGAGGGTGGGAGAGGGTTGGGAGAGGGTGGGAGACGGTTGGGAGAGGGTGGCAGAGGGTTGGGAGAGGGTGCGAGAGGGTTGGGCGAGGGTGGGAGAGGGTTGGGAGAGGGTGGGAGAGGGCTGGGAGAGGGTTGGGAGAGGGTTGGGAGAGGGTTGGGAGAGGGTGAGAGAGGGTTGGGGGAGGGTTGGGAGAGGGTGAGAGAGGGCTGGGAGAGGGCGGGAGAGGGTTTGGATAGGGTTGGGAGAGGCTAGGATAGGGTTGGGAGAGGGTGAGAGAGGGTTGGGAGAGGGTTGGGAGAGGCTGGGATAGGGTTGGGAGAGGGTGGGAGAGGGTTGGGAGAGGGCGGGAGAGGGTTGGGAGAGGGTTGGGACAGGCTGGGATAGGGTTGGGAGAGCTCACAAGGGTCGGAAACTGAGCCGCTGGATGACCCCGCCCACAGCCATCGCAGCCATTGCACTCTTCCATGTCCACGCTGTCTTGCATATCGTACACTCGCCTTGCATATGTGTACAACAGCCAGCGTCCACGTCCATGAGGGAAGCGCTGCTACTCTCCACCTGCCACCTGAACCAACCCAATCTGGCTCCTCTGTGCCGAGTACTCCGCCGGGCTTAGACCCCAACCCAGAGACGCGCCGAAGGCGCTCCATGAATACGCACGCGGCCGCAAAACACACGCCACCACGCTGCATGCACCACCTACCCCTAGTTATTGCCCACACGGTGCGATCACACAAGGTTCACGTTGGCACTCATTCGGCCCCCGTATCAGCTCAGCTCCATACTGACATAAAGAACGTTCAAAGTCATCTATTTACAGGTAGGGAGGGAGCTGCTGTCCCCGCCGGCGGCCAGGGGGGGATGGGGGGGGGGACCGCTCTGCTGTAGCACCACGTACTGATGTGAGCGGATCTCGGGGGGGCACGTAGGTACCCAAAACACTCCGGACACCTCAGGACTCACTATCAAAGAAAGCCATTCCGCACCTGCGGGGCGCCGAAGCTCCCCAGAGCCAAGGCATTTGCTGCCGGCCAAAGTGGGATAGCCCCCCCGAGCAAACTGAAACCCTGACGCCGTGTCGGGACGAAAGTCAGCCACCAATGACCCGTGAAACGAGAATAGAAGCGTCTGGCCATCTGCCAAGTCGCGGCCACTCAAGCATGGTAGCCAGTCTAGGCCGCCATCTTTGTTACCTACACTCCATCCCGTTGGCGACCAAGCAATTCCTGTAACCCTCAGAAGAACGTAAATTCTCCAACAGGAAAGAAGTCTACCCCACATCGCGGGGGTGACGCCACGGCTTCCCACTCCAGACGGAGGGCCAACCTGCCCATGGTTGGGGAAAAAATAGAAAATCGGTGAGTGACAATGAGGAGAGAAAACAGTTATCACTACATCGAGGTAGACCTTCAGCCATACGGCACAAGGGCGGGCCAGAGGCTACACCAAATCTGCCATGAGAACTCCCTAAAAGGGTTACTCGAAATCCAAGCCATCAGCCACATCGCGGCCACACAAGAAGCACGGAAGCCAGTCCAGGCCACCATCTTGGCGGCTGCGGAAACGATGGGCGGCCCACCAGAAACTATGGAAACGCCAAGAAACATGCAAATGCGCGGGAGAGCAATGAGGCATGTACCATGCAGGTACCCGAACCCCTAGATACCCCAAGAGTCAAGACCATGCGTAGAAATCCCTCCGAGGGGTGCCGAAATCCCCCAGAGCCAAGGCATTTGCTGCCGGCTAAAGTGGGATGGCTCCCCCGAGCAAATTGAGACTGTGATGTAGCGTCCGGACGAAAATGTCGGCCACCAATGACCCGTGCACAAGAGAAAAGCGCCAAGCTATCTGCCACGTCGCGGCCACACAAGAAACATGGTGGCCAGTCTAGGCCGCCACCTTGGCGGCCGCGAGAACTATCAGCGGCCCACCAGAAACACGGAAACGCCAAGAACAGGCAAATACAAAATGCGTCACGAAGCTTCAGCGACTGTGGAGGTCTCCACAACCGTGGCGAAGAGCACCCAGAGCCGCATGCCCAGTTGGGCCCTCTATTGGGCTTCTGCACAGTGATCGCAGCCCGTACCCCACGGGTAGATCCAACCTGCTCAGGCACAAAAAAAACACGCTGCATGGCGTGTGCCGCCGCCTCGTCCTTGGCCTGCACGTGCCGGCCGGTGTGGCATCGCATGGCGTCCACGAATTCCCGGACCAGCTGGGCCACAACCGAGAACCTCTTGTTCTCGGGGACGGGCGGGGTGACCACGCAGGTGCGGTAGCCCGCCTGGCGCATCCCCTCCACCTCCCCGAAGGCATACTTCCGGAGCTGCCGGAGCTCCCTCCTTTGCCTTTTCGCCTTGCGCTCCTCCGTGCCCGATGGAGGGCCGTGGGAGAGAAAGTTTTATAGTGTTTTCAGCACTGCGTTTTTGATGTGCCTCTCCTGCTGCTTGCTGCTGGTGTCAGGTTCCTGCTGCTTGTTTTTGATGATGAAAATGTTTTGTTGTTGAAATATAAACAATTCAGGATAACCCAAGCCAGAGATAAGCAAGTAGAAGATAAGCAGGATCAATGCATAAAGGGCTGCAGTCACAAGGAGTTAGATAAAGAGAGCTATCAACAATAGACCACAGCATTCAAAGCTACTCAGGATGAAATATTTTACATGTTTGAGAAAAACTGATTGGAAAACTGCCCCATGGGCTCACACTCTTCCATAGTGCCATCTTGAGATGTGCACTCTTTGTTTTTGGGTCCCATAGGTGCTGAGGTGGCATGGCTTGTGGTGCTGAGGTCACTGCCATGTCACATGGGATATTCCTACTTAGCTAGGCTGACTGGGAATTGAACCTAGGACCTCTCAAAAAGAGGTGCCCCAGCCCCCTAGGGTGCATACCACTAGGATAGCTAAGAATTCATGAGAAAACATGGATAAATTCATAGGCTCTGCCTTGAGTATATCAGTGCTTCAGTCACTCAGGAAAAGATGTTTTAGTACACATTGCTTGGGGATTAAGGGGTCCTCACAACATCCCAATTTAGTGTTTGGTTCTATAGGTCAAAATGTGTTATCACCCATTTTGGTTAGACCAATACTAAGATAAAAATGCAAGAGTGCTTAGAGCACCTCTAATACAACTAAAGTATACCCCAAGACACTGGAAAAACACTTTTTCCTACTCCCCCCTTGTGCTGTGGTGGCCACCACTGTCGCATTTTCAGGAAAAAGGGATTTTTTCTTGGCCTTTCCTTGGTTTCCTCACCTACTTTAAAATACCTATAGCTTCCCTAACACTGGAAAAGAGCGCTTTACCATGGGCAGCGACTCTTGTGCATTGTTAATGACAATTTCCAACAAAAAACTCAGCGCTCTTGGCGCTGCAAGGGTTCCTGTGGCTTGGTGGGGTTAGAATAGGGCATGCAAAGACCATATGCATATGCATCCCTCCCTCCAAGCTGCAGCGTAACACAACCCTTCGCCAGACTCTCATAGGACGCTCGATCTAAGTCTCATGGAACCTGATGGAGACACCTGTCTTGGTACTGGGGCAAGGGTGCGACGATTTAATTAGAATTGCCCCTTGGAGGGGTCTTGGTTCTGGTTCAATCTCCTGCTGCTGCTTTTCGGCCTGAACAGCGGCCTACTCAGCGACGCTTTGCGAGGATATCTGTACAACAGAGGAATGGAAGGATGAGGGACGAATCCACGCAAACGCGAAGCGACAACACCTAAATCCGTCAAATGACGGCCTAGAATTTTTCTGAAAGCACACACCTGAACAGAATCCAATTGTGCATCAGATGCACATTTTTATAAAATTTCTGGTCATCTCCTGATTTTTTTAAATCAAGAAATTCCCACGCAGAAAAAGACGGCGCGCAGGAGCGGGTCTTAGCGAAGCGCCAGAAAAAAAGGAATCAATAAGATTATAAACGTATGTTACGTATAATGACGAAAATGACGAAACACACATAAATAAATAAACATAAAGATTCCACCCACACTGACGGAAAGAATTCAAGATCCAAGAATTCGAAAATCAACAAAAGGACTTCAATGAATCAGGTATAAACCACAGGTGTGCTTGTCTCATATGCAGCATGCACATTGCTCATCTCGTGTCTCCGTGAACGATCCCTGTAGCAGCGCTAACAAACGATAAAGGGCTAGATTAGAAAGATTGCAGGCGATCAGAGGTGAGATTAGGGAAAAACCAGATGGCCTTCGGCCAGGGAGTGGTTGTCACGGGGGGCTACCGGTTCTGCCCTGCGGTGCAATGCGGGACAACCGTGACAACTGCTCTTACAGCACAACCACCGTTTTTGTTGCACTGAGTAGAACATACACACCTATGCATAAACGTTTTGCACGCTTGTGTTTCGCTTTTTCCTTTTCCTTGTTTCGCTTTCCAGCGGTGAGTAAGGTAGGTAAGCCCAGGTGGGGCCGCCCCCTGGTGGAGTTCCTGATTGTGGGTAAGATTGGTAGGAAAGAGAAAGATTGGACCAGGTTGTTGGAAAACTCGTGCATGCTCGTGCATTCACACACGCATTAAAGGGTAGGCCACACGTGGTGCGCACGGTACAACTCTTGTTTAGGTTACCCAGGGGCTCCACCCCACGTTCTATAAGAGAACGGGTGGAGTTCCTTAAGCTTGCTTGCCTGTACTTGGGTTTGAGGACAGTGTATTATAGGGCTACCTGAGAAGCGTATAATACGTGGAGGTAGTCTTGGTTCCTCAGCCGCAAACCCAAGTCATCTGCCTTTGCTTTACAGGTGGGAAGGTCAGGGTGAATTGGTGCAGTCTCAAGCCGTGCTAAACTATGCGGCGCTGATCAGACAAACAACAAACTGCGACTCAGCCAGGAGTGGCGAGCGCAGTCCGACTTCTTCAACATTCACGCTGTGCACGCCAAAAGAGCACTCCTTCCCTCTAAGCCCTAGCAGGGAACCGCGTTGTGGCGTCCCTGTTAGGCCACAGATGCTTAGTAGCTGTGTGTTCTCTTGCACTCAACAACACCCAGTAGAGCGTGCGTGTAGGAGTGGTAGTCCTGAGTGGGGGCTTGAGCCAGTTGAGGAAGTGCTCGCCCACCAGGATGGTGCCACTGTAGGCTGTGTAGGACCTGTAGTGCGTGTGTCACTGTCCCACCTGTTTCCTGCAATTTTAGCGGGGTTGGTGGGCAGTGGCAGTGGTTAAGCTAGTTTTTGGCCATCGTAGCAAACAGGCGTTTTCATGGCTTCATAGCTTTTGGCCACCCCTCCCCTGTAGTAGGCAGGTAGGTAGGAAAAACAATACCTGGATTAGTATGCTGGGTATTCCCCCAAGGTTTTGCGCCAGCACAGAAACTGGGCGATTAGGAGCGGAGAGACCCGGGGCGTACCCCGTGGCACCGGTAAGACATCCGCCAGGTTTAGCAAGCGTGCAGACTTGGGTATAATTAGGACACCATTTCTGCGGCTTGCTCTCAGGACCTTAGGAATAGCACACTCACACATACGCTTAGGCAGGTAAGGGTAAGGTTCAGTCCCTAGCTTTAGTCTTGGAGGCAAGCGTCTCAGCGAGCCTCAGCAACTCACCAAGGTTGTTTTGGGACAAGTAGTCTACCAGAACTGAGTTTAGGCGTCCCTCAGGTAGAACAAACGCTGAGAAGGGCTCCCAGGTGGCCTCTTCGACTCCAAACCCTTCCCAGAGGGTGAGGAAGCGCCAACCCTGGCGATAGCGGTGGCGTAGGACAGACTTCACCAGGTAGAAGCCCTCCTTAGCCATCTCCTCGGCGTTCATGTCGGGGAGGTCCCCTTCAACTTCCATAGGGCTGGCAGCCCCCTGTAGGTCTAGGGCGGCGATCTCCTCGTCGTTCAGCTCCCACTCCTCCCCACATAGGTCTTCAGGATCCCTATCTCGGAACCTATCTCAGACCCTATCTCGGACCCTATCTTGGACCTTATCTTGGACCCTATCTCGGACCCTAGCTGGGACCCTTTCTCGGACCCTATCTGGGACCCTAGCTCGGACCCTATCTCGGACCCAATCTCGGACCCTATCTCGGAACCAATCTCGGAACCTATCTCGGACCCTATCTCGGACCCAACCTCGGACCCTATCTCAGACCCGATCTCGGACCCTATCTCGGACCCTATCTCAGACCCTAGTTCGGACCCTATCTCGGACCCTATCTCGGACCCTATCTCGGACCCAATCTCAGACCCTATCTCGGACCCTATCTCGGACCCTATCTCGGACCCTATCTCTGACCCCATCTCGGACCCTATCTCTGACCCTATCTCTGACCCCATCTCGGACCCTATCTCAGACCCTATCTCGGACCCTATCTTGGACCCTTTCTCGGACCCTAGCTCGGACCCTATCTCGGACCCTATCTCGGACCATATCTCGGACCCCAAATGGGGAATAAAACCACCCTTAAAACCACCCCGGGTGGTTTTGCCCACTTTTAAAAATGATAAAACCACCCCATTGGGGGGATACAACCACCTCTTTTGGGGAAAACCACCCCCCTTGTTAAAACCACCCCCTTCGGGGTGATAAAACCACCCCGGGGTGGTTTTATGCCCCCAAAGCAACAAATGACACAACACAGCAAACAAAAGGAGTCTGAGCAATGCTGCCACAAAAGCACGGCATGTCGAATGGGATTAATAGCAAACCCAAACCATGTCTGAAAGCCCATCTCAGACCCCATTTGTAAAATTGTCCCCAGCCAGGTCACACATCCTACAACACATAACAAAAAGCAATGTGAAGCAAAACACTGAGTGTAAAACCATATGTCGTTCCCTTACCCTCCATCACCTCTCCTACCTCCATCCCCGAAATGGAATGGGGCAAGCCCCCGTCCCCATCCCCAAGGGTGTTCTCCTTACAGCACAACATATAGACCTAAGGCAACTTGCCTTCCAGTACTGTGGTGCTAGGTTAAAAGGGTGATAACCCCCCCCCTGCCGCCCAATGGGGGGATAAAGTCACCGAAAAGGGGGGATAAAACCACCCCAAAGGGGTGATACCCCCCCAAAAAATGACCCAATGGGCGGATAAAACCACCCCCATGAGGGGATAAACCCACACCCCCAAAAGGGGGGATAAAACCGCCCCAGGGGTCAAAAATGGCCAAAACGGGGGTTGGGGGTGGTTTTATCCCCCCTTTGGGGGTGGTTTTATACCCAGGACCACTTATTCAGCAAAAAATGGGCCCACTCCCTGATGTGAGCCACAGTCAGCGGCTGAGCATGGAGGTCAGCGCCCATATTCAGTGGGGGCACTTGACCATTGTTTGTGTCCCTAGTAGCTTTTCCTGTGGCAAGCACTTCAAGACAAAATCCGCCATCTGACTCGAGGCGCAGCCCAAGACAGTCAGCAGTCCGGCCTGTGGCGTAGATAAGACTACATTGTTTGAAACATGCCTGAAGTGCAAGGACTATCTGCCATGCCTGACATCAAGAATCGGCCAGAATATTTGACATGTTTCCTTGGTCTGCAACCCCACTCCAAGAGAGAGGTTCTTGCACCTCTATCCGTGCGGCATTGTACTACACTTGCCAAGCCAATACACCAAACAAGCTGCATCCCCAGAATTGCGATGGCCTTTCTCTTCTGGGTGGCACACCACACGTGCACATGGGCTGTCATGGTGCCTTTGTACACCCTGTGTATTGACAGATGGTTACAAAAGAACTCACATCTTTGCCTGACCACTTACCGACATCAAACTGGCTTGCGTGACTCTGCCGTGCAGACCGCCGGAACCTGGTGCTATCTACAGACACATTCTGCCACACAAACACACTGCACGTGCATCAATTTGAAACACATGTGCTGTACAGAAACAAAGTACACCTTGTGCAGCATGCTGCTGTTTGGCTCCTCTCGGATTGAGGCACACCGCATCAGACTTGCACAACAGTGCGAAGTGCGCCAACACTGTTCGAGAGCTGAACTTGTGCTCATCCTATTGCCGAACCAATGATCAGAATCGTCTAAAAGCCCCACAAGCAAAACTGACCCGGTCCATGTGAATCTGCAAACCATGCGCTGCAGCAGCTTGCGGGGATCCTGTTTGAATCAAGGAGCATGTGCGCTGCATTGTTGGTGTGGCTCTGGATGAGGATTGCATTTATGTCCATTTGTGGGCATTTGTGATGCACACCTACATCACAAAGGGAGGCCAATGGAAAATGAAAGCAAGCCGACTCAAAGTACCAGCAATGGAGGTGGGCTCTCCCTGGGGTGATGGGGAGGGAGGAGGGCGGTGCCTAGAGTGGGTAGGCAGAGGAGGAGAAAGGTGGACCCTCCCTGGAGTGGTTGGGCAGGGTGGGGGGGGGGGAGGCGGGGGGGGGGGGGGGCGTCGCAGCCGGCAAGGCCAAGCGCCTGGATCCGCCATACTAAGAAGTCAATCTGAACATCCCTGATGGCGTGTCCACTCACTACAAAAGTCAAGTATGACATAGCGGGCACTCTACCCCATGGCATAGACACGAGTACACATTCAGAGTGCGGGAAGCAATGCCTGATATCAAGAATCGGCCAGAATATTCCACAGGTTTCCTGGGTCTACAACCCCCCTCCAAGGGAGAGACTCTTGCACAACTATCCGTGCGGCACTGTACTGCACTTGCCACGCCAATACACCACACAAACTGCATCCCCACAACTGTGTTGCCTTCCTCTTGGGGGCACACCACATGTGCACATTGTGCCTTTGTACATCAGTGCATTGAGGGCTATTTACACAGTCATCACACCGCGGTCTGACCACTCACAGACCTCGGATCTCCGACTGGCTTGCGTGCCTCATGTGTGCAGGCCACAGGAAATCTGGTGCTATCTACAGATAGATCCTGCCACAGAACCAAACTGCACATGCATCACCTGGAAACACATGTGCTGTGCAGAAACACATTGCATTTGTGCAGCAAGAGTCGAACACACCCCTGCATCCGACTTGTGCGAGGTGCACCAACACTGCTCGGGAGCTGGACTTGTGCTGATCCTATTGCTGAACCAATGCTCAACCCCTTTTTCAGCTCTTCCCCCTCAGGCAGCCTGCAACTGCCAACGGAAAATGAAAGCAAGCCGACTCATAGCACAAGCAATGGAGGTGGGCTCTCCTTGGGGTGATGGGGAGGGAGGATGGTGGTGCCTGGGGTGGTGGGCAGGGGAGGAGAAAGGTGGACCCTCCCTGGAGTGGTTGGGCAGGGTGGGGGGGGGGGGAGGCGGGGGGGGGGAGGCAGGGGGGGGGGGGGCTCACAGTGGGCAAGGCTAAGTGCCTGGATCCCCCATACAAGGCACTCAATCTGAACATTCCTGATGGGGTGTCCACTCACTACAAAAGTGAAGTACTGCTTTGCGTGCGGCACTGTGCGAATAGGAGGGGGGGGGGGGGGGCAAGGCATCAGTTGCACTGCAATCACTCAGTTTTGGAGGATGTATGTACAAGCGCCAACAGGGGAAGCCAAGAGCAAAACAGGCGCGTTGGTCATGAGGACCATTTGGGGGGCGTGTGTGCACAGCGCGCATCTTCCAGGGAGAAATTGGGTTTTTTTGGCTACAATTGGCAATGTTCTTGCCTAAAATCCCCAAATGGAAAGGGGCCACCCTTTTTGGATGCAACGGCCGGTGGCTGTGGCGACAGTTTGGCATTTGGGGAAGGCGACTGTGAGCGGTGGCCGAGTGTGTCCTGCAACGCGCAATCTATACAGTGGCGGAGCAGGACATGGCAGTGACGTCGTGCACATGGGGTGGTCCCACAGTGACCAGCCGAGGACTGCATGGCGCTAGATGCCCCTTTTTCAGTGCGCATGATGCCCCAGTGCACTGGCTCTTCACACATCGCCCATACCTTCATCCAGCCCCACGTGTGCAGATGTAGGGCCCTTGTGTTCCTGGACACTGCCTACTAACGCCCTCGTTGGTAGCTTAGCACGGTCATCTCTGTGACACGCTGAGGTGTGCCATGCGGCTCACGTAGGACCATGTGTCGTGTGCGGTGCGTGTGGTGTTGTGTGGGGTGTGCGGTGCGTGTGGTGTTGAGTGGAGTGTGTGGGGCGTGTGGTGTTGTGTGGGGTGTGTGGTGTTGTGTGGTGTTGTGTGGGGTGTGTGATGTTGTGTGGTGTTGTGTGGGGTGTGTGGTGTTGTGTTGGGTGTGTGGGGCGTGTGGTGTTGTTTGTCGTGCAAGGTGCCTAGTGTGGAGTGCTGTGATGTGTGGTGTGTGGTGTGCGATGTGGGATGTGTGGGGTATGGCTTTGGGGTGCGGGGTGGGCGAGACGCGGCGTGTGGAGTGTGGAGTGTGGTGTGTGGTGTGTGGTGTGGTGTGGTGTGGGTGATGCGGAGGTTGGGGGTTGGGGGTGCAAAGTGGTGCGTGGGGGTGGTGTGTGGTGGGTGGTGTGTGGTGTGTGGTGTGTGGGGTGTGGTGTGTGGGGTGTGGTGTGTGGTGTGTGGTGTGTGGGGTGTTGTGTGTGGTATGTGGTGTGATGTGGGTGATGTGGGGGTGCGTGGGGGTGGGGTGTGGGGTGTGGGATGTGGTGTGTGGAGTGTGGTGTGTGGAGTGTGCTGTGTGGTATGTGGTGTGGGATGTGGGATGTGGGATGTGGGATGTGGTGTGTGGAGTGTGGTGTGTGGTGTGTGGTGTGTGGTGTGTGGTGTGTGGTGTGTGGTGTGTGATGTGTGGTGTGTGGTGTGTGGTGTGTGGAGTGTGGTGTGTGGTGTGTGGAGTGTGGTGTGTGGTGTGTGGTGTGTGGTGTGTGGTGTGTGGGGTGTGGTGTGTGTGTGGTGTGTGGTGTGTGGTGTGATATGGGTGATGTGGGGGTGCGTGGGTGTGGGGTGTGGGGTGTGGGGTGTGGGGTGTGGGGTGTGGTGTGTGGAGTGTGGGGTGTGGTGTGTGGTGTGTGTTGTGTGGGGTGTGGGGTGTGGGGTGTGGTGTGTGGAGTGTGGTGTGTGGGGTGTGGTGTGTGGTGTGTGGTGTGTGGTGTGTGGTGTGTGGTATGTGGTGTGTGGTGTGTGGTGTGTGGGGTGTGGAGTGTAGTGTGTGGGGTGTGGTGTGTGGGGTGTGGTGTGTGGTGTGTGATGTGTGGTGTGTGGTTTGTGGTGTGTGGGGCGTGGTGTGTGGTGTGTGGGGTGTGGGGTGTGGGGTGTGGTTGTGGTGTGTGATGTGTGGTGTGTGGTGTGTGGTGTGTGGTGTGTGATGTGTGGTGTGTGGTGTGTGGGGTGTGGGGTGTGGTGTGTGGTGTGCGGGGTGTGGTTGTGGTGCGTGGTGTGTGGTGTGTGGAGTGTGGTGTGTGGTGCGTAGTGTGTGGGGTGTGGTGTGTGGGGTGTGGTGTGTGGTGTGTGGTGTGTGGTGTGTGGTGCGTGGTGTGTGGGGTGTGGGGTGTGGGGTGTGGGGTGTGGTGTGTGGTGTGTGGTGTGTGGTGTGTGGTGTGTGGTGCGTGGTGTGTGGGGTGTGGTGTGTGGAGTGTGGTGTGTGGTGTGTGATGTGTGGTGTGTGGTGTGTGGTGTGTGGTGTGTGGTGTGTGGTGTGTGGTGTGTGGTGTGTGGGGTGTGGAGTGTGGTGTGTGGGGTGTGGGGTGTGGGGTGTGATTGTGGTGTGGGATGTGTGGTGTGTGGTGTGTGGTGTGTGGTGTGTGCTGTGTGGTGTGTGGTGTGTGGTGTGTGGGGTGTGGGGTCTGGTGTGTGGTGTGTGGTGTGTGGTGTGTTGGGTGTGGTGCGTGGTGTGTTGTGTGTGGTGTGTGGAGTGTGGTGTGTGGTGTGTGGGGTGTGGTGTGTGGGGTGTGGGGTGTGGTGCGTGGTGTGTGGAGTGTGGTGTGTGGGGTGTGGTGTGTGTAGCGTGGTGTGTGGTGTGTGGTGTGTGGTGTGTGGTGTGTGGTGTGTGTTGTGTGGGGTGGGGTGTGTGGTGTGTGGTGTGTGGTGTGTGGTGTGTGGTGTGTGGGGTGTGGAGTGTGGTGTGTGGGGTGTGGGGTCCGGGGTGTGGTGTGTGGGGTGTGGTGTGTGGTGTGTGGTGTGTGGTGTGTGGGGTGTGGTGTGTGGGGTGTGGTGTGTGGTGTGTGGTGTGTGGGGTGTGGGGTGTGGTGTGTGGTGTGTGGTGTGTGGTGTGTGGTGCGTGGTCTGTGGAGTGTGGTGTGTGGTGTGTGGGGTGTGGGGTGTGCTGTGTGGTATGTGGTGTGGGATGTGGGATGTTGGATGTGGGATGTGGTGTCCGGAGTGTGGTGTGTGGTGTGTGGTGTGTGGTGTGTGGTGCGTGGTGTGTGGAGTGTGGTGTGTGGTGTGTGGTGTGTGGAGTGTGGTGTGTGGTGTGTGGAGTGTGGTGTGTGGTGTGTGGTGTGTGGTGTGTGGTGTGTGGTGTGTGGTGTGTGGTGTGTGGTGTGATATGGGTGATGTGGGGGTGCGTTGGTGTGGGGTGTGGGGTGTGGGGTGTCGGGTGTGGTGTGTGGAGTGTGGGGTGTGGTGTGTGGTGTGTGGTGTGTGGGGTGTGGGGTGTGGGGTGTGGTGTGTGGAGTGTGGTGTGTGGGGTGTGGTGTGTGGTGTGTGGTATGTGGTGTGTGGTGTGTGGTATGTGGTGTGTGGGGTGTGGTGTGTGGTGTGTGGTGTGTGGGGTGTGGTGTGTGGTGTGTGGTGTGTGGTGTGTGGGGCGTGGTGTGTGGTGTGTGGGGTGTGGGTTGTGGGGTGTGGTTGTGGTGTGTGATGTGTGGTGTGTGGTGTGTGGTGTGTGGGGTGTGGTGTGTGGTGTGTGGTGTGTGGTGCGTGGTGTGTGGGATGTGGGGTGTGGGGTGTGGTGTGTGGTGTGTGGTGTGTGGTGTGTGGTGTGTGGTGTGTGGTGTGTGGTGTGTGGTGTGTGGTGTGTGGTGTGTGGGGTTTGGTGTGTGGGGTGTGGTGTGTGGTGCGTGATGTGTGGTGTGTGGTGTTTGGTGTGTGGTGTGTGGTGTGTGGTGTGTGGTGTGTGGTGTGTGGTGCGTGTTGTGTGAGGTGTGGTGTGTGGTGTGTGGTGTGTGGTGTGTGGGGTGTGGTGTGTGGGGTGTGGGGTGTGGAGTGTGGTGTGTGGGGTGTGGGGTGTGGGGTGTGATTGTGGTGTGGGATGTGTGGTGTGTGGTGTGTGGTGTGTGGCGTGTGGTGTGTGGTTTGTGGTGTGTGGTGTGTGGGGTGTGGGGTGTGGGGTGTGGTGTGCGGGGTGTGGTTGTGGTGCGTGGTGTGTGGAGTGTGGTGTGTGGTGTGTGGTGCGTGGTGTGTGGTGTGTGGTGTGTGGTGTGTGGTGTGTGGTGCGTGGTGTGTGGGATGTGGTGTGTGGTGTGTGGTGTGTGGGTCGTGGTGTGTGGTGTGTGGTGTCTGGTGTGTGGTGTGTGGTGTGTGGAGTGTGGTGTGTGGTGTGTGGTGTGTGGTGTGTAGTGTGTGGTGTGTGGTGTGTGGTGTGTGGGGTGTGGGGTGTGGTGTGTGGTGTGTGGTGTGTGGTGTGTGGTGTGTGGTGCGTGGTGTGTTGTGTGTGGTGTGTGGAGTGTGGTGTGTGGTGTGTGGGGTTTGGTGTGTGGGGTGTGGGGTGTGGTGCGTGGTGTGTGGCGTGTGGTGTTTGGTGTGTGGTGTGTGGTGTGTGGTGTGTGGTGTGTGGTGCGTGTTGTGTGAGGTGTGGTGTGTGGTGTGTGGTGTGTGGTGTGTGGGGTGTGGTGTGTGGGGTGTGGGGTGTGGAGTGTGGTGTGTGGGGTGTGGGGTGTGGGGTGTGATTGTGGTGTGGGATGTGTGGTGTGTGGTGTGTGGTGTGTGGTGTGTGGTGTGTGGTGTGTGGTGTGTGGTGTGTGGTGTGTGGGGTGTGGTGTGCGGGCTGTGGTTGTGGTGCGTGGTGTGTGGAGTGTGGTGTGTGGGCTGTGGTGTGTGGGGTGTGGTGTGTGGTGTGTGGAGTGTGGTGTGTGGTGCGTGGTGTGTGGGGTGTGGTGTGTGGTGTGTGATGTGTGGTGTGTGGGATGTGGTGTGTGGGGTGTGATGTGTGGTGTGTGGTGTGGGGTGTGGTGTGTGTGGTGTGTGGTGTGGTGTGTGGTGTGTGGTGTGTGGTGTGTGGTGTGTGGTGTGTGGTGTGTGGGGTGTGGGGTGTGGTGTTGGGTGTGCGGGGTGCGGTTGTGGTGCGTGGTGTGTGGTGTGTGGTGCGTGGTGTGTGGGGTGTGGGGTGTGGTGTGTGGTGTGTGATGTGTGGTGTGTGGTGTGTGGTGTGTGGTGTGTGGTGTGTGGTGCGTGGTGTGTGGTGTGTGGTGTGTGGTGTGTGGGGTGTGGTGTGCTGGGTGTGCTGTGTGGTGTGTGGGGTGTGGGGTGTGGTGTGTGGTTTGTGGAGTGTGGTATGTGGGGTGTGGGGTGTGGTGTGTGGTGTGTGGTGTGTGGTTTGTGGAGTGTGGTATGTGGGGTGTGGGGTGTGGTGTGTGGTGTGTGGTGTGTGGTGTGTGGTGTGTGGGGCGTGGTGTGTGGGGTGTGGTGTGTGGTGTGTGGTGTGTGGTGTGTGGAGTGTGGTGTGCGGTGGGTGGTGTGTGGTGCGTGGTGTGTGGTGCGTGGCGTGTGGTGTGTGGTGTGTGGTGCGTGGTGTGTGGTCTGTGGTGTGTGGAGTGTGGGGTGTGCTTTGTGGTGTGTGGTGTGTGGTGTGTGGTGTGTGGTGTGTGGTGTTTGGTGTGTGGTGTGTGGTGTGTGGTGTGTGGTGTGTGGTGTGTGGTGTGTGGTGTGTGGTGTGTGGGGTGTGGTGTGTGGTGTGTGGTGTGTGGTGTGTGGAGTGTGGTGTGTGGTGTGTGGTGTGTGGGGCGTGGTGTGTGGTGTGTGGGGTGTGGGTTGTGGTGTGTGGTGTGTGGTGTGTGGTGTGTGGGGTGTGGTGTGTGGTGTGTGGTGTGTGGTGTGTGGTGTGTGGGGTGTGGTGTGTGGTGCGTGGTGTGTGGTGTGTGGTGTTTGGTGTGTGGTGTGTGGTGTGTGGTGTGTGGTGTGTGGTGTGTGGTGCGTGTTGTGTGAGGTGTGGTGTGTGGTGTGTGGTGTGTGGTGTGTGGGGTGTGGTGTGTGGGGTGTGGGGTGTGGAGTGTGGTGTGTGGGGTGTGGGGTGTGGGGTGTGATTGTGGTGTGGGATGTGTGGTGTGTGGTGTGTGGTGTGTGGCGTGTGGTGTGTGGTTTGTGGTGTGTGGTGTGTGGGGTGTGGGGTGTGGGGTGTGGTGTGCGGGGTGTGGTTGTGGTGCGTGGTGTGTGGAGTGTGGTGTGTGGTGTGTGGTGCGTGGTGTGTGGTGTGTGGTGTGTGGTGTGTGGTGTGTGGTGCGTGGTGTGTGGGATGTGGTGTGTGGTGTGTGGTGTGTGGGGTGTGGTGTGTGGTGTGTGGTGTCTGGTGTGTCGTGTGTGGTGTGTAGTGTGTGGTGTGTGGTGTGTGGTGTGTGGGGTGTGGGGTGTGGTGTGTGGTGTGTGGTGTGTGGTGTGTGGTGTGTGGTGCGTGGTGTGTTGTGTGTGGTGTGTGGAGTGTGGTGTGTGGTGTGTGGGGTTTGGTGTGTGGGGTGTGGGGTGTGGTGCGTGGTGTGTGGCGTGTGGTGTTTGGTGTGTGGTGTGTGGTGTGTGGTGTGTGGTGTGTGGTGTGTGCCGCGTGTTGTGTGAGGTGTGGTGTGTGGTGTGTGGTGTGTGGTGTGTGGGGTGTGGTGTGTGGGGTGTGGGGTGTGGAGTGTGGTGTGTGGGGTGTGGGGTGTGGGGTGTGATTGTGGTGTGGGATGTATGGTGTGTGGTGTGTGGTGTGTGGTGTGTGGTGTGTGGTGTGTGGTGTGTGGGGTGTGGGGTGTGGTGTGCGGGCTGTGGTTGTGGTGCGTGGTGTGTGGAGTGTGGTGTGTGGGCTGTGGTGTGTGGGGTGTGGTGTGTGGTGTGTGGAGTGTGGTGTGTGGTGCGTGGTGTGTGGGGTGTGGTGTGTGGTGTGTGATGTGTGGTGTGTGGGGTGTGGTGTGTGGGGTGTGATGTGTGGTGTGTGGTGTGGGGTGTGGTGTGTGTGGTGTGTGGTGTGGTGTGTGGTGTGTGGTGTGTGGTGTGTGGTGTGTGGTGTGTGGTGTGTGGGGTGTGGGGTGTGGTGTGTGGTGTGCGGGGTGCGGTTGTGGTGCGTGGTGTGTGGTGTGTGGTGCGTGGTGTGTGGGGTGTGGGGTGTGGTGTGTGGTGTGTGATGTGTGGTGTGTGGTGTGTGGTGTGTGGTGTGTGGTGTGTGGTGCGTGGTGTGTGGTGTGTGGTGTGTGGTGTGTGGTGTGTGGTGTGCTGGGTGTGCTGTGTGGTGTGTGGGGTGTGGGGTGTGGTGTGTGGTTTGTGGAGTGTGGTATGTGGGGTGTGGGGTGTGGTGTGTGGTGTGTGGTGTGTGGTGTGTGGTGTGTGGGGCGTGGTGTGTGGGGTGTGGGGTGTGGTGTGTGGTGTGTGGTGTGTGGAGTGTGGTGTGCGGTGGGTGGTGTGTGGTGCGTGGTGTGTGGTGCGTGGCGTGTGGTGTGTGGTGTGTGGTGCGTGGTGTGTGGTGTGTGGTGTGTGGAGTGTGGGGTGTGGTTTGTGGTGTGTGGTGTGTGGTGTGTGGTGTGTGGTGTGTGGTGTTTGGTGTGTGGTGTGTGGTGTGTGGTGTGTGGTGTGTGGTGTGTGGTGTGTGGTGTGTGGGGTGTGGTGTGTGGTGTGTGGTGTGTGGTGTGTGGAGTGTGGTGTGTGGTGTGTGGTGTGTGGTGTGTGGGGCGTGGTGTGTGGTGTGTGGGGTGTGGGTTGTGGTGTGTGGAGTGTGGTGTGTGGGGCGTGGTGTGTGGTGTGTGGGGTGTGGGTTGTGGTGTGTGGTGTGTGGTGTGTGGTGTGTGGGGTGTGGTGTGTGGTGTGTGGTGTGTGGTGTGTGGTGCGTGGTGTGTGGTGTGTGGTATGTGGTGTGTGGTGTGTGGTGCGTGGTGTGTGGTGTGTGGTGTGTGGTGTGTGGTGTGTGGTGTGTGGTGTGTGGTGTGTGGTGTGTGGTGTGTGGTGTGTGGGGCGTGGTGTGTGGTGTGTGGAGTGTGGTGTGTGGTGTGTGGTGTGTGGTGTGTGGGGCGTGGTGTGTGGTGTGTGGGGTGTGGGTTGTGGTGTGTGGTGTGTGGTGTGTGGTGTGTGGGGTGTGGTGTGTGGTGTGTGGTGTGTGGTGTGTGGTGCGTGGTGTGTGGTGTGTGGTATGTGGTGTGTGGTGTGTGGTGCGTGGTGTGTGGTGTGTGGTGTGTGGTGTGTGGTGTGTGGTGTGTGGTGTGTGGTGTGTGGTGTGTGGTGTGTGGTGTGTGGTGTGTGGTGTGTGGTGTGTGGTGTGTGGTGTGTGGGGTGTGGTGTGTGGTGTGTGGTGTGTGGTGTGTGGTGTGTGGTGCGTGGTGTGTGGTGTGTGGTGCGTGGTGTGTGGTGTGTGGTGTGTGGTGTGTGGTGTGTGGTGTGTGGTGTGTGGGGTGTGGTTTGTGGTGTGTGATGTGTGGTGTGTGGTGTGTGGTGTGTGGTGTGTGGTGCGTGGTGTGTGGTGTGTGGTGTGTGGTGTGTGGTGTGTGGTGTGTGGAGTGTGGTGCGTGGTGTGTGGGGTGTGGTGTGTGGTGTGTGGTGTGTGGTGTGTGGTGTGTGGTGTGTGGTGTGTGGTGTGTGGTGTGTGGTGTGTGGTGTGTGGTGTGTGGTGTGTGGTTTGTGGTTTGTGGTGTGTGGTGTGTGGTGTGTGGTGTGTTGTGTCTGGTGTGTGGTGTGTGGTGTGTGGTGTGTGGTGTGTAGTGCGTGGTGTGTGGGGTGTGGTGTGTGGTGTGTGGTGTGTGGTGTGTGGTGTGTGGTGTGTGGTGTGTGGTGCATGGTGGGTGGTGGGTGGTGTGTGGTGCGTGGTGTGTGGTGCGTGGTGTGTGGTGTGTGGTGCGTGGTGTGTGGTGTGTGGTGTGTGGTGTGTCGTGTGTGGTGTGTGATGTGTGGTGTGTGGTGTGTGGTGTGTGGTGTGTGATGTGTGCCGAAGGTGCTGTTACCGAAGGGCAGAAGGCCGGGATGTCTACCCACGGGTACAGGTAAACGGGCTGGGCTGTGTGTGTTGTGTGCGCGCTGTGCGTAAGTGTGGTGTGTGGTGTGTGATGTGTGGTGTGTGGTGTGTGGTGTGTGGTGTGTGGTGTGTGGTGTGTGGAGTGTGGTGTGTGGAGTGTGGTGTGTGGGGTGTGGTGTGTGGTGTGTGGTGTGTGGTGTGTGGTGTGTGGTGTGTGGTGTGTGGTGTGTGGTGCGTGGTGTGTGGTGTGTGGTGTGTGGTGTGTGGTGCGTGGTGTGTGGTGTGTGGTGTGTGGGGTGTGGTGTGTGGTGTGTGGTGTGTGGTGTGTGGAGTGTGGTGTGTGGTGTGTGATGTGTGGTGTGTGGTGTGTGGTGTGTGGTGTGTGGTGTGTGGTGTGTGGGGTGTGGGGTGTGGTGTGTGGGGTGCGGTGTGTGGTGTGTCGTGTGTGGTGTGTGGGGTGTGGGGTGTGGTGTGTGGTGTGTGGTGTGTGGTGTGTGGGGTGTGGTGTGTGGTGTGTGGGGTGTGGTGTGTGATGTGTGGTGTGTGGTGTGTGGGGTGTGGGGTGTGGGGTGTGGTGTGCGGGGTGTGGTTGTGGTGCGTGGTGTGTGGTGTGTGGTGTGTGGTGTGTGGTGCGTGGTGTGTGGTGTGTGGTGTGTGGTGTGTGGTGTGTGGTGTGTGGGGTGTGGTGTGTGGGGTGTGGTGTGCGGGGTGTGGTGTGTGGTGTGTGGGGTGTGGTGTGTGGTGTGTGGTGTGTGGTGTGTGGGGTGTGGGGTGTGGTGTGCGGGGTGTGGTTGTGGTGCGTGGTGTGTGGAGTGTGGTGTGTGGTGTGTGGTGCGTGGTGTGTGGTGTGTGGTGTGTGGTGTGTGGTGTGTGGTTTGTGGTGTGTGGGGTGTGGTGTGTGGGGTGTGGTGTGTGGGGTGTGGTGTGTGGTGTGTGGTGTGTGGGGTGTGGTGTGTGGAGTGTGGTGTGTGGGGTGTGGTGTGTGGTGTGTGGTGTGTGGTGTGTGATGTGTGGTGTGTGGTGTGTGGTGTGTGGCCCGTGGTGTGTGGTGTGTGGTGTGTGGGGTGTGGGGTGTGGTGTGTGGGGTGTGGTGTGTGGTGTGTGGTGTGTGGTGTGTGGGGTGTGGGGAGTGGTGTGTGGTGTGTGGTGTGTGGTGTGTGGGGTGTGGTGTGTGGGGTGTGGTGTGTGGGGTGTGGTGTGTGGTGTGTGGTTTGTGGTGTGTGGGGTGTGGTGTGTGGGGTGTGGTGTGTGGGGTGTGGTGTGTGGGGTGTGGGGTGTGGTGTGTGGAGTGTGGTGTGTGGTTTGTGGTGTGTGGTGTGTGGTGTGTGGTGTGTGATGTGCGGTGTGTGGTGTGTGGTGTGTGGCCCGTGGTGTGTGGTGTGTGGTGTGTGGGGTGTGGGGTGTGGTGTGTGGGGTGTGGTGTGTGGTGTGTGGTGTGTGGTGTGTGGGGTGTGGGGAGTGGTGTGTGGTGTGTGGTGTGTGGTGTGTGGGGTGTGGTGTGTGGTGATTGTGGTGTGTGGTGTGTGGTGTGTGGTGTGTGGGATATGGTGTGTGGTGTGTGGTGTGTGGGGTGTGGTGTGTGGTGTGTGGTGCGTGGTGCGTGGTGCGTGGTGCGTGGTGTGTGATGTGTGGTGTGTGGGGTGTAGGGTGTGGGGTGTGGTGTGTGGGGTGTGGGGTGTGGGGTGTGGTGTGTGGGGTGTGGTGTGTGGTGTGTGGTGTGTGGTGTGTGGGGTGTGGGGTGTGGTGTGTGGTGTGTGGGGTGTGGTGTGTGGGGTGTGGTGTGTGGTGTGTGGTGTGTGGAGTGTGGTGTGTGGGGTGTGGTGTGTGGGGTGTGGGGTGTGGTGTGTGGGGTGTGGTGTGTGGGGTGTGGTGTGTGGTGTGTGGTGTGTGGTGTGTGGTGTGTGGTGTGTGGTGTGTGGAGTGTGGGGTGTGGTGTGTGGTGTGTGGTGCGTGGTGTGTGGTGTGTGGTGTGTGGTGTGTGGAGTGTGGGGTGTGGTGTGTGGGGTGTGGGGTGTGGTGTGTGGTGTGTGGGGTGTGGGGTGTGGTGTGTGGTGTGTGGTGTGTGGAGTGTGGTGCGTGGTGTGTGGGGTGTGGGGTGTGGGGTGTGGTGTGTGGGGTGTGGTGTGTGGTGTGTGGTGTGTGGTGTGTGGGGTGTGGTGTGTGGAGTGTGGTGTGTGGTGTGTGGTGCGTGGTGCGTGGTGTGTGGTGCTTGGTGCGTGGGGTGTGGTGTGTGGGGTGTGGGGTGTGGGGTGCGCTGTGTGGGGTGTGGGGTGTGGGGTGTGGTGTGTGGTGTGTGGTGTGGGGTGTGTGGTGTGTGGTGTGTGGAGTGTGGAGTGTGGTGTGTGGAGTGTGGTGTGCGGTGTGTGGGGTGTGGGGTGTGGTGTGTGGGGTGTGGTGTGTGGTGTGTCGTGTGTGGTGTGTGGAGTGTGGTGTGTGGGGTCTGGGGTGTGGGGTGTGGTGTGTGGTGTGTGGTGTGTGGTGTGTGGTGTGTGGTGTGTTGTGTGTGGTGTGTGGGGTGTGGGGTGTGGTGTGTGGGGTGTGGTGTGTGGTGTGTGGTGTGTGGAGTGTGGTGCGTGGTGTGTGGGGTGTGGTGTGTGGTGTGTGGTGTGTGGTGTGTGGTGTGTGGTGTGTGGTGTGTGGTGTGTGGTGTGTGGTGTGTGGTGTGTGGAGTGATGTGGGTGATGTAGGGGTGCGTGGGTGTGGGATGTGGGACGTGTGGCCGTGTGGCGTGTCACGCTGCCGCGGGATGGTGCAGAAGCAGTCTGGGGCGGAGGGGGATCAACAGAAGCGGGAGGGCACCGTGAGAGGAGACGAAGGAAAGGGCCGCGGGGTCCTGGAGGGGGTCTGTGAAGCGCTGGATGAGGCCTGGGGGAGCGTCGATGCTACAGTCGACCGGGTGCCGCCCGCCGGTGAGGCCTCCACCGCCGTCGGCGTTCCTGCCGCCTGCAGAGCTGCCACGTGGAGCCCCGCCACGATGTTCCTGAGCTGGGCATGCGTGGCGAAGTGCTCCAGCGCGTGGGCCCTCGCTGCCTCGTTGGCCGCCCTCCTCTCCGCAGTGGGCGCCTCCAGCCAGCGGGCCACCTCCCGGACGACACGGCGGACGCTGGACCGCCGCACGATCTCCTCCCGCAGCCGCGCGACGGCCGCCGCGTCGAGCCCCTCCGGCAGCGCACGGTACATCCGCAGCGACGCGGCCGCTTCGGCGGCCGGGTAGTCGACGCCCACGGCCCCTGGGGGCGCGCGCGACGCGGGACCGCCGACCCTCGTGCCGATGGTCACGCCGTACGACCCCTCCACGCACTTGTACATGGCCTCGGCCACGGCCCGACCGGAACCCTCTTTGCTGCTGAGCTGCAGTCGCACGCGCGAGGCCGTGACGAGGGCGTTGAGCTCCAGATGGTGCATCTCTCGGCCGGTGTAGCACCTGTTCAAAGGTTTTTCGTAGCAACGGGGGGATGCGTTGGAAGGGGGGGGGGGTACTCCCCCCCCCCCCCTCCAGGTGGTTGTGGTTGAGCACCTCCCCCCCCCCCCCGTCTGGGGTCTTTGTGATGACCGCATCCCAGGCACTGATCAGGCCGTCAGGGTCAGGGGAGGACGCCATGGGTCCCTTTGGTCAGGGGGGGGGGGTCGCCTCCTGCGGTTGTCGGCCGTTCTAATGTACGGCTGCCCCCCCCCCCCCCCCCCCCCTCCTGATCAGGCCGTCAGGGGAGGACGCCATGGGCAGAAGTTGCATTCCGGATGCCCCCCCCCCCCCAGGGGCAGGGGGATGCCCGCAGTAGTGCGGATGCCCGCAGTAGTGCGGGTGCCCTGCTTGTCATGGCAGAAGGTTCAAGGGCGAGAGGCCAATAGGCGCCGCCACAGGCTAACAGAGCCAACCACCAAGGCCTTGTGCCAACCCCCCCCCCCCCCCCCAGGAGGACGCCCAGCCTATGCCCAGCCACTGTCTCTCGGACGGCAAGGAGCGTTGTACTGGTGCCTCGCCTACCCTACCCCCCGGGGGTGTGGGTGTGTGCCTGCCTTTTAAAGAATGGTGGGTGCCTCCTTCTGATGGGACCCCGCCCCCCCCAGCCCCCCCCCCCCGGGGGCCAAGAGTGGGTTGGTGGTTTTGAGGGGAAGGGCTATATCCTGTTTTTGTTTTTTCATTCTTCATTTTCATTCATTTCATCCCTCATATTTTGTGTTGGTCAGTCAGTGAGTGGATGGGTGCCTCTTGAGCTGACCCCCCCCCTCCCCTGTGGGGGTGGATCAAGTGCTGTGGTGCCTGCCAAAAGTGGGTGCCCCTTCTCATTCTGCCCCCCGCCGCCCCCCGTCCGCAGGGTTGCATTCGAAGGGAAGGGGCCTCAGAGGCGGCCCCACAGGCGGTTAGGCAGGCGGTTGGAGGAGGTTGCCAAAGCGGTTGGGGGCGAGTATTGTCGGTTACAAACGCCAGTGAAGCTCGCACGCACCTGTTCCTGGCTCGGTTTTGTGTTACGAGGGTCCGCCTCGCGTCGCGCATCAGCCGGTACGCCGCGTCCCACTGCGCCTCGGTGAAACGGACGCACTCCGCACGGCCGCCCTCCGACGCCAAAAGGGCATCCGCGGTGGACGGGGCGATCATGTCAAAGTGCAGCAGCTCCCGCACCACGTGCGGCGTGGAGCACGCGACCATCTGCATGATCTCCTCGTAGACGCGCCGGCGCTGGTGCTCGGCCATGGGCTGCGCCTCCGCGATGCGGGCCATGAGGTGCTCCTCGCGGCTGGTGTCGCTGAGCGCCAGGAAGAATACGCGGCGCCGGATGTTCTGCATCTCCGGCGGAAGGCCGGCGAGAGGGTACTGGTCAAGATACTCCTGCAGCCGCCGCCGGAGACCGGCATCCCCGGGGGCGGGGGCGGCGTAGATGAATCTCGCGGACCTGCGAGGGGCAGGGGCAAGGGGCTTCGAGGCCGAGGCCAACGCTGACCTATGAATGCAGCCTCCCCTCCCAAGCCCTCGGCCCCAGGGATGTATTAGAAGGGGGGGGGGAGGGGG
>OZ038380.1:168096534-168111534 GCA_964036045.1 Eutreptiella sp. 'Long Island Sound 2002'
TTGAGGTGTTGGCACTGGGTGAAATATCGTTTGAGGGCATGGGGGTAGTTGAAAAGGAGGTTTGAGGTGTTGGCACTGTGTGAAATATGTTTTGAGGGCATGGGGGCAGGTGAAAGGGGGCTGGAGGTGTTGGCATTGGGTGAAATGTGTTTTGAGGGCATGGCGGGAGTTAAAAAGGGGTTTGAGGTGTCCGCACGGGGTGAAATGCGTTTTGATGGCATGGGGGCAGTTGAAAAAGTGGTTTGAGGTGTTGGCACTGTGTGAAATGTGTTTTCAGGGCATGGGGGCAGTTGAAAAGGGGGTGTGAGGTGGTGGCACTGTGTGAAATGTGTTTTTCCGGGCATGGGGGAAGTTGAAAAGGGGGATGGGGGGGTGGGGCTGTGGGGGGGAGGGATGGGGGGGTGGGGCTGTGGGGGGGGAGGGATGGGGGGGTGGGGCTGTGGGGGGGGGAGGGATGGGTGGGTGGGGCTGTGGGGGGGGGAGGGATGGGTGGGGTGGGGCTGTGGGGGGGGGAGGATGGGGGGTGGGGCTGTGGGGGGGAGGGATGGGGGGGTGGGGCTGCGGGGGGGACCCCCCCCCCGCAGGAGATCCTGAGTTGTTGGAGGCGCCGAAGAACTTTTTTGGCCTCAACTGACCTGCTTTTGATTGGCTGAAACCCGGAGAAAAATTTGCCCCATCACTTAAGAGGGGGTGGGGGGGTGGGGGGGGGGGGGTCAGCCCCCCCCCCCCACCCCTGCCCCCCGCCTCAGGAGACCCTGAGTTGTTAGAGGCGCCGAAGGCGCGGAACAAATTTTTTGGCCTAAACTGACCTGCGCCAAAGGCGCCAGAGAAGATTTTTGATTGGCCGAAGACCCGGAGAAAAATTTGCCCCATCACTTAAGAGGGGGTGGGGGGGATCAGACCCCCCCCCCCTGCCCCCCCCCCCCCCCCCAAGAGATGCTGAGTTGTTAAACAAAACCCCGGGCCTCTCACCCCCCCCTCCTCCTGCGGCGTACGGCCGTTCCACTACATCACGGCCCCCCACCCACATCCCCTGCGTAGCGGCCTCACGCACCCCACCACCGCTCCAGCCCCCCAGACCGCCCGGCGGACCTTCTGCAACGGCCCCGGCCCCTCCCACGCCCCTCGGGAACATCGCCGCCCGGGGGCCCCAAACACGACCCCAAAAACCGACGGTGCCATCGCATGTGACCGCACTGGCCCCAGCGGCAGTGCACTTCAGATGGGGTGGTCTCTGAGGGATGGCGCGGACGCCCCCCCCCGGACTGGCCACCCGCCGGACCTGCAGAGCAACACCCACACGAGCTCTGACTCGAGCCGCAGCCCAAATCCGGTCCCAATGGCCCTGAACTCTGCACAACAAACCAAAACAACGCCGGCGGACGCCCTGTGCCCCACGCGCATCGGCGCGCTTTCGCAATCCGACGCCCCAAGACCCCCTCGTGACCCCCCCCCCCCTCCAGCGGCACCGCACGTCGGTGTGCGTGCCCCCCAAGGCCCCATGAACGACCGCCGCGGAGGTCCGGTGGTGTGGCGATGCAACCCCAACACCCGCTGCTCCATCGGCCCCGCATGTCCTGCGGCAAAGACCGTTGCACTGCACAGCCACACCCCCATCACTGATCACTGATCACACCGTCGACACGAAGAAAAGCGGTTGTGGCGCGGGCCATCGAAGTCGGTTGCGCGGCTCACGTGGCGGCCGGCCCTTTCCCCCGAAGAGGAACACCGCTCCCCTGAATGCCTGTGCCCCCCCCCCCCCCCCCTACTGCACGCCTGCAAGCCCCGTCGCTGCCCATTGCCAGCGGCTGCACGTGCCGCACAGCCTTGACCCCCGCACCCCAACTCCCCACGACCGTCACCAGAGAGACGCCCCAACAAACGCGGCTCTCGGTGCCCTCGGCGAGTCCCGTGCCATCGGATGCCCCGCACGGCGTGTGCCAGTCCAGCACCGCAAGGGGGCGTCTGCGCCCCGCGCCCCTCATTCGGATGGCCGTGCCCGACCGACCTCGGGACCACCCCCAACACCCAAAACGCCGCGTGCACAGGCCAACGACGGCAATGAAAGACCGGTGGGGCACGTCACTGGCAGCATTGTGCAACTCTGGGCAGTCCCGCAAGGCACTTGCAGCCGACCGGCCGCCCAGGGGGCGGTTTGTGTGCTCACGGCCGGCGCAGGCCTTTTGAAAAAAGCGTACGTTCGCGTAATTTTTTTTTTGCGGGACAGTCGTAGTTTTTTTTTTTTGGCGGTGAACGCGCGTACAAAACAATCGCACCGTCGCGCGTTCTTTTGTATTTGCGGTTCAGCGCAAGTACCCCCTCTTTTTTGTTACTCGCATTTTCTGCAAAACAAAAGTACACGACTCACAAACACCGAAGTATTGGAAAGGGGGGGGGGAGGGGAAGGGGGGGTCTGGGACCCAAAAAGTTTGTGTACCTAAAATGGCCCGACCAGATTTTCCCGCTTTGGTCTGGGGAGCGGGGAGGGCAGGGGGGGATATGGCCATTCTACTGCATGCCTGCCCACAACATACGCGCGGGTCTCCACGTCCCTGCAGCCCTTCAGGCCCTCGATGAAGGAGGTCACCGCCTCCAAGGGCCCCGCGCACGGGGCGTAGCGGGCGGCCGCGGTCACGAGGGGGGGGACGGGGTGGGTGACGTTGGCGATGACGCCGTACTTGGCCAGCGTCGCCCGGACGAGCCCCTTGTTGACGGGCACGTTCCGGAACGAGAGCGGGTCGACGGCGGGGCCCAGGACGCGCACGGGCACCGCCCGCAGCGCCAGCGCCGCGCCGCACGCGTCCCGGCGGAGGACGGCGGCGTGCGCGCGGAGGGCGGCGGGCCCCGGCGCGCGCGGCGCCCCGGCCCACCGCAGGAACCGGAGCAGCAGCGCGTCGCGGGCCTCGTCGAGCCGGCCCTCCAGAAGGTCGGCCACGTACGCCCGGACGCTGGGCTCCGGGTCCACGCGGCCGGGGCCCCGCCACTGGACCAGCGCGCCCGGGAAGACCGCGCGGATCAGGGGGATCAGGCCCAGGGGCCCGGGGCCGTCCACCCAAACGGCGTCCGCGCCGGCGACGAAGGGCCGCAGCCGCGCGAAGTTGTGGATGGCCACGAGATGCAGGACCTCGACGTCGGCCTGCGTCAGGGGCCGGTGGTCGGGGCTCCGGAGGCCCTCCCGAAGGCGCGCCGCGGCCGCGTCGGAGAGGCCGCAGCCGTCGCCCACGAGCCACTCCGCGTCGCACCGCAGGTCCCGGAGCAGCGCAACGCTGTCCGGGCGCGTCTCCGCCGCGCCGCCCCCCGACGCCGCGGCGCTGACGAAGCGGATGGCCAGCCGGTCCCCCTCGCCCTTGCCGACGAGCCCCTTCAGCCGCCGCACGGCCTCGCGCAGGTCCCGCGCCTCCTCCGGTCGCATGATCGCGCCCGCCTTGACGTACCGGGACAACGTCGCGGTCGCGCGGATCTCCACCGCGGGACTGGGGCGCCGGGCGGCGGCGAGGGACGTCAGAAGTTCCGCGCGCCGCGCGTCCTCGAGGGCCGCCAAAGGGGTGGCCCTCAGCCAATCAGCACAGCTCAGCTCGGGCACCGTAGGGGCCATTGCGACTTGTCAAGCGAATGGATCACATGTCCGCGGGGGGTCACCTCGCGGATACCTTGTGCAGAAGCGGATGGCCCCCGGGGGCAGGGGAGCATTAGAAGGGGGGGGAGGGGGGGGGTCTGGGACGCAAAAGTTTGTGAACCAAAAATGGCCCGACCGGCTTTTCCCGTTGAGATGTTCACTCTCCTCGTCTCTCTCATCCCTGCGACCGTGTTCTGGCGGCATACCCATGGTACAGCGGGCGCTTTGCTACATTCCTTTTTTTTTTTACTTTTACGAAGCTGCATCAGTGCTGCAACAGTACGAGATAGCCTCGGTATCTAAGTACACTCTCAGAACATACCATAGCTTCTTCCCCTGTCAATGACAGGGGTCGTGGTTGACACAGAAGGAGCCACTTATATTCCTACCTTGAGTACACCCGCAGTGCGACCTTGGATCGCCAGCGGGCGCTTTGCTACATTCCTGTCAGCCCTGCCCTCTTCCTAGCCCTGCCTCATCGCCCCGGAGGCCGATGACTTTGGTTCCGTGCACCCCATCCCAGCCCTCATAGTGGGCTTTTGGCAGTACAAAGTGTCCCCATGCCCATATATGGGGGGCTTTTTGCAGCGCAAAGTGTCCCCATTCATTGCAAAGTGCCCCCATGCCCATATATGAGGGGCTTTTTGGCGGTGCAAAGTGTCCCCATGACCAAAAATAGTGGGCTTTTTGGCAGTGCAAAGTGCCCCCATGCCTATATATAGGGGGCTTTTCAGCAGTGCAAAAGCTATGCCGGTTTAAATGATCTAGTCATCTGCTGCTGTAGACATGACCTCGGCTTGTGTACAGACCTCAATGCCTAATTGACCTTTATTGGTCCACGGTCAACAATGTACAACAATTCCCTCCTTACTCACCACCTAAAGGCCATTACTGCCTTAGGCATGACAGTGGGATACACGTACTATCCCGTGCCAAACACACCCTTTCCTATCAATCACGTATCGTGGTTCTCGGCAGTCGCCATATCACCCACGGCAACAACTCCCACTTCGGATCAGGTTCATACACCCCGGATGTCTTAGTACCCCTTCTCCTACCACCTCGTCGGCTTATTCATTCCCCGGGACACCCATATGTGACCATGGCGGGAAGAAAATTGCTCTGCGAGGGGGGGGGGGTGACACAGAGGCCCATTTTCCCAACCCCTCCCCTCCTTGGCCGCCATGACGGGAGGGGGGGTTCAGGGCGGGGGTGCCCGACCTGCCGTGCCGGGGGGGGGGGGGGGTTCAACCCAACATCTATGGCTCAAAATGATACCCACGTCGTGCTGATCATTTTGACTACTCAAATGTGGAGGGGGGGGGGATTATTGGTGGAAAAAACTTTTTCGGGCCAAAATTTGTGTTCCCGCGCCTTCGGCGCCAACATCCATTCTCACACAAAACAAAGGGCCCGACACGGAACCCCTTTTCTCCAAACCCCCCCCGTCCCCTCCTTCGGCGGGCGTCCATGTCACCCCCCCCCCCCCCGCAGAGCAATTTTCAGGTCGCCCACATGTAGCACTTGCACATCCCTGCTGTTCATAAGTGCTGCAATCTCCACACAGTGTTCCACATGCTTTACCTGTTTGCTCCCGGCCCTCCACCCTTTAAAACTTCCACAACGGCAACAATCTGGCAAGTCCCCAGACAATAACTTCTGAGTCCACGCACAGGAGGGTGGGGATACAAAAAATTCATGAAACCTCCAACACTGCCCTTTTTGTCAGTGCAAAGTGTCCCCATTCCCATATATAGGGCTACACTGATCCAGTCGGCAAAATGACCGAGGCACTTGACAAGCTGATGATGACCACGTTTGTTTCAACCGTTGATGCGCCCACATTGGGATTACTTTGCCCTATGCTCCGTCGCGGGATGATGGAGTAGAAAGCAGAATTTGAGCGGAAATCAGGTCTTGTCATTGGCAATCTTTGCAAATTGGTCGTTGACCCAAGGTTTCGCCACCTGTGTTTTGCTGGGTTTTCGTGCGTTATTTGTGTGTTTGGAAAAGTTGAAAGGAGTGAAGCAATGACGTCACTTGGTGAAATTCATCTTGAGGCTGCACATGTATCCTCTTGCTTCACGCAAGGGCATGGTGTGGGGTTGGGAAAAACATGCCGAGGAGAAACATCGCATCATGACAACCATTGCAGATATGCCATGCAATTCATCCCAATATACAACGGCGGGACACGAACAACACTTCAATACAGAGCCAGGGAAAATTCAAATGAGATTGCGGTGACATGAATGTTGTATAATTGGCGCAAAACTGATTGTATACACTTGCTCGGAGCTCAACCAACAACATCATTACAAGACTTGTTACTCCTCTTGCTTCTTGAGCCTGCGATACCCAGATAAGCAGCAAAATAGGTCGCACTTGCGCTTGGCTCAACCCACACACCTTCCCCTACTGGGTGGGTACGCAACCTGATACTACGATACCGATTGATGCAACCAACATTTAACCACTTCACACATCACAAAGGTGCAGTGATATCTTTTCTAGCCGAAGTGCAACATAACCCATGCATTCTTGGGGGTACCCAAACAAGGGGACAAAATCAGAAGTGGTTGCCTCAGTGCTGCCTTCTAAGGGGCCCACAAGAGGGCGGAAGTGCTACGTAACCCTTGCCTTCTCAAGGGTCCCCAAACAAGGGGACAAAATCACAAGTGGGTGCCTCACCCCTGCCTTCTCTGAGGCCCACAAGAGGGCGGAAGTGCTACGTAACCCTTGTCTTCACGGGGGTACCCAATGAAGGGGACAAAATCAGAAGTGGCTGCCTCACCCTTGCCTTCTCCGAGGCCCACAAGAGGGCGGAAGTGCTACGCAACCGCTGGATTTTCAAGGGTCCCCAAACAAGGGGACAAAATCAGAAGTGGTTGCCTCACCCCTGCCTTCTCGGGGCCACACAAGTGGGTGGAAGTGCTGCGCAACCGCTGCATTTTCAAGGGTCCCCAAACAAGGGGACAAAATCAGAAGTGGCTGCCTCACCCCTGCCTTCTTGGGGCCACACAAGTGGGTGGAAGTGCTACGTAACGCCTGCATTCTTAGAGGTCCCCAAACAAGGGGACAAAATCAGAAGTGGGTGCTGCACCCTTGCCTTCTCAAGGGCACACAAGTGGGTGGAAGTGCTATGTAATCCCTGCATTTTCGGGAGACCCCAAACAAGGGGAAAAAATCAGAAGTGTCTGCCTCACCCCTGCCTTCTCCCGGGCCCACAAGAGGGAGGAAGTGCTACGTAACCCCTGCATTCCCAGTGGTCCACACACAGGGAGACAAATTCAGAAGGGGGTGCCTCACCCCTGCCGTCTCGGGGGCCCACAAGTGGGCGGAAGTGCTACGTAACCCCTGCGTTCTTAGAGGTCCCCAAACAGGGGGACAAAATCAGAAGTGGCCGCCTCACCCTTGCCTTCTCGGGGGCCCAAAAGAGGGCAAAAGTGCTATGCAACCCCTGCATTCTTGGGGGTACCTAAACAAGGGGACAAAATCAGAAGTGGCCGCCTCACCCCTGCCTTCTTGCGGGCCCACAAGTGGGTGGAAGTGATATGTAACCCTTGCCTTCTCGGGGGTACCCGATGAAGGGGACAAAATCAGAAGTGGCTGCCTCACCCCTGCCTTTTCTGAGGCCCACAAGAGGGCGGAAGTGCTATGCAACCGCTGCATTTTCAAGGGTCCCCAAACAAGGGGACAAAATCAGAAGTGGCTGCCTCACCCCTACCTTCTCTGAGGCCCACAAGAGGGCGGAAGTGCTGCGCAACCGCTGCATTTTCAAGGGTCCCCAAACAAGGGGACAAAATCAGAAGTGGCTGCCTCGCCCCTGCCTTCTCGGGGCCACACAAGTGGGTGGAAGTGCTACGTAACGCCTGCATTCTTAGAGGTCCCCAAACAAGGGGACACAATCAGAAGTGGGTGCCGCACCCTTGCCTTCTCAAGGGCACACAAGTGGGTGGAAGTGCTATGTAATCCCTGCATTTTCGGGAGACCCCAAACAAGGGGAAAAAATCAGAAGTGTCTGCCTCACCCCTGCCTTCTCCCGGGCCCACAAGAGGGAGGAAGTGCTACGTAACCCCTGCATTCCCAGTGGTCCACACACAGGGAGACAAATTCAGAAGGGGGTGCCTCACCCCTGCCGTCTCGGGGGGCCAGAAGTGGACGGAAGTGCTACGTAACCCCTGCGTTCTTAGAGGTCCCCAAACAGGGGGACAAAATCACAAGTGGGTGCCTCACCCTTGCCTTCTCGGGGGCCCAAAAGAGGGCAAAAGTGCTATGCAACCCCTGCATTCTTGGGGGTACCTAAACAAGGGGACAAAATCAGAAGTGGCCGCCTCACCCCTGCCTTCTTGCAGGCCCACAAGAGGGCGGAAGTGCTACCTAACCCTTGCCTTCTCGGGGGTACCCAATGAAGGGGACAAAATCAGAAGTGGCTGCCTCACCCCTGTCTTCTCCCGGGTCCACAAGTGGGCGGAAGTGCTACGTAATCCCTACCTTGTCAGAGGCCCACAAGAGGTCAGACACTTAACGTTACCCCAGCATCTTGGGGAGTTCAAGGGGACAAAATCAGAAGTGGTTGCCTCACCCCTGCATATTCGCAAGCCCACAAGTGGGCGGGCGGAAGTGGTACGTAACTCGTGTGTTCCCGGGAGTTCCCAAACAAGGCAACAAAAAAATCAGAAGTGGCTGCCTCACCCCTACCTTCTCTGAGACCCACAAGAGGGCAGAAGTGCTACGAAACTACTGCATCCTCTAGGGTCCCCAAACAAGACAAAATCAGAAGTTGGTGCCTCACCCTTGCCTTCTCGTGGGCCCACAAGTGGGCGGAAAATCTACCTAACTCGTGCATTCCCGGGAGTCCCCAAACAAGGGGACAAAATCAGAAGTGGCTGCCTCACCCTTGCCTTCTGAGGGACCCACAGGAGGGCGGAAGTGCTACGGAGCTGCTCCATTCCCATTGGTCCCCGAACAAGGGGACGAATTCAGAAGTGGCTTTCTCACCGCTGCCTTCTTGCCCCCTGCCTTCTCGGGGGCCCACAAGTGGGCGGAAGTGCTATGTAACCCATGCATCCTCGGGGGTCCCTGAACAAGGGGACAAAATCAGAAGTGGCTGCCTCACCCTTGCCTTGTTGTGGGCCCAGAAGAGGGCGGAAGTGCCTATAACCCCTCCAATCTCAGGGATCCCCAAACAAGGGGACAAAATCAGAAGTGGCTGCCTCACCCTTGCCTTCTCGCGGGCCCAGAAAAAGGCAATGGAAGCACAATCTCTACACCGAAAATTACAAAGAGGTGATATTTTGACAGACTATTTGAGCTGCAGAGATCAATATTTTCTTCTTTACAGTTGTCCAAATAGACAGAAGCCTTGCCTTTGGTTCGCAAATTAGATCTTGCACCTATCCTTCTCTTTTTCGTTTCTTTTTCTACATTCCTCTGGGGCTGCCAATGAACCATGGTACCATATCTGAACAAAGCCCAGGGTCTGACACATTGGTACAACATGTTGCTAGAACTGTGTTTTTTTAGATTAATTTCAGTGTAGAGAAAATGGAAAATTTGACCGAGATTCGTCAATGTTTACAGCACCAGTGCCGTAAATTTTCCCTTGGTTCCCCATTGTTGATTGAGGGGGTTAGAGCCCTCTGACACACATGTTTTCAAAAACTGTGTATATTTTACGACACCCTAGGTTTGGGGGTGTACGGCTGTATCTGTGCGTGTAGTGCACCCCAAGCTAAATTACAAAGCAATAACTCCATAGAAAACAGCACTTTTCGTGAATCAACATGCACACATTTCCGCACACTAGCGGCAAATCCTAATCTACAGGAGTCGCGATCTCAGCTTGGGCCTGCACTCCCACTACATCCCCCTCCCAGGACACCACCAAGTGTCTGAAAAACAGACATATATGCGTACATGGGCAAGCATGCCCACAAAAATTAGAGCCCATGTAAAAAAACATCACAGAAAAATCTGCTCATGGGATCCCGGATTACTCCATCCCATTTCTCTATTAACCTCAGGCCCTCACCCATAGGTTGCCTCCGGTTACAGAAGCTGAGGGCACCCTTGGTTTCGCCCAGGGATGCAATTACAATATGAGATTGTGCAGAAATATGTGAAATAGAAGAAACTTGCAATCTCTCCTTCCCCAAGGCTCCAAGCCCCAAGAAATCCTGAACTAAGACCCCTCTATCCTTCTCCGGGTACTGACACTCCTGAGTGGGGGGGGGGGGTGGCCCGTGAAAAACCCATGCTGACCTGTGTCACGATTGAAGGGTGTGTCGTAGCCGATGGTCCACAGGTAGCACATGACGGCGTCCTTGAGGCCGACAATCACCGGCTGATCCTGCATGTTGCCCACTGGCGTTGATCGGACCGAGACGAACGAATTTTTTCCCCGGACAAGTTAAGAAAGAGAAACATGGATGCAGAAAACGCAGGGGACCGCAGGCGATGCGAGACGGCATGATGTGTAAAATATGCAGCAACCCAACCCTGACCAGGTTGTGGGGCACCTGTGAACTTTTTGAGCCATCCATGCGTATTGAATGCTTTGATGGTGCTCGCACCAAGCGTGGGCAGCAGCAAGGGCCATTACAAAGAATTTGAGAGCTAAAGCGAAGAGGAGAAACATGGAACAAGAGAAAATGAAGCGCGATAACCTAGGCGATAACTCGTGCGATAACTAGTTATCGCGAGATAACCCACGTATGCAACCGCCACTTACACTGCCCATTAGTGTAGTACGACAGGGCGAAATCCACAACCCGTACATCCGACCAAATCATTATATACCCCTACTACTATTATAAATCATTGTATATATTACTATTACTACACCCCTCTCCCCTTAAATCTAGCTAATGACAAACAAGCAAGCAAGCAACAAGCAAGCAAGCAAGCAACAAGCAACACTTCTCCTTTCCGTTTTGGCTATTACTTCGTTCCACCACTTCGGCTCTACTCTACTCTAGCCATCTCATACCCTAGGTGGTGGCCTTGCCAAATTCAAGTTTTGAGCCAAAAACTCACCGGTGGCGCCCCGGGGTAGGGGCGCCAAGTCAGGAGGTGCCCTCCCAAACTTGTGCATTTTGTGCCCCAAAACAGCCTTTTTTGGCCCAAAACGGCACCGAATCTCACTCAAAATGGCCAAACGAAGGGGAACAGTTGCTACACTTTGTGTGCGCCTCAATTGCCCCGTGACAAAGAGCTCTTTGTTGCCCTCTAACTCCACAATATGTCCGAGAAACAGCCCAAAAATGGCCAAAAATGGCCTAAATGTGCGCCATTTGTGTCAAACGGGCCCAAAACCAAGAACGGACCGTATTTTGGGCTATGTGGCTAAAAACCGATGTCTGAGGGCACCTAGTCCACCCGCAACCGCCCACTTTTTGTGGTTTCCAAGCCTCAGATTCGCCCAACGAAACTCCTAGACCCCCGTACCAGTGGTCACTTGGTGGAGCCGGAGGGTAGCACAGCCCGCGCACGGTGGGGACCAACGGTGGGTCCTCCAGGGTCCCCGGGGCGAAAAAAATCATTTTTCCGAAAGTTCCTAGAGCACCTGGGATGCTCAAACAAGTGTTTTCAGCCCATTTTGAGCCCGTGGTGACGCGTTTTGGCCCTTGGCGAATCCCAAAATGCTTGAAAATGGGCCGCTTTGGGACCAATAATGGGTCAAAAATGGGTCAAAGGGGGCGTTTTCGCACAGCGCGCGCACAGCGCGTGCACAGCGCGCGCACAGCACGCGCACAGCGCCAGTTATTACGGTGTTTACCCCGGTAACAGCCCTGAAAACCTGCCACCTCTAGAAGCATGCATGAGCAATTCAAAACTCCGAAATTCAAACGTGTCGTGTTCTCAGAATTATCCAATGTCCAAAACAATGCAATGTAGACAATAAAATGTCTTGCGGGTGTTACTCCTTGATACCCGTAGCCTTGGAATCCAAGTCCACGTTGATATATGAACGGATGAATTGAACGAAAGGAGTCCGAAAAAAAAATAGACACTCAGAAAGTGGAGTGATGGACTCCTTCCCCGATCGTTAGGCGGCGGCGAAGGACTGCGTGAGCAGGGGGGCGGTGAGTCGGCACTCGGGATGGCAAAGGAGATGAGTTCAACTTTGCACTTCCGATTCACCATCTTCACCGCGTCTCGGAAATACTCCATGTGGACTAATCCGTCGGGCGCAAACCCCACCACTGTGGCAGGAACTCGCAACCCATGGGAGCGAGTGTAGAACACCCTATCTCCAACATTAAAGTCCATGGTGAATGCAATAGAGGGTCTAAGAAATGAGAGCAAGAAGGGGGAGGGTTGATGCTACAAGGATACACAATGGCAATAGTACCCTGCGGCAATCCTACACCCAAAAAACTGCCTACCGGTGGTGGAGAATGGCCTACTTTTCGCACAGCGCGTGCACAGCGCGCGCACAGCGCACGGTACGCCCCCAAAAAATGCATTTTTCCAAAAGTGCTCCTGGACCATTTGGGATGCTCAAACAAGTGTTTTTAGCCCGTTTTGAGCCCGTGGTGACGCGTATTGGGCCATGAAAAATCCCAAAATGCTTTGAAAATGGGCCGTTTTGCAGCCGAAAATGGGTGAAAAAGGGTCAAAAACGCATTTTTCCAAAAGTGACCCTGGACCATTGGGGGTGCACAAGGAAGTGAAATGAGCCCGTTTTGAGCCCGTTTTGACCGAGTTTAGGCCGCGATATGTACTCACCAAGTTGTACCCTCCGCACGTACCTTAGAGCCGTATGGTGGAGCCACCTAGAGTTGGGGAGAGGGGTGTAGATTAGAGGATATGTGTGTGTGTGTGTGTGTGTAACCACGCAACAAGAGACAGTGTTCCAACGGTGGTGGCACCTTGAGCGTCAAGGGGGTCAGCACCTTCAACAATGTGGTGTACACCAACTCCATCAACTAGAAGACAACTGGCTCTGGTATCACGATGCACAACACCACGAACGTGATCGGTAGCCTGTCCACCTCCGTGGTGCTGTACACGAACACCATCGCAGAAAAAACCACCGGCAGTGGTGTCGCCCTCAGCATTGACCTGTCTGTCACGGATGCTGTGCAGCCATCCACGGGGTCCGGCACCAGGAACGGGATCTAGTTCCCGGGGCTCGGTAACACCAAGGACTCTGCATGCATTCGCTACTGCACAAAATCCGTAGACAACCAACGCCTGGAAATCGATAGCCGCGACGATCCAAATGACGACGTCTATCTCAACAGCGGATCGTGTATATAGGTGGTAAGATGTAACGCGCACCCTCCAGCGACGGTGACTTGAACCACTACATCTACGGCCGTGCTTGCATCTACGCCAATGAAATCTAGTCGATTACAGCCACCGGGACTGTCACGATCAATAGCACCTTCGTAGCGGCCAAATCCATCGTGGCCTCGATTGGCGGTACAACCTCGAACGGCGGGACGGGTGACACCGTGTACATCCGCTACTACAGCCAGAGTGGGGAGGATACCCGCCTGGAGACCGCGTGCACAAACGATAGCAATGACGACATCCACCTGAACGCACGCAAAGTGAGCGTGCGAGGCCGGGGACCTAGAAACCAACGGCAACTTGCAACTGAACAATCATTGGACCTACGGTGGGGTGGTCCTGCGTCAACGAAATTCAAACCAATACCTCCGGATTCGTGAACATCGGGAACAACACCACGGTGATCGGGAACTCACCGATACCAAAGACATTACGCCGGACGGCGGCGGCAACTTCTATCTACCATTCATCAGCACCAATGACAAATGTGACCAGCATGTCCTTGGGTGCACCCTAGCCCATGTGTGGTGCAATCGCGTGTGTGCGGTCTAGCTGAAACTAGGGGGGTTGGCAGCTCAGAATTTCGATTGCAGCCCCGTGCAATGACACATTTTGATGTAAGTGTTGCACTTTTTGCAACATTATTATGGTCTTCATGGATTTCCCCTGCCAACTCCCCCAGGTTCAGCTAGACTGCACAGACACAATTGCAGCACACACGGGCCAGGGACATGCTGGTCACATTTGTCATTGGTGCTGATGAATGGCAGTGCCACAAAAACCCCATTGTCACAATAATCGTCGGAACTAAGAGATTCAAGAAGGTGGTGCACTGCAGTGAGACTGGGGGGCTCCCCACTTGGAAGAATTTCTGGCTCTTACAGCCCATTGCAAACCCACCCCGAAAAGACAACCGAACAGTCTCAACTGTTGGATCCTATCAGGCTAGTGTGGAAACTTTTTTTGGATCACCCCCATATTTTCATGACCCCTGCATATGGCAGTTTGTGCAGTTTGCAGTTTCAACATTTGTCACCGTGTTTAGGTGCATCCGGAAATTTTCTGGCTGGTGCTGGCGAAGGGCACTGCCACAAAAACCCCATTATCACAATAATCATCAGAAATCACCCCCTCTCAATTTACGGCGCCAGCGCCGTAAATATGTGTACCCACTACAGAATGATCCAGCCCTGCCCATTCGTGGTGTTCACTGGTGTGTCCCGTAGGGCTTGTGTGGAAAGTGTTTGAGTTCACCCCCATATCAGCATGATGCAACAAGAGGACTATGCAGGGTCCTCCCAATTTGTCCATCTCTGCCCTTCTCCGTCAGACAGGGCTCCAAGGAGGGGTGTAGTCTCTGGGGGTTCGGATATCCCTGCTTCCTGACTGCTTCCCCTCCAAAAGTCTTGACTATTTACGGCGTCAGCGCCGTAAACGTTACGGCGCTGGCGCCGTAAACGCTTATGTTAGAAATGTGCCAAACCGCCTACCATTCCCCCTTTGGCTATCCCTACACTTAATGGAAACATCCGTGGTGTTTACAGCACATTTCGCACCTGCGCGCCCCACGTTTACGGCGCTATGCGTGCGCACAGTGCACCCCAAGTTTAGGGTATTATGATGGACAAAGGGTGATGACGATCTGGACATTAGTTGAGATGGCAACGCGTTCATGTTCGTGCTTTTGCTGATTGGGTTGGCTTCAAAATGGGTAGTTTGAGCAGACATTACCATCCAGTTACACTTTCCTTTGCTCCGCAATGTCTGGATCAAGAAACAAAGCATGCATCAAAACAGTCATAAGCCCTGTCTAGCAGAAAATACCATCTTGCAAGTAACACTGAACGACGGAAATACCAGTACTCCTCAAATGGGATGGATGGGCAGTGCACAGCGGGCATGGAGCACATGAAACATAATGTTCATCCAGAAAACTCGGGAATTTGTTTCAAGTATTATGCGGAAGCATGTACTGCACCCAGAAAGGCACCAATGAGCAAAAGAGAAACACAACTGCCCCTGACATTTGTGGTCGCTAAACTGGCTGCCAATCGATGGCCGCTGGCAGTTAACCGACGCAA
>OZ038380.1:168116534-168147114 GCA_964036045.1 Eutreptiella sp. 'Long Island Sound 2002'
GTTGTTGTTGTTGTTGTTGTTGTTGTTCGTGCTGTGTGCAATGCCCTGGGACTGGGCGTAGGGCGTTAGGTCACCAGCGAGCCCGAGCCTGTCGTCGTCTCCATTGGATTGGGGTCAAGGAACAATAACAATGAATACACGCCGCAACGCACGTCCGCTAGGCAGGCCGCAACGAGAAGGAGCAATAGGTTAACGAACACGCAACTCGGTCACGCAGGCCAAAGAATGCACAGCGTAGGGTTAGGGACTCGGAATCCACGCTTTGTTGTGTGGCCCCTTGAGTTGGGGTTCGGGACTCAGAATCCACGCTTTGTTGCGTGGCTCTTGAGTTGGGGTTAGGGACTCACAATCCACGCTTTGTTGCGTGGCCCCTTGAGTTGGGGTTCGGGGCTCAGAATCCACGCTTTGTTGCGTGGCCCCTTGAGTTGGGGTGAGGGACTCTCAACCCACGCAGACGGGCTGAATGGGCTGGCCACAAAACGAGGTGGAGTAGGCGAAAGCACACACAACGCAAATAGGCCGCATAGGCACAAGAACGCGCCGCACAAATAGGCCACAAAAGCGAAAGAAGCCACGACATATTTCGGCGATGTAGACTACAGGGCACGGCACATAAAGAGGCTAAATAGGCCGGCAAGGTGAACATAGGCCACGTAGGCTAACAAAACGCGCAGCATCAAGCCCCCCCCCCCCCGCCGCCAAAAAAAGAGCCAGGATAAATGGCGCAGCTCCAGCAGAGTGCCGAGGAGGCGTTGCACTGGATGCGCCATCCAAGCCCCCACACACCTTCGCCCAGGCTGTGCTTGCCGGCTTTAGCCCCGTCAATGAAGGCGCCCATGATTTTGGATGCGTGGTTCGCGGCCTGGACATGCAGCAG
Source organism: Eutreptiella sp. 'Long Island Sound 2002' (assembly GCA_964036045.1). Classification (NCBI taxonomy): domain Eukaryota; phylum Euglenozoa; class Euglenophyceae; order Eutreptiales; family Eutreptiaceae; genus Eutreptiella; species Eutreptiella sp. 'Long Island Sound 2002'. The sequence goes on from OZ038380.1 coordinate 168,117,412, forward strand.
GGGCACGTGCGAGGCCGCGACGGCGCAAACCCGCTGCGGCATGGCGGCGGCGGAAGGCGCGGAAAGCACAGCGGAGGAACGTGGGCCCGGGCCCGTGTCCGAGCGATGGTGATGTGTGACTCATCATTCAGGACGGCGAACGAGCGCTGTCGTTTGGGGGAGCGCTTTGGGCGTGGGGCGGTGCCGAGTACACCGTCCGGCGCGGCTGGGCATCGCCACAGGACCCCCTGCTCCGTATGCCTGTGCCAGACCCCTCTGCACTATGAGAGGGCCCGGAGGGTCCAGAGGGTGAGGGGGGGGGGCAGGGGGGGGGCATGACGCGCGCTTGTGTTGCTGTCTGCAGCCGGCGGCGTCGCCGCTTACCCTTGCCCCTCCCTTGACCCCGTGAGCCCAGGGGGGGGGGGGGGCAAAGCCCCTCAGATGGTGCTGCTCCCGCGGCGGTGGGCGGCATCAATCGACCCCTCGCCATTCCCGAACATCTCGACCGGGCCTTCGTTCGCCGAGGCCTGACCGGGCCACGACGCTCCCCCAAAGCCGCGGTGCTGGCCCCACCGGGTCTGTCCCTCCACCGGCGGCGGGGCGTGGCACCAACACATCGACGGATCCACACGGCAGGTGTCCGCCGTGCGGAGGGCACCCGCGGGGCTCCTTTGAAAGGGGGGGAGGGGGGTCTGGGGGGGAGGGGGGGCGGCACAAGGCCTCGGTATCTGATGGTGTGCCTTTGGCGGCGCCTATTGGCCTCTCGCCACTGCTCATTCTGACCCTCTGTGGGCCCGAACGTGTTTTGGTTGTGTCAACGGAGCCCCCGGATGACTTGTCCTGTTTGACTACTCCGGGGGTCGGCCGTCCCGGAGACGGGGCTGTTGTCCCGTGCCGTTGACCAGGGGCATTCAGATCTGAGGGGGGGGGGGGGGGCTGAGTTTTTAGAGGCGCCGAAAAAAAAGGTTTGGTCTAAAAGAATCGGCGCCAGAGAAAATTTATGATTGGCCGAAGGCCCGGAAGGGAATTTGGCCCAATCTTGCGAGGGGGCGGGTGGTGGTGGGTCCAGGGGGGGGGGGGGGGGCTGCCCCCCCCCCCCCCCAATGCCCAGCCCCGGTGGTGCCGAGTTGTTAAAAGGGGCCCTGTGGACACGCTCTGCCACGGCGGAGTGCCCCGCGGCTCGAGGCCGGGAGGGCGTCACTCCACAGCCCATCCCCCTGACGGCCGTCCCCAGGGGCGCGGGGGGGGGGGGGGGGCGTTCAAGCCCCCCGAAGGAGGGGAGGGGGGGTCTGGGAAAGGGGGCTCTCGTGACAGGCCAGTCCCAAGAGGCGAGTCTCTAAACTCCGATGATGACTCACCACCTGCGCCGCGAAGCGGCCCGGCAGAATGTTTTTCAAAACAAACCTCCCGCACGATACAGACCTCCGAATGATCATTAAGTCACATATGTTGGGGTGCCTCAGGACCCCCCCCCCCCCGGACCTCCCCATCGGCCTGTCGGGGGTCCCCGTCACGGGAGCCCGGAATGGGGGGGGGGGTCCAGGAAAGGGGCTCGATCCCCCCCCCCCCCGCACGCAAGCCAAGTCCGCAACCCCCCCCAGAACGGGGAAGCCATGGCCTGAAGGCCTCGACCTGCACTATCTCAGGGGAGGGGGGGGGTGGCATGACGCCCGGTTGTGTTGCTGTCTGCAGACGGCAGCGCCCATCGGCCTCTCGCCACTCACCCCTGCCCTTTCCTCAAACCCCCTCCCTCCGCAGGCGGCGGCGCCCATCGGCCTCTCACCACTCACCCCTGCCCTTTCCTCGAACCCCCTCCCTCCGCAGGCGGCGGCGCCCATCGGCCTCTCGCCACTCACCCCTGCCCTTTCCTCGAACCCCCTTCCTCCGCAGGCGGCGGCGCCTATCGGCCTCTCGCCACTCACCCCTGCCCTTTCCTCAAACCCTCTCCCTCCGCAGGCGGCGGCGCCCATCGGCCTCTCGCCACTCACCCCTGCCCTTTCCTCGAACCCCCTCCCTCCGCAGGCGGCGGCGCCCATCGGCCTCTCGCCACTCACCCCTGCCCTTTCCTCGAACCCCCTCCCTCCGCAAGCGGCGGCGCCTATCGGCCTCTCGCCATTCACCCCTGCCCTTTCCTCGAACCCCCTCCCTCCGCAGGCGGCGGCGCCCATCGGCCTCTCGCCACTCACCCCTGCCCTTTCCTCGAACCCCCTCCCTCCGCAGCCGGCGGTGCCCATCGGCCTCTCGCCACTCACCCCTGCCCTTTCCTCGAACCCCCTCCCTCCGCAGGTGGCGGCGCCTATCGGCCTCTCGCCACTCACCCCTGCCCTTTCCTCAAACCCCCTCCCTCCACAGCCGGCGGCGCCCATCGGCCTCTCGCCACTCACCCCTGCCCTTTCCTCGAACCCTCTCCCTCCGCAGGTGGCGGCGCCTATCGGCCTCTCGCCACTCACCCCTGCCCTTTCCTCGAACCCCCTCCCTCCGCAGGCGGCGGCGCCCATCGGCCTCTCGCCACTCACCCCTGCCCTTTCCTCGAACCCTCTCCCTCCGCAGGCGGCGGCGCCTATCGGCCTGTCACCACTCACCCCTGCCCTTTCCTCGAACCCCCTCCCTCCGCAGGCGGCGGCGCCCATCGGCCTCTCGCCACTCACCCCTGCCCTTTCCTCGAACCCCCTCCCTCCGCAGGCGGCGGCGCCTATCGGCCTCTCGCCACTCACCCCTGCCCTTTCCTCAAACCCCCTCCCTCCGCAGGCGGCGGCGCCCATCGGCCTCTCGCCACTCACCCCTGCCCTTTCCTCGAACCCCCTCCCTCCGCAGGCGGCGGCGCCCATCGGCCTCTCGCCACTCACCCCTGCCCTTTCCTCGAACCCCCTCCCTCCGCAGGCGGCGGCGCCCATCGGCCTCTCGCCACTCACCCCTGCCCTTTCCTCGAACCCCCTCCCTCCGCAGGTGGCGGCGCCTATCGGCCTCTCGCCACTCACCCCTGCCCTTTCCTCAAACCCCCTCCCTCCGCAGGCGGCGGCGCCCATCGGCCTCTCGCCACTCACCCCTGCCCTTTCCACGAACCCTCTCCCTCCGCAGGCGGCGGCGCCCATCGGCCTCTCGCCACTCACCCCTGCCCTTTCCTCAAACCCCCTCCCTCCGCAGGCGGCGGCGCCCATCGGCCTCTCGCCACTCACCCCTGCCCTTTCCTCGAACCCCCTCCCTCCGCAGGCGGCGGCGCCCATCGGCCTCTCGCCACTCACCCCTGCCCTTTCCTCAAACCCTCTCCCTCCGCAGGCGCCGGCGCCTATCGGCCTCTAGCCACTCACCCCTGCCCTTTCCTCGAACCCCCTCCCTCCGCAGGCGGCGGCGCCCATCGGCCTCTCGCCACTCACCCCTGCCCTTTCCTCGAACCCCCTCCCTCCGCAGGCGGCGGCGCCCATCGGCCTCTCGCCACTCACCCCTGCCCTTTCCTCGAACCCTCTCCCTCCGCAAGCGGCGGCGCCCATCGGCCTCTCGCCACTCACCCCTGCCCTTTCCTCGAACGCCCTCCCTCCGCAGGCGGCGGCGCCTATCGGCCTCTCGCCACTCACCCCTGCCCTTTCCTCGAACCCCCTCCCTCCGCAGGCGGCGGCGCCCATCGGCCTCTCGCCACTCACCCCTGCCCTTTCCTCGAACCCCCTCCCTCCGCAAGCGGCGGCGCCTATCGGCCTCTCGCCATTCACCCCTGCCCTTTCCTCGAACCCCCTCCCTCCGCAGGCGGCGGCGCCCATCGGCCTCTCGCCACTCACCCCTGCCCTTTCCTCGAACCCTCTCCCTCCGCAGGCGGCGGCGCCCATCGGCCTCTCACCACTCACCCCTGCCCTTTCCTCGAACCCCTTCCCTCCGCAGGCGGCGGCGCCCATCGGCCTCTCGCCACTCACCCCTGCCCTTTCCTCGAACCCCCTCCCTCCGCAGGCGGCGGCGCCCATCGGCCTCTCGCCACTCACCCCTGCCCTTTCCTCGAACCCCCTCCCTCCGCAGGCGGCGGCGCCCATCGGCCTCTCGCCACTCACCCCTGCCCTTTCCTCGAACCCCCTCCCTCCGCAGGCGGCGGCGCCTATCGGCCTCTCGCCATTCACCCCTGCCCTTTCCTCGAACCCCCTCCCTCCGCAGGCGGCGGCGCCTATCGGCCTGTCGCCACTCACCCCTGCCCTTTCCTCGAACCCTCTCCCTCCGCAGGCGGCGGCGCCTATCGGCCTCTCGCCACTCACCCCTGCCCTTTCCTCAAACCCCCTCCCTCCGCAAGCGGCGGCGCCCATCGGCCTCTCGCCACTCACCCCTGCCCTTTCCTCGAACCCCCTCCCTCCGCAGGCGGCGGCGCCCATCGGCCTGTCGCCACTCACCCCTGCCCTTTCCTCGAACCCTCTCCCTCCGCAGGCGGCGGCGCCCATCGGCCTCTCGCCACTCACCCCTGCCCTTTCCTCAAACCCCCTCCCTCCGCAGGCGGCGGCGCCCATCGGCCTCTCGCCACTCACCCCTGCCCTTTCCTCGAACCCCCTCCCTCCGCAGGCGGCGGCGCCCATCGGCCTGTCGCCACTCACCCCTGCCCTTTCCTCAAACCCTCTCCCTCCGCAGACGGCGGCGCCTATCGGCCTCTAGCCACTCACCCCTGCCCTTTCCTCGAACCCCCTCCCTCCGCAGGCGGCTGCGCCCATCGGCCTCTCGCCACTCACCCCTGCCCTTTCCTCGAACCCCCTCCCTCCGCAGGCGGCGGCGCCCATCGGCCTCCCGCCACTCACCCCTGCCCTTTCCTCGAACCCTCTCCCTCCGCAAGCGGCGGCGCCCATCGGCCTCTCGCCACTCACCCCTGCCCTTTCCTCGAACCCCCTCCCTCCGCAGGCGGCGGCGCCCATCGGCCTCTCGCCACTCTGCCCTGCCCTTTCCTCGAACCCCCTCCCTCCGCAGGCGGCGGCGCCCATCGGCCTCTCGCCACTCACCCCTGCCCTTTCCTCGAACCCCCTCCCTCCGCAAGCGGCGGCGCCCATCGGCCTCTCGCCATTCACCCCTGCCCTTTCCTCGAACCCCCTCCCTCCGCAGGCGGCGGCGCCCATCGGCCTCTCGCCACTCACCCCTGCCCTTTCCTCGAACCCCCTCCCTCCGCAGGCGGCGGCGCCTATCGGCCTCTCGCCACTCACCCCTGCCCTTTCCTCAAACCCCCTCCCTCCGCAGGCGGCGGCGCCCATCGGCCTCTCGCCACTCACCCCTGCCCTTTCCTCGAACCCCCTTCCTCCGCAGGCGGCGGCGCCTATCGGCCTCTCGCCACTCACCCCTGCCCTTTCCTCAAACCCTCTCCCTCCGCAAGCGGCGGCGCCCATCGGCCTCTCGCCACTCACCCCTGCCCTTTCCTCGAACCCCCTCCCTCCGCAGGCGGCGGCGCCCATCGGCCTCTCGCCACTCACCCCTGCCCTTTCCTCGAACCCCCTCCCTCCGCAGGCGGCGGCGCCCATCGGCCTCTCGCCACTCACCCCTGCCCTTTCCTCGAACCCCCTCCCTCCGCAAGCGGCGGCGCCCATCGGCCTCTCGCCATTCACCCCTGCCCTTTCCTCGAACCCCCTCCCTCCGCAGGCGGCGGCGCCCATCGGCCTCTCGCCACTCACCCCTGCCCTTTCCTCGAACCCCCTCCCTCCGCAGGCGGCGGCGCCTATCGGCCTCTCGCCACTCACCCCTGCCCTTTCCTCAATCCCCCTCCCTCCGCAGGCGGCGGCGCCCATCGGCCTCTCGCCACTCACCCCTGCCCTTTCCTCGAACCCCCTCCCTCCGCAGGCGGCGGCGCCCATCGGCCTCTCGCCACTCACCCCTGCCCTTTCCTCGAACCCCCTCCCTCCGCAGGCGGCGGCGCCCATCGGCCTCTCGCCACTCACCCCTGCCCTTTCCTCGAACCCCCTCCCTCCGCAGCCGGCGGCGCCCATCGGCCTCTCGCCACTCACCCCTGCCCTTTCCTCGAACTCCCTCCCTCCGCAAGCGGCGGCGCCCATCGGCCTCTCGCCACTCACCCCTGCCCTTTCCTCGAACCCCCTCCCTCCGCAGGCGGCGGCGCCCATCGGCCTCTCGCCGCTCACCCCTGCCCTTTCCTCAAACCCCCTCCCTCCGCAGGCGGCGGCGCCTATCGGCCTCTCGCCACTCACCCCTGCCCTTTCCTCGAACCCCCTCCCTCCGCAGCCGGCGGCGCCTATCGGCCTCTCGCCACTCACCCCTGCCCTTTCCTCAAACCCCCTCCCTCCGCAGCCGGCGGCGCCCATCGGCCTCTCGCCACTCACCCCTGCCCTTTCCTCGAACCCCCTCCCTCCGCAGGCGGCGGCGCCTATCGGCCTCTCGCCACTCACCCCTGCCCTTTCCTCGAACCCCCTCCCTCCGCAGGCGGCGGCGCCTATCGGCCTGTCGCCACTCACCCCTGCCCTTTCCGCGAACCCCCTCCCTCCGCAGGCGGCAGCGCCCATCGGCCTCTCGCCACTCACCCCTGCCCTTTCCTCGAACCCCCTCCCTCCGCAGGCGGCGGCGCCCATCGGCCTCTCGCCACTCACCCCTGCCCTTTCCTCGAACCCCCTCCCTCCGCAGGCGGCGGCGCCCATCGGCCTCTCGCCACTCACCCCTGCCCTTTCCTCGAACCCCCTCCCTCCGCAGGCGGCGGCGCCTATCGGCCTCTCACCACTCACCCCTGCCCTTTCCTCGAACCCCCTCCCTCCGCAGGCGGCGGCGCCCATCGGCCTCTCGCCACTCACCCCTGCCCTTTCCTCAAACCCTCTCCCTCCGCAGGCGGCGGCGCCCATCGGCCCCTCACCCCCTCGTGCCCTCTCTCTCTCGGCCTGGCCTACCCTCACCTCCCCTACTCGCCCTTCCTTTGCCTTGGGAGGGCGTGCCCAATCAGCCCCCGCACTGTCCCTGAGGGGGGGGCGGGGGTCCCTGAGCCGGGGGTCGGCCCCCTCCCCTGCCACGCCACTCGGCGGGTTCCCCATGCGCACGCGGCAGCACAGAGCGCCCCCCCCCCTCCACACGAAGGGGCTGTGCCGGGGACCATGCCCCTCCCGCCCCACGCCCCACGGACCACACCTGGGCATTCCACTCGCGCACGCTGTGGCCCTTCCTCTTCTGCCAGGCCTCCACCTTTTCCATGCAGAAGTGCGTGAGCTTCTTCGCTGCGGCAGACGGGAGGATGGCGTGGCGGGGGAGCCCTCCGTGACACGCGCAGCGGATGCGGCCGGGGCCGCCCCCGCGCACATGTGCGCGCCGGCGCGCAATCCGCCGCGCATCCCTCGAGCGCGCGATCCATCTCCGGACGGCGGCGGTGGTAGTCTGTCGTCGCCTCGGCACTCACCCCGTCACGCGCCGTGGGGCAAGGGGAGCATTTATGTGCGGGGGGGGGGGGTTGGCATCACGCCGGGTTGTATTGATGTCGGAAGCTGGCGGCGCCTTGCACTTGCAAGTCACCATCGGGGGGTTTGTTGGCGCGTCCAGCTTGACGTTCGGCTACGCAGGTCGGCGATGTTCAAAGCCATCGTGCCTGGGGGTGTAGCCTGTGAGAACGCTTTTTGCGCGCCGCAGGGTTTGAGTTTCGCGGTTCCATTGCACAACAACTAAGTCAAATGAATCACAAATGATGTCCGCCGGCAAAGAATTGATTAATGGCACGCATGTCATCTGGAGCATGATGTGAGAGAAGTCATTTTTGAGGTCAGTGTCTGAGCGGGGTTTGGCTTTTGGCGCGCCGCAGGTTCCGCAGGCGCCGCAGGAAAAGCGTTCTCTGTGCGCCTTCCTACTCACCACGCGCTCCCGCTCTTTCGACCTGCACGGGGGGGGGGGGGATTCCAGGGGCAGCCAATTCGGCGTGGGAAATTGCGCGTTTCAGACTGGCCACGAAATGTACCGCACGAAATCCAGGGGCTTCCACGAGATTCTCCGCCCGCAGGCATCCAGAGCATATCCGGTGGGGGCGGGTGGAATATCTGCACAGGTCCACGAGCGCTCAGGCCGCACAGCCACGCCGCGGACGATTATTGCGACAGATCTGGACGGCGAAACCTGGGCTCCCCGGCCAACTTTGGCCAGCCCCGGCCACTTCACTGCCCCGGTCAGCCGCACGGTGACGCTCTGCGGCTGAGCTCACCGCACCCCCTTCCCCGCACACGCTCGCCAACCCCCGCACGCAGCCCCCCTCACCCCTGCCTGCCCCCGCCCTGCCCCCTCCTCCCTCTCCCCCTGCCCTGTTCCTCCCGTCTCTCCTCGCCCGCAGCTGACACAACCCCCCGAAGGAACTCTGAGCTATTGCACGTGTGCACAAGAGGCAGTCAGCACAAAGCGCAGAAAGAAATTTGGCTCGTCAGTGGCCTACATGACCATAGGTACCTTTCTGTCAACAGTGAGACACGAAGATGCCAGTGGGTGGGCCACTGAGCAGGCAAAGTTCAGCAAAGGTGCAGCGGTACGCCATTGACCACCGCCATGCAGCATTTACTGGATCTTACTATCAATACTACTGAGTTCACAGATGGTTGGAAAGACAGGCGACCCCTCCCCCCCCCCGAATCCACCGCTCTGCAGTGGACGATGAGATGCAGCACAGGCAATACCCCATTCTTTGAACTCCACGTCATCCCGCGCGATCTTTGGAATGTGCACGCGGTTGCGGTTGAGCTTCTGCTTCACGAGCTCCGCCACCCCATTCTTGAACTTCTCCTTCAGCTTGTGCAAGTCCTTCTGGGCGGCGCGGGGCCCCAGCGCAGGCTGCAATGCGGGACGAGCACGGAAATGGAAGGGGGGGGGAAGGGTGGATGCAAGGGCCACATGGAGCAGTGGGAGGGGGAGGTGTGTGTGTTGCCATCCCAAGCAGCACGCAGGGGAGGGCGGGTAGGGGGCGGGTCAGGGAGTTGAAGCGGATGGGGATCAGAGTCTACGACGCTCGCAGTGTGGGCCGGCGCAGTAGGCAGGGGGGTTGGGGGGGGGGGGAGGAGGTGTGCCCCCCTCCGCCCCCCCCCCTCCCCAGGGGTACCGAGGAGCCCTGTGGGCAGCAGGGGGCGACTGCGGACGCAGCCCAAAGAAATGCGACGGACCCCTGGAGTGGACTGCACGTGCCATCGGGCAGAGGGAAGAGCACAGCGGCCCCCTGTTTGGGCGTCTGACGGGGGTGTGCGGTGGACCGGCGGGTGCACGGCATTGGGAAGATGGGGGCGGGTGGGAGACTGGACAGCAGGGCCCAGGGCAGAGCTTCACTGAGCCACTCAGCGTCGTGGGGAGGGGGGGGGGGGGGGGGCGACGACACCGGCAGGAGCACCGGCCGCAGCGGCCGACAGAACGCAGCGACCCGACGCAACATGCGAAGGGAGGAACGGGTGACTGTCCAGGGCCCCGTAAAGAAACAACGACCCAACGGAATGTCGCACAGGGGGGGGGCGACCAGCCGTCCCCCCCCTTCCCCATAATCGATTGGGCCAAGCTCTCCTCCGAAGGGGCCATTCTTCACCGTGTACATTGGGGGGGGGGGGTTTCGTAAGGGGGAAATGTTGTTTTTCAGTTTGGGGCCCGAATTCTTTTGCGCCAACTCCTTTTCGGGCACTTCTTGCCCCTTGGCCGTTGCAGCGGGTGAGGTTGGTGCACGATGGAGAGCCGACCTGGGCCTTGGTCCTTCGTTTGTGTCTCTCAGGAGGTGGTGTTGCTCAATATTTGGGTCTACCAAAGTTTCACACAACCCATTGCCCAGAAAGAACAAGGGTTGGGGGTGTTGAAGTGTCCCGTATGTGATGGCCCCGCACCAAATGGGGGTGTGCCGCCGAAATTGCCCCCCCCCCCAAACATCCCCCCCCCCCCCTGCCGTTGGTGTGGCGGGTTGTATCCGGCAGACGCCGCCATGCCCAGTCCTGATCAGTGGAGGGGCTGCCCGTTTGGAACGGGATGTTCCTGCTTCGTCCCCCCCCCCGCTATGGGATACACATGCGTGTGCACGACCGACACTGTTCAGCACAAAGCAGAGGTGCAAAGCAAAATGTAAAGAGAAAAGCTCTTCAGTGACATGTCATAGGCGCCTTTCGCTGCAGCAAACAAGAGGCACAAGGAGTGCAACCGTCCACTGCACCTAAAGTCCTACGGACCGCCAATCTGGTAGACAGGGGGCAGCACACAATGCCGCCACAAGTCACGACAAAGTCTCCCACGTCTCATTAGGAGCCCCCCTCCCCCGGTGGACACCCCAGTCCACCCGTGGCTCAGACAATAGGGACTGTGACAGGCCATGCAAGGCTAAGATGTCAATGGACCAATCAGCACAAAACGCATCACACGCACCCCCGTGGGTGAGATGCCAGGAGGCATACGACCCACGATCCCAAGTTGCCGACTTTGTCAGCCAGACCAACAAGTCTGACACCGTATCGGAGAGGGACTGAGGCAGTCGGGGAGAAAGAAAGTGTATCCAGCGTACAGAGAGGGGAACGTCCCACTGCATCTAAGCTAGGACGCGATGCACTGTCGTCGTCAGGGACGCGCGCACAGCTACAGGCGGATACCCGGACAACGCGGCTACTTGCATCCACGCTGCACAAGACAATAGAAACGCACCCCAAGAGTGTAAGAAGGGCAGGGTATTACAGAGTGCCGACCGGAAGACATTGGTCGTGCGCCTCACCGATGAAGCCCAGTAACTCTGCAGGGGGGCACTAGATTTCAATTGCCATGTATCCGTCAGAGCATTGGGGTGGGCATGCGCAAGGGTACAAGTCGGTGAGACGAAAATTGAAACCCCCATGCAACAGACTCGGTTGGTCATGCAAGCACCATGGCAAACTAGGTCTGGGTTCTTGTCCCGGCACGGGCATAGCACACGGAGGTTCCACACAGCCTCCATCGTCATGCACACAGGATACATGGTGGTATGTGGGGACGGGCCCTTGGCAGCAACCATAAGGTTATCTCAAAAATGTCGTGGGGCCACGACATTCCCGTCCGCAAGACTCCATTTGAGAACACCCGTACTTGTAACGGACAACTCCCTAAGTTGTCCCGGGCGCCCTACCATTTGCTTACACATCTGAACACAGTGAAGATCGGCAAACTGCGCACTAAATGGCCCGCCCATAGGGATGGCTCCACCTCGGCGCCAGGGTTCTCCAGCAGCCACGACCACATTGTCACTGGTCAAGGAAAATTGCACTAAGGAAAGCAAGTCATCCATGGACACAAAATGGAATGTACCTTTTTTGGCTGGACCTGCGCGATCAAGTTGACGATTCTCTTTATGTATGCTCCAGCCCAGCGTGGTTGCACGCCATCGACGACGTGCTCGTAACCAAGCGGCGGCTTCGCGCATGTGTTGGATAACCAAGGTCGGGGGAACGCGGTTAAATTGGTCCTTGCAGTCTGCCTCACCAATACACTCGGCGCCCCATGAGCCTAACTGTTTAATCCATGCGCCCACGTCGTTCAAATTCAATACAAAGAAGGCCGCATGTATACGCACGGGCAGCAACCCGCAGGCAAGACCGTGAAACAACAGGAGCGGAAGCTGCAGCAATGGGACGCCACAGGATGGCTACACGCGCGTGTGACTTGGCTTTTCCTATAAGATAGAGTAATGCGAGGCGGGCCTTCGCATTCACCGGCCATCCACAATCCAAGGTTATAGTCTGTAGTGACTGTAAGATGGCTTTGTGGTCTGCGGACTCCCTAGTATAACCCCGGTCATCTAAAAATGCTTGTAGGGCGTCCCAAGCCCATGCCCGACAAAATCCCCCACATCATGCCAGGCCCCTTGTCGACCAGGCGGACAGTGGCGAATTCAAAAAGATCTCGGGCAATTTTCATAACACACTAGCGCAAGGAACCGTCTTCAGGAAAGAGGGAACGTGGGAGGAGGGAAGACAGAAAGGTATCCTGGAGGGGACGTACATTCGGGGCCTATGCCAGAGAGGATAAACTCGATACAGCGGCGTTACGTGACCGGTGCCCATTATAGGGCAGGGGGTCTGTACTCCTCAAAGGCGAACCCTGGAAGTCGATGGAAACAGGTAGCAAACAAAAATGACCGTCAAAACAGCAAACCGGGCCCGCCCGGTCCAAGACAGGATATGTAGCATCATTGCTGGCGCAAGGGGGGCGTCCGGAGCTCATGGAAGATTTATTGCCGTGTGCCTCAAAAGCCCGCCTAACATTGAGGGGTACGGTACGAACAATAATGATGCACGCCTGCCGTACCGCCTGACGCTGCGCACGAGAAGCAGACATGGATTGTACTAACTGATTGATTGCTTTGGTAATAGGCGGGGTTTGTGTAGCAGTGAGGTACGGGACACGAATTGCAGTGGTATGCAATAGGGGAATCTGAAACCGCGGCAAGAGTGACTGTAACTCCTTGGAGATAGCTGATTTACGGGCATAGTCACGGTCCTGAGTAGCAGTTTTTAACTAGCGAGTGAGTGCATGGATGCGTTTGTTGTCCTTGGGGGGTGGAACGGGCGAAACATCATCCGCAGGTACTGCTAGGGCACAATCGTTAACAGCCCAACGCCGCAGGCGGAACCACCAGTCTCACTCTAGAAAGCACGCTAGGTGTTCATCTACAGTGAATTGTAGTGGAACGCCCCCCCCCCCCCGAAGGACGGCCGCGGGCGTCGGTGGCGGGAATCATTCAACCAACGGCATCCCGCGCTCAAACGACGGCAGGTAATGCCCAACTAACGCCGGGTGGCCCACGACCGACGGCTGATACTCGTCAGCGGGCGCTTTGCTGAGGCCCGACCGTCCGGCGGGCGGTTTGGTTTGTTTGTCGGCCGCCGGCGCTCGCGGGACAGGAGGCGTTATGCCCACGCTCAACGCGAGTGTTTCGCGGTGGGCTGGTCTCCACAGGTCCGAGGACTGCTACCGGGGTAATGATGTACCCCCCCCCCCCCCCGCAGGAGGGGGGGAGGGGCGGTGTAGCCCTCAGGGTCCCGTCTCGTTTGAGGTGACCAAGGCGCAGTGGGTTCACCAGGGGGCTCCGCTCCCTCGAGTGCTCCTTGGGGCAGGGAAGTGCTCATCACGCCCCAGGCCCTTCCAGCCACCAGGACGCCACCAGGACGCTGGCCTAGCAAGCCGTGCGGCCCCACCTGTGCCCCTCTGGGTCAGCCAAGGAGCGCCACCACGCGTCCTACCAACGCCCCGGGCACCCCCCCCCCCGGGGGTTCAGTCGTGGAGGAAGCCGCGGGTCCCACGGACCCCCCGGGCGGCCTTCGTGTGGGCCTCCACAGCCCCGCTGCTGGGCCCGGAGCACGGGCGCACACAACCCCCCCACAACAGGCAACTCCCCCCCCCCCGCCCCTTTGAAAAGATGGGGCCAAATTTTCTTCGGCCAATCAAACATTCCCTTGCCTCCGGCGCCTCTAACAACTCAGCACCACCGCGGGAGGGGGGGTGGGGCTGGACCCCCCCCCCCTCTAGACCCCCCCCCACCTCTCAAAAGGAGCCTGGGCACCCGCCCCCCCCGTCCGTTGGGACGGGTGGCGCATCGTCGTACAGGCGCGGGACGCCACGGCACCGGCCCTCACGCTGGAGCCCCGGGTCGACGACCTCACCACGAGGGCCCAAGGGGCAGGGCGTTGCGCCGACCCGGGCAGAGGGACCCGGAACGTAACGCTGAGGGTTCGTGGCGTCGCCTCACGTGACCTGCAGGTCTTGCTCCTGACGCCGTCTCAGAAATGGGGCCATGGCCGTTCCAGAAATGGGGCCATGGCCGCACCGAAAAGCAACCGAAGGGCGGGTGGAGGGCGGCGGTTGAGGGCGGTTGGCAGGTAAGGACGGCACCGGGAGGGTGATGGCGTGTGCGGTGCGGCACGGCAGTTACACTGGACATGGGCGCCTGCTATGGGGACCCGTAAAGAGAGACGGTGCCGGAGGAGGGGCTTGTGAACATGGGTCCAGGGCAGGGATGCATTTGAAGGGAAGGGGCCTCCAAGGCGGCCCCAGAGGCGGTCAGACAGGCGGTTGGAGGAGGTTGCCAAAGCGGTTGGGGGCGGTTACTGTCGGTTATAACCGCCATTGAAGCTGGCGTTTGCCGTCCCAGAGACAGTGGCTGGGCAAAGGCAGAGCGGCCTGGAAGGGGCCCCCTCCAATGCATCCCTGGCCCAGGGCGCATGTGGCCCACGCATGCCTCATGGAGGGGCACGGCACACACCCGCTGCCGGACAGCGTCCTTGGACGGCGCTTGGGGGACGGGTGGTCGCACCCCGGGGTCCAACTTCGGCTTCTTTGGGGCCCAAATGGATCGAGTCTGTGGGACGTGAGCCGCAGAGCCGCGGGGCGGGGCAAGGGGAGGGCCTATACCCGTCTCGAAAGGGGCAAGCGGGGTACGAAGGGTGCTGGAAGGGAGGTAAAAGGGGGTGGGGGGTCAAGGATGCATTAGAGAGGAGGGGGGGTAACTGCAAAGCGCCGAGCCACTACACAGACACAACACAGAGGCCGCATTGGAGGTTGAGGTTGTGCTGCTGCCTCCGTATCATTGCACAAGGGCCTCTCACACGGTTCACAACGGGTCCCAATCCCGCAGCAAAAGATCCAGACACTCGAGCGGTCCACCCAAGGGCTGACCCCTTCGTCAACCGTGTCTAAATGCCAATGAGTCTGGGGCCTAAAAGTTTGTGTACCAAAAATGGCCCAACAACACTTTCCCAATGGTAAATTTTCGTTGTTTCCCACGATTGTCACTCTGGTCTGGGGTGGGGGGGGGGGGGGGTCCTGTGGTGTATGGCCATTCTCATACTTCCCTGCGCACCACCAGCCTCCCTCAAGCACAGAGCTGGACAAGGGGAGATGGATTCCTTTTTGATTTGGCAGCCCGGCGCACCATGCGACCTCGCAGACGGTGTCACCCTGACGCTGATTGCACTGCCGGTGTGGGAGAGATGCAGGACAGTGGTGCTCGAGGAGGCCTCGTTTCCTTTCAGCGACCAAACCGCATGCAGAAGCACAGCCCCGACTCTGTGAGTCGGCGCGTGTTGCGGTGGGGTACTCGCCAATGCACGCGGCACGGCCCTGGCGGCCCATTCGACGGTGGTGCCCGTCGACGGCGGCAACGGGCTTGAGGCGACGGCAGCCCGGCACCGGTCGAGACGGCCCGCAACACTCTTCCTCCCGATGGCTGTTGGTCCCGCCGCCCCACCCACGTGTCGAAGCACGGACACCAGAGCAGATTCACCCCGGGTTTTCTGGTGCTCGGTGCAGGTGTTCAGGCGGGGGCAGGGGGGTCCAGAGGGGGGGGTGTCCTTTTTTTGTCGGGGTTTGGGGGCATTTTTTGAGTCACCCGCTTCATTCTGAGCATTTGGAACACACACAAGTCCGGGGGGTGACATCCCCTTTGACCGCTCATCGTAAAATGGGGGGAAGATGGGGGAATGGGGGGAAAAGGGGGTTTGGCATGTCGCCTTTGGTGTATTGTTCTCGTCTGCAGCGGGCGGCGCCAATGGGCCGATCGCCACTGACCACTGCCCTCCCCTTGCACCCCCTCCCTCCGCAGGCGGCGGCGCCTATCGGCCTCTCACCCCCTCGTGCCCCCCCCCTCTCCCCCTGCCTGGCCTGCCCTCACCCCCCCCACACCCCCTTTCCTTTCCCTCGGGCGGTTCTGCCAACGGAGCCCCCGGACTGTCCCTGTTTCACTGCTCCGTGTCAGGTCCGCACGGAGGAGGGCAACGGCCTTCGCCCTTGGCCAGGTGCGTCCAAGCGGGGGTAAGGGGGGGGTTTGTTTGGTTTGGTTTGGGTCAAGGCCTGTGCCGGACGCCCTGGCCCATGGTCAGCACTCGCCTTTGCGCCGACACGACTGGGCTAGGCGAATCGCGGTTGTCCGGTCCCAAGGCCTGCCGGACTGTTGACCGCCCCCGTACCCCGTGGTGGCACACACGGGAGGGAGATGCCGCCGTGCCTGTGTGTGTGGCGCGCGCGGGGCAGGAGGGCGGGGCGTGCATGCTGGTGGCGCTCGCAGGGCATGACGGGTCACACGGCTGCGCCGCGCCTGGCCCTGCCCGCTGGCGCCGGTGCCGCTCCAGTGTTTCTGGTTTCCCCCGCTGCGGCTTGGTCCGTCCGTGTCGCCGCTTGTAGTGGCGTCCCGGCTGTTCGTGTGGTCGTCGGGTGTGAACCAGGGTCCGCCACCACCGGGCCCTGGCTGCTTGTGGTGGAGGCGCGTCGGGGGGGGGGGGGGGCGTGTGGGGGGTTGTGTGATGCCTGGTGCTCCAGGCCCCGGCAGGGAGGCCATGGGAGCCTGACGCTGAGCCCGCCGGGGGAGTGTTCGGACTGGACACGCCGCCTCCCGGTCATTGACATGCTGCCAGCGGCCCCACGACTGCATGAGGCACGGGGGCGCGCTCCCTGGGCGCTCGACTGGGGGGGTCCACACCTCCTGACTGCTCTAGGCACTGGTGGTGTTGTCGTGGACTGGACCATCCGCCCACGGCGCTGAGGGACGGCAGGAGGAGGGGCTCCAGGGCGCGCTGAGCGCTGCCCTGCCCTGGAGCCTGCCCGGGCTCGGGGCCTGGGTGGCGGTGCTACTGCCCGCGTAAACGGGGGGGCCCAGAGGGCACACCACCCGAGTGACCGCTCCGTTTGGAAGGGGGAGGGGGGGGCAGGGGTCGGCAGGTGGCTGTCTGGCCTCCAGGGGTCGCCCACAACTGAACTGGAGTGCACGGGGCTGTGCTGGCCTAGGCGTCTGTGATGAAGTTGGAGGGGCACGCGCACACCTGGAGGTTCCCTAGGCAGGCCGCTCAAGGGATACCCACAGCAGTCAATCTGCGAGCCCTTCACAGCCTCCACTTTTTAGGCCCTGAGGGCGCCGACTCCGTGCACCTCTCCCGTCGGGGGGCAGGCTGGGCGGGGGGGGGGGTAGTGGTGGTTGGGTCTACCTGCTCACTTGTTTGGGAGAGGAGGACCACCTGCTGGGTTACCATGCGGGTCCCAGATCCCAACATACCCATCGTTCGGCGTCCGCTCCCTGTCCGTGAGGGGAGGGACCTTGATCACCATGTGACGGCCTGCAGTGAGGGTGCGGGGGTGCGAGGGCATGCTGGGGGGGGGGGGCTGTGCTGGGCCTGCTTTCGGCCCCATTTCTGTTGGGGGGGGGGGGGGGGGGCAGCAAAAGGCCTGCTCCCCTGTTTCCTGGTCCCCAAGGGGGACCAGCCCACGGCCTGCACCCTCGCTTTGTGGTGGCTGAAATTTGGGCCGACAAGGGGTAAGGGGGGGGGGGGGGGGGCGGTCCACAGAGGCCCCCACAACATCCTCCCGGGGCCGCTGGCGCCCACGTCGGTTGTCCTTCATTGTACACCGTCGGTTTGGGTTGGGGGGTCCTGCGGGGGGGGGGGGGGGGCTTTGGCGCGTCGCCTTTGGTGTGTGGTTCTTGTCTGCAGCGGGCGGCGCCTATTGGCCGGATCGCCATTCGCTGCCCTTGGACCCTTTCCCTCCATCGGCGGTGGTGCCCATCCTCCTCTCACCGCCCCTGTGCCCTTCCTCTTCCTCCTTGGCCCATCCTTCCCTCTCTACTTCCCTTTCCTTTCCCTTGGCCTTTCCCTCCATCGGCCGTGGTGCCCATCGCAGGGGGGGGCTGACACGTAAGCCCCCCCCCCCAGAGACTTCGAGGCAACTTCCGATGACACCCACCCATTATACACACGGCCCCATTGATGAGCCCCTCCCCCCGCAGGCCCCGAGGCCCATTTCTCAAGGCGGCAAGGGAAATGGTGCGCCTTTTGAGTGACACCGGGAGACACTCAGGCACAGCCCCCCCGCACCTGCTGCGCCAGTTGCGGTAACTCTGCGGCCGTGCGCTTCGGGGCGGGCCCTCTGCGGTGACTTGCCTTGGTCGACGCCCCGGCCACACTCTTGTCGGCCCAGGCTTCCTTCAGTGGCTCCGGACGGAGCGGATCACTGCGCAGACGCGACGCAAGTACAAACCAATGCCGAATGATGAGGCACAGGGGCGGGCGGGCGTCCAAATGGGGGGGGGGGGGTCGATACAGCTCTCTGGCTAGACCCCCCCCCCAAAAAGGGGGGGGGGCTCAGTCGACGGGCCCCCCCAAATCCTACCGAGACTGACCCTTGGGCCCGGAGGCGACCCGGACTCAAAATTGCGCAAAAAAAAAAAATGAAAATGGGATTTTCGGAATCAGCGCGTTGAGGGGGTTCAGAAAAGACATCATTTGCCACGTATTCGGTGTAAAAAAAAAAAAGAGAGAGAGAGAGAGAGAGACCATTTTCAATGCTCAAAAAGTTTTTCGGCGCCTTCGGCGCAGAGTTCATATTAACTGTTTGATGGTCCTGTCAATTGAGCCCTTTTCCCGAACCCCCCAGTTTTTGGGGGCCAAAACCGGGCCACCACAGGCTTGCAATGGGCTCAAAACACTCGTTTTGGCATCCCGCGTGGTCCAGCATCAATTTTGGAAACAGGCATATTTTTGCCCCTGGTTGACTTTGTTGATCCATTTTGAGGTACCACCTAAATCGCCCAACCAAAAGCAATATGGGCACTTTCAGGGGGCCGGGGGCGCTATTGACACCCCCGCCCCCTTCGAAAAGGAGCCCCTTTTGGTCCCTCCCACACCGCATGTGCCTGCCGCGGTGCGTGTGCGTTCCTCATGCCCCCCCCCCCCGACGCCTCGGCGGTGGTCGGTCCACCCCCGACGGGCGTGGGTGGGCTGGCACGGGGCAATGGCAATGGCACCGGGGCCTTGCGGTGGGGCCTGGGGAGCAGGGCTCGTTTTATTGACTCGGCACCACTTGGGGGGGGGGGGGGGGGACTGGACAGGGGAGGGGGCGGCCAGGAAGCCGGGGGGAGATGCGGCTGTGGGGGAGGGGGGGCTCAAGGGGAGGCTTCCAGGGCGGAGACTGGCGGTTGGAAACCCAGTCGGGAGGCGAAGGTCCAGCCGGTGGGAGCTCAGGCTAAAGATCCAGGGCTGTCCTTGAAAATAAGAGGGGGGGGGGGGGATGCCAGCCTCTGGTACACCGGGACCTCCGCAGAGCGCCAGCCGGCGGGTAATTGCGGTTGGTCATCGGCCAACCGCCGTCGGTTAAGCGCCAACCGCCGTCGGTGGAACGAATCCTGCCACCAATCACCTCAGGTCGTCACCGGTGGAAAAAAAGGGGGAGGAAAGAGAATAACCTCTCGTTCCTCACAGACAGCCCTGCCCAACGTGAAGCACTGCAAATGGATCTGCAGAAGCCGGGACGCCAGCTTTGATGAAAGGCACATGCACTGCACTCCTTTGCACTTCCGAGCACTTGTCCTTTGGTCGGGGTCCTGCTCGATGGCCGCCGTGTTGAAGTCGGGGGGGGGGCGGGGGTTGCCATGAAGGCCAAACAGCGATGTGCTCGTTGGCACTTCCGGGGGTCGAGCACTTGTCCCGGGTTTTGGTCGGGTTTGCTGGTCTACTGGGCAGGGCGGGGGGTGGGGGGGGGGATGCCGCAGGGAATTCTGTTGAGCAAATGCCGTACGAAAGTTCAGAACATAATTTGTTCGGCTTTTGGAGGATTCGTGCGGCAGATTTGCGCGATTCCTCTGCCTCACCACCGCAGGCCCCCCTCCAGGACATCGTTGGCAATGCCCGGCCCATGACACGCCTCCAGGCCCTCCTTTGTGCGTCGTGGGTAAGTCTTCGCCACAAAGGGCGGCAAGGATCGTCAGAGGGGCAGACTTGTCCCGGCTCCTGCACCGTGGGTCTCCGCCGTGTGGGGGTCGAACAGTGTGGACAGTCCCCTCGCCCCGATCATCCATCGACCATCCCACACGGCACATGTCGCAGGACCACCATCAGAGGTGGGGTGCGTGCCGAAATGTGAATGCGAGGGACGTCCCTACGTTCGAAACCATCGCTGTGCCGACATCACGAATGCGACCTGTTGGCCTGCCCCCCCCCCCCCCCCCCCGCCCGCCCGTCCTTTGCACAATTTCGTGGCGGAAATGCAGCCGCCATCCCCACATTTCCGATGAGGACCCGCTGGAAACGACACCGGGCAAGGACCAGGTGCCAGCACCCAACATGTTGACCGCTGCGCTGCGTTGTATCAGGGCCCTTGGGTATGGCGACCAAACGACACGCCACTGGCCCGGCAGTGAACTCTTGCACAGCTCCGCTGGGCTATCACAACACCCAGGACCAGCCCGGTGACCCCGCAACCCGGTGGCCGGGGGGGGGGGGGGTGCGGTCTGCGAGCGTCAAATCCAATGGCGAAAAAGCGGGAAATTGCGGGGAAATTGTGGGGAGAATGCGGTGTCGCAACCAAAACCCCCCGAAGCCTCAAAGGGCAACACCTCTGCACATGGGGACACACAGGGGCACCAAAACGCACGCATCGTGGGCAGGCAGAAAGGGATTGCGGGAAAATGGCAGAAAATTGCGAACACTGGCGGACCTCAACCCCCGCCCCCTCGTGCAGTGGCGCTGCCACGCGCATGCCGCCACTTCAGAGGCGCTTAGGAGGGGCAGTCATGCGCCCCCTGGCGCGAGGAGGGCGGATGGCAGGGGCGGGCAACGACCGCATCACAGCGCCATCGCATTCATAAGACGTGTGACGCAAGTACGCGGGCGTGGGACGAGCTGGCGATAGGGCTCAGATCTAAGGGCTGAAGCCGCGGCTGTTGCCGTCCCACTTCCACGACCACGGCAGCTCTTGGGCCTCGGCAATCCAAAGGCCTGTCCTCAGCCCCAGCACTTGCGCTAGCCCCAGGCCCAGCCCTAGCCCCAGCGCGGACCAGTTGCGCATGGCACATGGGTCGGCGGTGGATGTGTGGGTGCAGTACCCCCCTACAACATGGCACGCGGGTGACATACATGGAGAAGGCTGGGACCCCTGCCGCCTGCCCCGGCGCAGGGGCCTGCTCCTGGGCCTGGTGGGCAGGATGCTTCTCACGCATTGCACGCCAGGCCTCGAATCTCGATCTGCTCCCCTTGGCGTACCCCTTCAGGTCCGCATCCCGCATTGAGGCACTGCGGAGTGACGCGGGGGTGCCGTGCGGTGACGAGCGGAGCAAGGGGCCTGGTGCGGCGGCACTGCAATTCGGCAAATGTGTGCGTTGGTGTGCGCGTACGGACGCGCGTGCGCGCGCACTCTGTCCGATCAGCGAGGGTAGGGCAGGTGTCGTGCGAAAGGATGGTCAGGGGGTTAGCGGGTTCATGTGTTCCTGTTATCAAGGGCACATGCCGCTTGGAAGTCTTGGACGCTAGTGCGGAGGGGATGGGAGAGGGTTCGTAGGTACTATTCGCAAGGGCCGGCCTCTCGGGGTCCAATACGCTCATGCGCAAGCGCCGGAAGAGCACTGGCCAGGGAGGCCCACGAGCAACGTGAGGCAGGCATCCTCCCTCGCACTTCATGAGAGAAACGATGTGCTCGGGGATGTGCTCCCAGCCTTCTGCTGAGTCAGAACTTCAAGCAGGCAGCACGTGGCAGCTTGTGAGCGTGTGGCAGCAGAGTGTGCGAGCTGCGTGGAGCGCTTCCATCGCCTGTTGGCATGCGCTGTTGGGAAACCGCATCCCAGTTGAATGATCCTTAACACGCTCTGCAAGCGCACCGCACGGCGCTCCACAAGGGAGGCCCCGTACTGCATCGTTGTTGTCCATAGCCCCTTGCATGCAGCATCCCAACCATTTGTGATTGTATGCGGCATGGCTCCACATTGTGGCATTCTTCTTGCCACATTGTGTCTGTTGGAGTGTTGGAGCCCCCGAGACCGGTCTTGCATGTCAATCTTACTGCTAACCTTCATGAAGCCATTGCACTCCGAGTCTTGGCCAATGGCAGCATCCTTAGCACCCCTTTGCGTTTGGTCTTGTCAGGTTCCATGGTTGTGAGCATTTTGCCAATGCCCCGTCCCCAAGGAATGTTGGGAGGCACGTAGGGCAGTGTGCGTGTCCTCATTGTAGTGAGTCACAACCCTGGGGGTGGTGACTACAACTGGCCCTGATGCGACACCCCCCAGCTATCTGGGGGGGGGGTCGGCGGGAGGGTGGGGGGGGTTTGGCACAAGGCCTCGGTATCTGAGGGTTGGGGGGGGGTATTGGCAGCTTGGTCGGGGGGGGGGGCTGCACGCAACCCACTACTATCACATGCATACCTCAAGGGGGTGTCTGGGGGCATGGGGGTATAGAGGTATGTATGCGATAATAGCGATATCTTGTCTTTGCCAGGAAGAAAGTCTTACGGGTCTTAAGGACTAAAGGCATAGTACCCCTCTCAACTAAGCATGGGATTTGGCGCCGTTGGCGTCATGGCCCCCGCACCGCTATCTTTCAAAACTCGGGGGGGGGGGGGGGGCTGGGTGGGTATTGCATACAAGGACCGGGCCCGGCCGCCCCCCCCCCCCCCCCCCGGGGTCACAACTAAAAGCGAGGCTTGTCGCCTCTGGTGACCACATCCATTGGTCCCATAGCTTGTCAACAGAGACCTCCAGTGCCATCAGTGCATGTGTGTGTGTGTGTGTGTGTGTGTGTGTGTGTGTGTGTGTGTGTGTGGTTTCACCATTTTTACCAGGTCTCCCGGTTGAGCTTGTATGGCCACACTGGCGTCCTCGGGTCGGGTCGCTCCCTATTATAGCCGGCCCACGGTGCAGGCCAAGGGTGCATCCCTGTATTGCCCCTCGACGAGTGCAATATGCACTTAGGCCGGAACCTAGCTCGCTGCCCCAGGACCACCCTGGAAGTGGGGTGGTAGCTCCGTGGCTTCCGCTGGGCCAGCTCCACGGTATTAGTTCAGCGAGCCCGTCATCGCCATGTTGCCCCGTGTGTTGTGTGTGTATTGGGGCTTTCACAGCTGGTGGTGCTCGCGGTAGCGAGGCGGCCTCCACGGCCTACTCAATTTGGCGATTTCCCCAAATAGGATGCCCTTGACGCACGGCTGCCACCACCCGCCTCCAGACATACCCGATCCAGGGATCGATCCCACAACCTTTCGGTTGCGAGACCTATGCTTAGCCTGGTTGAGTTAGCCGGGGATCGTTGTGTGTGTGTGTGTGTGTGTGTGCATGTGCACGTTTGTGCGTGTGCATGTCTCCATGTGTGTCTGACCGGTACCAATGTAGGTGTCCAGGTGTCCCAGCTGTCCTGCCTTGTTGTGGGTGGTTGACACAGGGGGCATTGTTACACAGTGGTTTCCCATCAGCCCATCCTCTAGTAGCTCTATAAGATGGTGGTGCTACAGTGACCGGCCTTGGTGATGGCCTGTAAAACAATGCTCAAGGTGATCCACAGTGCTGCCCCAGACTCCCTGATCTGCCAGTATGCGAAGAGGAGTGTGGGGGGAGGAGGCGGGGCATGGATTGTTTTACGTAGATTTGTGCGGATGGATGAGCAATCTCCTCCCTGATTATTTGTGATCATCCGTGATTTTATGCGTGATTTTATTCATGATTTTCTTGCCCCCCCCCCCCCTAAAGGCAGAGCACACTCCTTGAGAGGAACCTCAGTTAGGGATGGGTGGGGTGGGGGGCTGGTGTGCAACCCTTGGTCATCAGCGACAAGGGTCACGTTTGCTCAAGTCCAGACCCCAAATTGTTTAAAAAAGTGCATGTCACACAATCTCCAAGTGCCGTTGGATGCATTGCATCAGTGATGTCTTACGATTGTGAGTGCACAGGGGTATTCGGCGTATTGGAAGCAAAAGTAGAACATGGAACAGCCTGAACAAACAGGGAACCAGAAAAAGCAGATTCGCGATTATTTGTGATTGCTCAGAATCTAGAAATTGTTTTTGTCTCGGACTCACAAGTTCATCGTAAGTGCTCGGCCAGACGGGCCCGATCAGTAATGACAGTGTAAGTACAACATATGTTGTCCCGTGCGATGCCTGAATCGCATACCACCAATGGTGGTGGGACGTTTATTTGAAACTCATCTGTAGCCTGTCATTCACTCATGCAGTGTCAGGAACTGCCACGCCACTGGGGCATCGAAAAGGGAAGCACAGTAAAAAACGAAAGAGTCTGCTGTGTGGAAAGGAGAGTGGCCTGTCTGGTGTCTCTAGCGGGATGATGTCCTGCATGCACCTCCTGTACGTGGGCGTTTGATGGTCCATTGTGCTCTCCAGTTGTCGGGTCTGCTGCGCTTTCTGCCCCTGGGGATATTCATCTGCTCGACCTGACTTCCATACCAGTCCCTCTTATGCTCCCACCAACCCTTGAGTGTGTGCCTGATGTAATGGTGCCAGTCATCCCAGCATCTTGTTGTGTATGCTTTCGTGGTATAAATTGCCGCGGACTTGAAAAAGTTTTCCTTGGTTCCCGTGTACTCATCAAACCAGGACTTGCGCTGGTGCAACATCTGTAGGCCCTTGGTTTTCCATCGTGACATCTGGCGGGGCACGGGGCCGCGCACCGTTGTAAGGTATAGCCTTTTCACCTGCTGTTTGTATGTTGTGTACTCGTGGATGCGATGTTGCATGAGCCGCAGCATGTTTCGATGCATCCACCGGCATAGTGCCTGTTGTGAAGGAGGGTGTTTGCCAGAATCCAGCGTTCCTCCGGCGTCTGTGAGAGGGCACGCCCCACCTCCCTGTGGAGTGGTAAGTCTTCTGTTCTGTGGCCCAGATGCCTCTCCAGTTGGGTCTGTAAGACAGCTGCTGTTGATGGCATATTGGTGAGCATCTTTATGGCTTCCACTTATGTGGCGTGTGTGAGTGGCTTAGCTAGTAGAGCCTGTGCTTTCTGCTGGTGCGTGTGGGCTGGGGCCGCTGTTGCCGCCTTGTGTGTTTTCCTCGGGACCTTGTACTGGCACTGCTCCTTTAAGTTTTTTGTTGTTGGGTTCGGGGTGACCCTGCGTGCCTTTAACTTAGAAAACCACGGCGTCTCCATTACCTGTGTGGGGGGGGGGGGGGGGGGGGATCATCCGTCTCGACACGGGGTGGCATTGTCAGTTCGCGACGCAAATGTGTCACCCCCAGAAGCATGTGGTATTGATGCCACACCACTCGCCACCTCAGGTGGTGTCTCTCCTCTGCGGGGATATGTTCAATGAGCGTGGATGGAATACGTAACCGCCCCAGGTGATGCAGGTGTGCTTCTTCCACGTTCTCCAGCTAGGTGGCGATGTGGGGCCTCCAGTCCTCCCACGTGGATAGCTCAGAATCCAGAAAAGTTGCATTCATAATCATTCATGATCAATCGTGCCGAGAAAATTCTTGGGCCAGTGCAACATGAAGAGGCAGTGGTCGGAGAATCAGCAGCGAGACCAACGCTGGAAGGCACACCGCTCAAGTGTAAAGTGCGTGTGCCTACACCGGGGCTAGTGCTCCTGTGATGTGAGGTGAGCTGAGGGGAGGGGAGGGGAGGGTAGGGGGAGGGGAGGGGAGGTGAGCTGAGGTGAGCTGAGGTGAGCTGAGGATGCATCATGATCAACTTACATTGATTGCATGCGCATTTGCACAAAGTAATAATTGGACTAGCCTACTTATGGGCACTGGCACTGGCACTGGCACTAGCTCTGCCTCCACATCACAGCTCCTCCCCTCCCCTCCCCTCCCCTCCCCTCCCCTCCCCTCCCCTCCCCGCCCCGCCCCGCCCCGCCCCGCCCCGCCCCTCCCACTGTGCCTGCAGGGCTCACTGCTGGTGCCAGGCAGTATGTGCAGTGACACACTAGGGCCGGACGCCCCAGGCTGCAACGGTGGACAGCCCAGTATTAATAAGCAATGCGGGGGACATACGTCCCGTAGGCCTGTACGCAGCCATGCCCAAAGCATGAGGCATGAAGCATGTGTGTGTCGGTTTGTGTGTTTGTGAGTGTTTGTGTGGCGATGACCATTTCGGTTCAATGTGACGATGATCCAGAACGCCGAAGGCTGTCCACTCTCTCCTTGACACCCCATCGCTCCCTCGGGGCATGGTCTGCTAAACCAAGGGTAGTGTACCCCCGGGCCCTCGAGAGTCCCGGGGGAGGCAACGGACGCATACATGGCATCCCACTTGCGCTTCCGCTCATTCTCCTTCCTCCTCTTCTCTGACTCGAGCTTGACCTGGATGGCGCTTTTATCTTGGAAAATCAGGGCGGCCGAGAGCCCGCCGGCCTTCTGCGGAGACACAAGCAGCACCGTGTGCCTACACGCCTACACCAAGAGAAGCTTATGGGAAGTGGGGGGGGGGAATGCTGTGGTTTGGTTGGCTTGGTGGGCTTGAGGTATGGAATGCACCAGCCCAGCCCCTTTGGGGGGGGGGGTGCAGCACAGCCCCCAGACCACTCAGTTTGAGAGAGCAACCTTCGGCCGCCTCCTCAAATGTTGGCTCAGATGCGCCTCAGATGTGTCTTCCATTTTCTTAGGCGCTGCATGTGACTGTTGGTGGGGCTCAGATGTATGTGCGGGTGGTAGTAGCTGCGCCACACGCACAGCGGTCCCCATACGCAGGGCCTTGGGCTTCGGATCCCCCCCCTCCAGCCACAGCACTGAACCTTCGACCGGGGCTAATGGTGGCGGTAGTGGCAATGTGCCTGGGCATGTGCAGGCGCTGCATGTCTGTCACTGGGAGAGAAATGAGGGAGAAGGGAATGGCAGGTAAGGGGGTAGGGAAGAGGACAGGCAGTAGGACGGCCGTGGACCAGGTGTGGGAGGGGGCTGGGAGGGAATGGGCAGTGGTAGTGGTAGTGGTGGTAGTGGTAGTGGTGGTAGTGGTAGTGGTGGTG
The DNA here is from genome assembly GCA_964036045.1 of Eutreptiella sp. 'Long Island Sound 2002'. Taxonomy (NCBI): domain Eukaryota; phylum Euglenozoa; class Euglenophyceae; order Eutreptiales; family Eutreptiaceae; genus Eutreptiella; species Eutreptiella sp. 'Long Island Sound 2002'. Next base: position 168,144,003 of record OZ038380.1, read on the forward strand.
GCGGTGGTGGTGGTGGGGGTGGGGGTGGGGGTGGGGGCGGCGGCGGCGGGGTGGCGGCGTGGCGGGGTGGCGGGGTGGCGGCGTGGCGGCGCGGTGGCGGTGGCGGTGGCGGTGGCGGTGGCGGTGGCGGTGGCGGTGGCGGTGGCGGTGGCGGTGGTGGTGGTGGTGGTGGTGAGCGCAGCCTCATTCATGCACAAACCCCCACCCCCCCCGCCTCGTCAGCCTCGTCAGTCGCGTGCGCAACACACCAGACTGCTCTCCACTGCGACGCCATTCTTGAGGCATTTGCGGGAAGTGACGGTTATGCCCCCGAACGAAGACCCAAACCTGCGAAGGAGACCGGAAGCGGCACGAGTGCACATTACGGCAGCCAGTCGGGGCCCCAACAGCGACGGATATGAGACCCCCCGTGCGACATTCCGTCGGGTGGCTGTTTCTTTACGGGGCCCTGGACAGTCACCCGTTCTTCCCTCCGCATGTTGCGTCGGGTCGCTGCGTTCTGTCGGCCGCTGTGGCCGGTGCTCCTGCTGGTGTCGTTTCCGCGTTCGCGGAGCCCCGTCGTTGGTGTGCCGGGGCTGTGCTGGAGGTGGCGGGATGTGCCCTCTGCCCCCCCACCGCAACTCCAGGGACCAATAAAAGGGCTCTGGATGGGGTCGAGGAAGGGGATCCAAGGCCCCACACGCATCCCGGAGAATGCTCCCCACGACGCGCTGGTCATTTGGAGGTCTGTGTCATGTGTCAAACGTGTTTTGTCAAAACACCTCCGGTTCGGCCTGAGCCTGTCCCCCTCGGTCCCCCTCCCTGCCCACCCCTCCTTTCCCTTGGTGGCCGGGCCGATGTGCCGAGTCGTCAGGGAAGCCATCGTGCACCCCCCCGGGCGTCCTGTCAGCCTTGAGACCGGCCAACACATTCAAATCCAAATCCGTTCCCTCGGGCGGTTGTGCCAACGGAGCCCCCGCACTGTCCCCGTTTCACTGCTCCGTGTTGGGTCCGCACGGAGGAGGGCATCGGCCTTCGCCATTAGGCTGGTGCATCCAAGGGTACGCCCGCATACCGGCGGTGGGGCATGACGCCTGCAGTGGATTACTGTCTGCAGCCGGCGGCGCCTATCGGCCTCTCGCCACTCACCCCTGCCCTTTCCTCGAACCCTCTCCCTCCGCAGGCGGCGGCGCCCATCGGCCTCTCGCCACTCACCCCTGCCCTTTCCTCGAACCCCCTCCCTCCGCAGGCGGCGGCGCCTATCGGCCTCTCGCCACTCACCCCTGCCCTTTCCTCAAACCCCCTCCCTCCGCAGGCGGCGGTGCCCATCGGCCTCTCGCCACTCACCCCTGCCCTTTCCTCGAACCCCCTCCCTCCGCAGGCGGCGGCGCCCATCGGCCTCTCGCCACTCACCCCTGCCCTTTCCTCGAACCCCCTCCCTCCGCAGCCGGCGGTGCCCATCGGCCTCTCGCCACTCACCCCTGCCCTTTCCTCAAACCCCCTCCCTCCGCAGGCGGCGGTGCCCATCGGCCTCTCGCCACTCACCCCTGCCCTTTCCTCGAACCCCCTCCCTCCGCAGCCGGCGGTGCCCATCGGCCTCTCGCCACTCACCCTGCCCTTTCCTCAAACCCCCTCCCTCCGCAGGCGGCGGTGCCCATCGGCCTCTCGCCACTCACCCCTGCCCTTTCCTCGAACCCCCTCCTCCGCAGGCGGCGGCGCCCATCGGCCTCTCGCCACTCACCCCTGCCCTTTCCTCAAACCCCCTCCCTCCGCAGGCGGCGGCGCCCATCGGCCTCTCGCCACTCACCCCTGCCCTTTCCTCGAACCCCCTCCCTCCACAGCCGGCGGCGCCCATCGGCCTCTCGCCACTCACCCCTGCCCTTTCCTCGAACCCCCTCCCTCCGCAGGCGGCGGCGCCTATCGGCCTCTCGCCACTCACCCCTGCCCTTTCCTCAAACCCCCTCCCTCCGCAGGCGGCGGCGCCCATCGGCCTCTCGCCACTCACCCCTGCCCTTTCCTCAAACCCCCTCCCTCCGCAGGCGGCGGCGCCCATCGGCCTCTCGCCACTCACCCCTGCCCTTTCCTCGAACCCCCTCCCTCCGCAGCCGGCGGCTCCCATCGGCCTCTCGCCACTCACCCCTGCCCTTTCCTCGAACCCCCTCCCTCCGCAGCCGGCGGCTCCCATCGGCCTCTAGCCACTCACCCCTGCCCTTTCCTCGAACCCCCTCCCTCCGCAGCCGGCGGCGCCCATCGGCCTCTCGCCACTCACCCCTGCCCTTTCCTCGAACCCCCTCCCTCCGCAGGCGGCGGCGCCCATCGGCCTCTCGCCACTCACCCCTGCCCTTTCCTCGAACCCCCTCCCTCCGCAGGCGGCGGCGCCCATCGGCCTCTCGCCACTCACCCTGCCCTTTCCTCGAACCCCCTCCCTCCGCAGGCGGCGGCGCCCATCGGCCTCTCGCCACTCACCACTGCCCTTTCCTCGAACCCCCTCCCTCCGCAGCCGGCGGCTCCCATCGGCCTCTCGCCATTCACCCCTGCCCTTTCCTCGAACCCCTCCCTCCGCAGCCGGCGGTGCCCATCGGCCTCTCGCCACTCACCCCTGCCCTTTCCTCGAACCCCCTCCCTCCGCAGCCGGCAGTGCCCATCGGCCTCTCGCCACTCACCCCTGCCCTTTCCTCGAACCCCCTCCCTCCGCAGGCGGCGGTGCCCATCGGCCTCTCGCCACTCACCCCTGCCCTTTCCTCGAACCCCCTCCCTCCGCAGGCGGCGGCGCCCATCGGCCTCTCGCCACTCACCCCTGCCCTTTCCTCAAACCCCTCCCTCCGCAGGCGGCGGCGCCCATCGGCCTCTCGCCACTCACCCCTGCCCATTCCTCAAACCCCCTCCCTCCGCAGGCGGCGGCGCCCATCGGCCTCTCGCCACTCACCCCTGCCCTTTCCTCAAACCCCCTCCCTCCACAGCCGGCGGCGCCCATCGGCCTCTCGCCACTCACCCCTGCCCTTTCCTCGAACCCCCTCCCTCCACAGCCGGCGGCGCCCATCGGCCTCTCGCCACTCACCCCTGCCCTTTCCTCAAACCCTCTCCCTCCGCAGGCGGCGGCGCCCATCAGCCTCTCGCCACTCACCCCGTGCCT
>OZ038380.1:168147314-168357461 GCA_964036045.1 Eutreptiella sp. 'Long Island Sound 2002'
GGGGGTGGGGGCGGCGGCGGCGGGGTGGCGGCGTGGCGGGGTGGCGGGGTGGCGGCGTGGCGGCGCGGTGGCGGTGGCGGTGGCGGTGGCGGTGGCGGTGGCGGTGGCGGTGCGGTGGCGGTGGCGGTGGTGGTGGTGGTGGTGGTGAGCGCAGCCTCATTCATGCACAAACCCCCACCCCCCCCGCCTCGTCAGCCTCGTCAGTCGCGTGCGCAACACACCAGACTGCTCTCCACTGCGACGCCATTCTTGAGGCATTTGCGGGAAGTGACGGTTATGCCCCCGAACGAAGACCCAAACCTGCGAAGGAGACCGGAAGCGGCACGAGTGCACATTACGGCAGCCAGTCGGGGCCCCAACAGCGACGGATATGAGACCCCCCGTGCGACATTCCGTCGGGTGGCTGTTTCTTTACGGGGCCCTGGACAGTCACCCGTTCTTCCCTCCGCATGTTGCGTCGGGTCGCTGCGTTCTGTCGGCCGCTGTGGCCGGTGCTCCTGCTGGTGTCGTTTCCGCGTTCGCGGAGCCCCGTCGTTGGTGTGCCGGGGCTGTGCTGGAGGTGGCGGGATGTGCCCTCTGCCCCCCCACCGCAACTCCAGGGACCAATAAAAGGGCTCTGGATGGGGTCGAGGAAGGGGATCCAAGGCCCCACACGCATCCCGGAGAATGCTCCCCACGACGCGCTGGTCATTTGGAGGTCTGTGTCATGTGTCAAACGTGTTTTGTCAAAACACCTCCGGTTCGGCCTGAGCCTGTCCCCCTCGGTCCCCCTCCCTGCCCACCCCTCCTTTCCCTTGGTGGCCGGGCCGATGTGCCGAGTCGTCAGGGAAGCCATCGTGCACCCCCCCGGGCGTCCTGTCAGCCTTGAGACCGGCCAACACATTCAAATCCAAATCCGTTCCCTCGGGCGGTTGTGCCAACGGAGCCCCCGCACTGTCCCCGTTTCACTGCTCCGTGTTGGGTCCGCACGGAGGAGGGCATCGGCCTTCGCCATTAGGCTGGTGCATCCAAGGGTACGCCCGCATACCGGCGGTGGGGCATGACGCCTGCAGTGGATTACTGTCTGCAGCCGGCGGCGCCTATCGGCCTCTCGCCACTCACCCCTGCCCTTTCCTCGAACCCTCTCCCTCCGCAGGCGGCGGCGCCCATCGGCCTCTCGCCACTCACCCCTGCCCTTTCCTCGAACCCCCTCCCTCCGCAGGCGGCGGCGCCTATCGGCCTCTCGCCACTCACCCCTGCCCTTTCCTCAAACCCCCTCCCTCCGCAGGCGGCGGTGCCCATCGGCCTCTCGCCACTCACCCTGCCCTTTCCTCGAACCCCCTCCCTCCGCAGGCGGCGGCGCCCATCGGCCTCTCGCCACTCACCCCTGCCCTTTCCTCGAACCCCCTCCCTCCGCAGCCGGCGGTGCCCATCGGCCTCTCGCCACTCACCCCTGCCCTTTCCTCAAACCCCCTCCCTCCGCAGGCGGCGGTGCCCATCGGCCTCTCGCCACTCACCCCTGCCCTTTCCTCGAACCCCCTCCCTCCGCAGCCGGCGGTGCCCATCGGCCTCTCGCCACTCACCCCTGCCCTTTCCTCAAACCCCCTCCCTCCGCAGGCGGCGGTGCCCATCGGCCTCTCGCCACTCACCCCTGCCCTTTCCTCGAACCCCCTCCCTCCGCAGGCGGCGGCGCCCATCGGCCTCTCGCCACTCACCCCTGCCCTTTCCTCAAACCCCCTCCCTCCGCAGGCGGCGGCGCCCATCGGCCTCTCGCCACTCACCCCTGCCCATTCCTCAAACCCCCTCCCTCCGCAGGCGGCGGCGCCCATCGGCCTCTCGCCACTCACCCCTGCCCTTTCCTCAAACCCCCTCCCTCCACAGCCGGCGGCGCCCATCGGCCTCTCGCCACTCACCCCTGCCCTTTCCTCGAACCCCCTCCCTCCACAGCCGGCGGCGCCCATCGGCCTCTCGCCACTCACCCCTGCCCTTTCCTCAAACCCTCTCCCTCCGCAGGCGGCGGCGCCCATCAGCCTCTCGCCACTCACCCGTGCCCTTTCCTCAAACCCCCTCCCTCCGCAGGCGGCGGCGCCCATCGGCCCCTCACCCCCTCGTGCCCTCCCTCTCTCGGTCTGGCCTACCCTCACCTCCCCTACTCGCCCTTCCTTTGCCTTGGGAGGGCGTGCCCAATCAGCCCCCGCACTGTCTCCGTTTCACTGCTCTTGTGTCGGGTCCACACGGAGGAGGGCATCGGCCCTCGCCGTTGGGCAGGTGCATCCAAGGGTACGCCCCCAGACCGGCGGTTGGGGGGGGGGACCCCTCCGCAACGGCGGCTTTTGGGCCCCGGGATGTCCAATTGCAGGGGGGGGGGGCTGTCGTGTCTGGGAACTCCGCTGCACGGCCCTGGGCGTCTCGTGACGGGTGAGCGCGATGGGGGTCGGCCTGTGTGTGGCCTCGCCTGCTTGACTCCCTTTGGGTGACCCCACCCCAAGACGCACTCCCTCTGCTTTGCAGGCCATGGCATACGCGTTGTGTCCTTGGAGCTGCCGCCTGGTTGTTCCCGCGTACTCAACCTCGCGCAACACCTGCAAAGGCATGTCAGGAGACGAAGCAGGGGACTGGGTGCAAGGGGGGGGGGGGGGGGGCACAGAATGAAGGGGTGCATGAAAGGGTAGTTCACCAAAAAGAAAACAAGGAGGAGGAAGAGAGATGCAAGACTACAGACATGATCAAAACCGTAAAGACAGGACTGCGTCGAGAGACAATACAGGGTGGCAGCCAAGGGAAAATGATTGGCACAAGAGAAGCACAGAATGAGAAAGTGGAGACGAACGCTGCCCCCATCCGACACGGATATGCATCACGCCCGGCCACCGCGTGTGCCAAGCCGTCACACTACGCCCTCATGCCCCCTGTAGGCGGCCTGTGAGCACGGCGGGTGCTCAGGTGCAGTCCCTACACTACCATCGTCCCCAACATTGTAAACCCCCCCACCCCCAGTTCATGTACCCCCGGGGTACATTAGGTTCTCGACATTCACCAAGCCCCAAGGGGGGTACATTAAGCGGTGGGTCAGATACATGGGCCTGAAAATGCGCTACCTGGTGGACCGTTATCAGGACAATGAGGTCCGCAGAAGCACATTGACTCCGAATGATTACAAACACACATGCACGTGTTGCCCCACCCTCTCCCAACCCTCTCCCAACCCTCTCCCAACCCTCTCCCACCCTCTCCCACCCTCTCCCAACCCTCTTCCAACCCTCTCCCAACCCTCTCCCAACCCTCTCCCAACCCTCTCCCTACCCTCTCCCACCATTTCCCAACCCTCTCCCAACCCTCTCCCAACCCTCTCCCAACCCTCTCCCAACCCTCTCCCAACCCTCTCCCAACCCTCTCCCAACCCCCTCCCAACCCTCTCCCAACCCTCTCCCACCCTCTCCCAACCCTCTCCCAACCCTCTCCCAACCCTCTCCCAACCCTCTCCCAACCCTCTCCCAACCCTCTCCCAACCCTCTCCCAACCCCCTCCCAACCCTCTCCCACCCCTCTCCCAACCCTCTCCCAACCCTCTCCCAACCCTCTCCCAACCCCCTCCCAACCCTCTCCCAACCCTCTCCCAACCCTCTCCCAACCCTCTCCCAATCCTCTCCCAACCCTCTTCCAACCCTCTCCCAACCCTCTCCCAACCCTCTCCCAACCCTCTCCCAACCCTCTCCCACCATTTCCCAACCCTCTTCCGCCCACTCCCAGCCCAGAATTTGCCTAAAGGCTCAGTGACATTTGTGGCACGCTTCGCAGGACACCTTTCTTGCGTTTTAAGGCTGTCTGTTGGGTAGGGGCGGAGGTGGGCAGATTTGGGGGGGTACACTACCATTGCATCTTTGACCGGCCCCGCCAGGGCGGGATACATTAAGTGGGGGGGGGTAACATCCAATGGGGGGGTACATTAAGTTGGGGGGGGGGGGTTAACATTTCAACACCTTGGCAACCCCAGAGGGCGAGGGGGGGGGGGGTTGGCCACATCCTGACCCTGCTTCTATTCTTCCATGGCAGCACCAGGCTCACCTACAGTGGACCACTGCGATGCCCTGGCCTTTTCGTCTTATCATTGCGGATACATTGGACGCGGCAATAGTGCATGTTTACAGTTGTAGCCCTGGCCACAATTGCTTTTTCGCGGGTTGCCCATTGCCGCAGCACGTTCGGCAGCAGACAACACGAACACCGCTCCCTCACTCGAGGGGTGGGCACAAAGTGGCTACAGAACCCTTGCTGCATCAGGGACTTCAGAGTGGAGACCATTCAAAGGGGCTGCACATCCCCTGCCATCCCCAGGTCCCCAGACAAGGGAGGGGAAAAGATGGCTGCATAACCCCTGCCGTCTCAGGCCCCCCCTCGAGCAGAGCATGGAATGAGAGTGGTGGCATTTGGGTGGTAACAATCACACGATTCGAGTGCCATGTCTGGAACTCTCATGAAATTCGGAACATGTGGGGTATAGCCGAGTGATGTGTTTCTTAGAGAAAAAACATTTCACAGATCACACATGGGCGGCAATGGCACACAGATGCATGGAGCAGTTTGTGGTGCCTCGGGACCCACTGCACCAGCAATGTGCAATCATTTGTTCAGAAATGGTGCCTCTTTTTGCAGCTTCATCCCAGGCACCAATCGCTGTCCGGAATGAATTGTACGACGTCGACACCACCCCGACGGCCAACCTCACAGCCACCGACCCGCAAGATGTGGCCAGTCACACTCACTCCACAGTTGCCGAAGCGCAGGCTTCCTAAGACACGTCCAGAGCTCCTCAACATTTTTGCCCCAACGGGGAGGTGGGGGGGGGGGGGGTCAGTGTGCTGCACCCATGCCTGCGAGCCTTCACATGAGCCTTCAAATCCAAATACCATCCGTTCCCCTCCCAAGCCCCCCCCTCCCCACCCCAAAACACCACCACCACATCCACGACTGCAGGTCCCTGTCGCTGTGACATCCAAATGGATTGCCGATGGTACCGTCAGCCACACCCGCCGTGCCCGGCGTCCCGCCGGAGCGCGTTGGGCCTCAGCCGGATCGCTGCGGCACCGTGAGGACGCGCCGGACCTCCCGCATTCCCGTCGCTTTTCGGTATTCCTTTTCACTGCGTATTCAAGTCCTCCATCGTCAAGTCCCCTGCACTACACGAGCGGCCGTGGCGCATACCATGCGTTGGCGTGGCCGGGCCTCGCCCTTCCACACGAACTTCTTCTCCGGCTCAGGCTCCGGCACGCTGCCTCCCGCAGGCTCGGGGGGGGCACCTGCACAAACGGCGCGCCGGTCCCCACACGCCTCGTTTCGCTCCCGCAGACCCAACATCTGATCAACCTTTTACAAGGGGAAGAGGGGGGGGGGGGGAGGCAAGCGCGGCGCAAAGCACCGCCCAATGTCTGGTCCTCTCCGGTAACTCTGAAGTGTCGTCGGGTGTAGCGCACGGCCAATACGCGGGAGCGGGTGAACGCGGGCGGGAGCGTGCCCTGAAACCCCGGGCCTCTGTCCCCGGTGCGTCCAGAAGCACGCCGTTTGCAATGCATCGGGGGGGGGGGGATTTATTTGAGGGGTGTTTTTTTTTTGGGGGGGGGGGGCTACAATTAGGAGGGGGAAATTTTGGAGCTGGTCCTTAGAAATGAAGGAACGCTTTGGTATAAGGCCCCTTGCTGTTGCAACTGTGAGACCCCGTTGTCGGACCTCACGTGCAGCTCCTTTGTTCTGACCCGTTGCAGACCTCTGAACTCCCTCAAGGCCGTTTGGTATGTCGCCCGGGACATCCCGGAGCAAAAGTGGATCCCCAAAAGACTGTCGGCCCCAACAGTTCCCAAACCTGCGCCCAAACCCGCACCCAAACGTGCAGGCATGCCACCGCCAATCCCCGATCCTGGAGCGACCTACAACATGCATGCTTCCTAGCGGATGGTTGCTGTGATTTCCTGATGGGCTCTGGATGGTTGCTGATTGTTGAAACCAAGGCCTCTTTTAAACCAAGGCCCACACCGCGTGCAGCGCGCAGGAAACCCACCCCTCCTGCAACCCGTGCCTGGTGCACACATTGTGGCACATCGCATCCTTAAGATTGAAGGGAATATTTGGTACGAGGGAGGGCTTCCAAATTGGTCCACATCAATTGTGTCCCTTTCTAAATTTGCCCCCCCCCCCCCCGGCGGTACATGGCGGGGTGCGGCTTTGTGCCGCGACGGCAACACAGCGCACCGCACGCGCCCCGCCAACACGACACAGCACGACACAACAAACGGCAACCCAAACACATGGGGCGATCGGGGACGTGTGCAAACCCCGCATATGGAGGCGCCACGTGGCAAAGGCGCGAAGCAGGAGGCACCCTGCGGAGCAGTGCCCCCGGACCCCCTTGCGCCCTGGTCCGAGGATGCCAAAGGCTTGTGGCTGGCGGCCCGGCAGACAGCCGCCGTTTGGTGGCCTCATTCACGCACACCCCCAACCCCCACACCCCCGGCGCATGGCATGACAGCCTCGTCGAAGGGCACGACGCGCGAGGCCGCACAGCAGCTGTGCGGCGGTTGCAGCGGGTGCACGCGGGTCCCCGTTGGTCCTTCCGAGGCGGGGCGGGGGGGGGGGGGGCAGCAGGGATGCGTCAGAAGGGAAGGGACGTCAGAGGCGGCCCCAGCAGCGGTTAGGCAGGCGGTTGGAGGAGGTTGCCAAAGCGGTTGGGGGCGGTTACCGTCGGTTACAAACGCCATTGAGGCTGGCACTTGCTCTCAGGGAGACAGTGGCTGGGCATAGGCTGGGCGCCCTGGAGGGGGGGGGGGGGGGGGCAGACATGGATGGAGACTCAAGACCTCAGCGATCACATACCGTCACCGGTGTGCTGCTTCTTCTGCGCCGATATATTGAGAGTCTCGGGGCCGCGAGTCTCGAACACCATCTCCTGAGACGAAGCGGAGACGAACGCCGCCCCGATCCGACACAGATATGCATCACGCCCGGCCACCGTGTGTGCCAAGCCGTCACACTACGCCCTCATGCCCCCTGTAGGCGGCCTGTGAGCACGGCGGGTGCTCAGGTGCAGTCCCTACACCAGCACCGTTCCCAACATCGCAACGGTTTAACATCTTTGACACCCCCAGAGGGCGAGGGGTGGAGAGGGGGGTTGGCCCCATCAGGGGTGGATATAGTGGGGGGGGGGGGGTCCCCCCCCAGCCCCCCCCCCCCCCCCCCGATGACCCGTTTGACTGAACTAGCAGTTTTGCCGGCAGTTTTATAAGAGGACTAATGGCCAAAAACAGTGCCTGAGCAGGACAAATGAATCCATTGCCTACGCATATACCATTGTACTACTGGGCCAATCCACCAACACTGAACACAAGACAATACATTGCACAGGGGTTGGTGTATCCCATGAAGACAGTCCACACAGTGCAATCATTTCTTGACACATTTTGCCAAAATGGCTTGCAGTTCCGAATCATCTGTGCCTGTAAAGCTGTAAAAGGAGCATATCGTAATCATCATTCCGTCATCACTGCCTCCCGGCTCAACAGCCCCCCCCCCCCCCCCACCCGCACCTTGGTAATGTCGTCACTATTATATCCACCCCTGGGCCCCATACTGACCCTGCCTCTATTCTTCTATGGCAGCACCCGCCTCAGACCCAGCGGACGACCGCGATGCCCTGGCCTTTTTGTCTTAGGGAACGCTAATCCTGCAGCGCCTGAGGCGCGCCCTGCGACGGGCACTTTGGGGAATTGTCGTGGAACAGGGGACATGGTACCCTTCGTAAACCGTACTTTGGATTGGGGAGTGGGAATCGCAATTCTGTTGTCCGTGTTGAGTGTCGTGCCTCGCCCTTGTGCCCGTTTGACCGACTTCCTTATCCAAAATCAAGGAAAGTCCCTGCGGTGCCAATGACCCCCACAGCTGATCACCCTTCCCCTGCGGCGCGCAGGGGGTGCTCCCTTATCATGGTGCATGCATTGGCTTGTTTTGATGTAAAATGTAAATTGATTTCACCCTCCAGAAAATCCGAGCTGCTCTTGTATACCAGGCCTCAATCCAACTTTCTTGGTACTCCCTCAACACAGGGGGCGTTTTCGCACAGCGCGCGCACAGCGCGCGCACAGCGCCAATTATTACCGTGATTATCCAGGTACAACCCTGAAAAACACCCACCTGCGGAATCATGCACAATCAATTCAAAACTCAAAAATTCAAACATCTGATGCTTGCCATGGGTCCCAGGGACCTAAATTCGGCCCCCTATAGCCCCGTCCACTGCAGCAGCCATTCAATGACGTCCTTTCAATCTTCTGAACTTACCGAACTCCCGGTGGTGGAGAACAGCCAACTTTTCGCACAGCGGGCGCACAGCGCACGGTACGCCCCCACAGCGGCAGCACGAGATCAAGATGGGACGTGTCTCCTTTTTGATCTTGATCTTGATCTTTTCCATCTTGATCTCGTGCTACCGCTGTGTTGAGGGAGTACCAAGAAAGTTGGATTGGGGCCTCGTATACAAGAGCAGCTCGGATTTTTTGGAGGGTGAAATCAATTTACATTTTACATCAAAACAAGTCACCCGTTGTATGGTGTACAATTGTTTGCCGTATCCATCGCTGTTCATGAAAGCCGACCCGAGTGCCGACAGCCGCAGCGCCGACTACTGCGGTGCTCAGCACCACCGTGCCATGGTGGTCGCGGCGGACGTCAGATGCACAGGAAGAGTGTCGCGCAGGCCAGGGCGCGGGGCACCTGCTCTTCAGCCTTGACAGGGAGGCCGTCCTCGCCATTCCCTTCCTTCTCGGCTTCCTTCCGCCGCTTCCTCTCCTCCTTCCTCGCCTTCTTCGCCTCCTTCTCCTCCTTCTTCTTTCGCTTCTCCTCCCTCCGTTTTTCCTTGTCGCTCATCTCCTTTGGAGGGTCTGCGTCCACGTCCTCCTTCCCTTCCTCGACCACCACCTCCCCCTCCACCTTGACCTCCTCGACCTCCTCGACCTCCTCGACCTTCTCCTCCACGACAACTCCAATATCCTCGTCCTTGCACGCGGCGCTGGTCCACTCAGACTTGACCTCCACCTTCTTCTCGTCCTCGTCGACCTCCATGTCTTCTTCAAGCTCGTTAATCACGATCACGGCTGACAGACACGTCAGTGTGGACACACGTGCATGTGCATGCCCGGGCACAGCCAAATGCACAGGCCCATGCACACGCACACAAACACGAGCACAGACACACGCACGGAAACAAAGACAAAAGGGCGGAACAGCCACAACGACCGCAACTCCAACTTTAGGGAGCAGGACCACAGAGGGGCCCCTTACACCAGTGTTGTTGTGGCAGGCCGGAGGGGTAGGGATCCTTGAAAGAGGGTCGAGGCGAGGAAGAGACAATGATGGGAAGCATGGAGGGGGGTACGAGGGTTGGGGTACGGCAGGGTAGCGGGGCGGAGAGGGAGGGCAGAGAGCTAATTGATGAATCAATTGGTTTACCAGGAGGGGAATAATAATGTGCCACTGATCAATTAGTATCCAGGAGGAGGATACTGATATCTGGGGAATCAATTAGGTACAACGAATCAATTGGTTAGCGAGGGGAACCAGAAGGGGGACCTCATGATCAATGGTTACCAGAGGGGTGACAATCATGTCCGCAGAGCCCGTTTCGTACCAGGAGGGGGATAACCTTGTCCAGGCAGTCATTCAATTGCCAGCACGCAACAGGTATCAATCGCGTGCTACCAGTGCCAAAACAGGGACAGTGCACAGAATTTGGGCACCTCTTTGTTCAACAAAACATCTGGGTGGCCAAAACAAGACAATCTGTTCCAAACCCGAAAATCGGTCGTAAAAGCCGCGCATGTATTTGTCCCTCCGGGTACCGAAAACAGGGGAGTGGCAATGCCTGTCATGTAGCTTTGATGGCCCATTATAATGGTGATGTGGAAGGACGGTTGGATCAAATGCTTGTGCTGAAAGCTTTGATGCAGTGTGCATGTTATGTACTACAAGCCTCACGATCCTACCGATTGGGTGCATAATTGGTCAAAACAACCTTTTTCAAAAAAATCGTCCTTTTGGGGCCTCCAATGCAGGAATTGAACCAAGGACCTTGTGTGCTATGGTTCCCAAGTTACTCATTGGCAGGCACTTTGCTGGGGTCGAAACGTTCTGAGAGTTAATTTTTGTGTTTAATTAAAAAAACTGCTGTTAAACAACATTTTAATTGAGATACAATTATGTCTAGAAGAACACCAGCCAAAAATTTCGTGCTGTCCCAGAGGCCCGCGGAGGGTCTTTGTTTCTTTGACCGGTGTCGGTGTACTTGCAAACTAAAGAAAAAAACACTCAATAGAGCCAGTCCCCATCACCATTGTAATAAGGAAAAGGACTCTATCTTCTAAAGCTGATGCAGGGTGGGCCTCCCACCACTGAAGGAGGTGTGCAGGCCCTATCACCTCCCTGAATGTTGTTTTAACATATGCCTGCCATTCCTCCTGGGCACCAGGAATGGTGTGCAGCTTCAACAATGGGGAATGTGTTGTTTCTTGGAGGCTTCTAGACGGTTGCTTGGATGGTTGTCATATTTCCTGGGGGCCTCTGGATGCGTGTTGTTGGGCACAGTGGAAATGGTCAGGCCAAGAACGCAGAAAACAAAAAAGAAAACTAGAAAAATGGCTTCAGACCTTCAAATACCACGGCACAATGTGGCACACTGTTGTGGTACCACATTTTGCCATTCCCTACAGGCTCTACACCCCCAGTGCACACGGAGGCACAAACAACACAAAAACAAGCAACAACTCAAATGAAAAGAGACTCGCAACCACGAAACAAGCACCAACGCACAGGCCCCAGAGACACACACACATCCTGAGTGGGCCTGCACAGGCCATCTGTCAGCCCCAGGGCTGTCCGTATTGCCAGAATGTCGCCCGTTCCTTATTTCCCCCGGATCATGGCCGCGTCGGTCAACCAGCCCCCGGTGAACCACCAAGACGCTGGGTCATTGTCCACGGCCGTGGGGCTGGTGCCTCCGGGCGTGGGGCTTTGGTCCCCGAGCTCGGGGGTCCATGCCCGAGCTCCAAGGCGCCGGGGCACTTCCCGGGGGCGCGCTGTCTTCGCGCGCCACCCATCGATTGTCATCCCCGGAACACATCCGCGATCTGCTGCCCCAAGAATCGCCCACCACCGTCAGCCCGCCGCCACCCCCGAGCGGCGGTGGTATGCACGGCAACGAGGGAAAGCGGACTGCCTCAGGACCGCCCTGCCTGAGGCAGTGCGCTCTGGCCCTCGGGGGGCGTTTCTGCACAGCTCGGGCACGACCCCCGTTGGTCAGTTAGCTTTCCCGTGACCACCCTGAACGGCACCCTCCACCGGGGGAGGGGGAGGGGGAGGAGGAGGGGGAGGGGGAGGGGGGGCGGGAAAGCAACCCCCTCCCCCTTCTATAAGCTACGCAAAGGTCCCACATGAATACAGTCCCTACGCCTACTGTAGCTTGGACAAGGGCGTGGATGCCCGGGTTCAAAAAGAGAAGACTGCGTGGCGAGCTGGTGCAAGAAAGGGGAATATGATGCACAAATATCCTCAAAATCAGAGCGACGTGGGTTCAAGTGGGCAAACACTCACAACAAATGTGTCCATGACCCTATGCAACTGGCAAATTCGTCACCAAATGTCTTATGTGGCTGCATGAATCAAATTAGGTCCCAGACCAATACAGTCCCTGCGCCTACTGTAGCTTGGACAGGGCCGCAGCTTGTACAGGGGGGGGGGGGGGAGGCTATTTTGGACCCGTTTCCCCCGATGGACAAGGTGACCACAGTAACTACTGTGTTCCCAGACACGGGACTGCTCGGATTCTTACTCAGTCCAAAACCTCAGGTAATGAGTTGGAACAAATTGTATTTCCCCTCCAAAAATGCCCGAGTGCTGTCTGAATCCGCTGTTTGTGCCCAGTGGATGTCGCACAGCGCAGGCACAGCACACGGCGCGCCCCGTCTGAGTCTGCAGTGCCCCGCCCGGCACGGGCACGGGCACGGGCATGAGAGCGTGCACCGGTGCCCTCGTGGTCGTTGGCAAGACAGCGCCGCCCGCACCGGTGCTCTTTACGCGCGCCGTTGGAGCGGAGGAATGGCGCGGGCCCGCACGGACACACGGATGCGCGGGGCTCGGGTCGCGACGCGGAGCGGCGGCGGAACGGCGCAGAACAAACCGTGAGGACCACCGCAGGAAAGGGGGGGGCACCGGGTGGGAGACCGGCGCCCCGCCCAATGCCTGGCCCACACCTGCGTCCGCTGCGATCTGGTCGGCGATGCGCTGGCACTCGTCGTCGGTCAGTGGCTGCGGCAGAGCACAGACGCAGTGAACGAGGGCCGTTGATTTGGGGGGGGGGGGGGCATTCGCTGTGGGGCATGTGGCGGGGGGTGTGACGTGGGTCCTGGGGTTTGGAGGCGGGCACGTGCCGGTGTCCGTGGTGGCCCTGGGGGTGTCCTGGCATTGTGTCAGTTGATCCTTCAGCCCTGCACGCCTGCTACCCCCGGGGGGGGCAGGGGTTTGCTTGAAGGGGAGCGGTGCGATGGGGGAAATTCCAGAGCGGTTGGAGAGCGGTCACAGGGGATGTGCAAGCAGTTGGGGGGGGGGCGGTTACTGGCGGTTGGAAATGCGGTTGGGGCTGGCGTTGGGGGATGGGAATGGCTTTGGGGGAGAGTCAGGGCCGGATTGGGGGGCAGGGGGGGTAACCCCCCTCCCCCCCTTGAAGCGATTCCCTGCCGGGGAGGGTGGGGCGGGGGGGGGGGGGTATGCCGTATCTCAGGAAAATCCGAATCCACGAATTCCGGAGGGACAAACCCCGCGCCATTTCTCAGAGATGAGCGAACACATCGCGCGGCGTTGGCAAAGATGGCGCATGAGAAACAGTGGACGGCCGCTGTTGTGTCCTGCAGGACTGTCCGGGTGCACCGACCAGCCCTCGTGTCGGCACCCCCTCGAATGCCGCAGGAACACTGCACATGAGGCCCCACCACTTCAGCACTTCTGCGACTTCCGTGGGAGACTAATCATCATTCACCACATCCTTCGGCATGGCACACGTGCTCACGTATGCCCGTGCAAACCCTTGAAAACACCGCACAAATTGCGCACAAAATTGTCGCACACAATGTGTGTGACACAGACCTTCCATCCCGGCATCAGCCCCCCCCCCCCCCACACACACACGCGGTAGTGATACTCGTGTTGGTGCGGTCGCAGGACATGGCAGGCCGGGGCCCATACATCCCCCAAGCGCTTCGCGGCAGAGGACCGAGCGGAGGGACTGCAACCCCCTTCAGAGACGCGGCGGCGTCTGTTCGGACCGCCCCTGACCGCGTGGGGCCTCCTGGGGCATGGGACAGGCCCGCCCTCTGTCCGCTTTACTTGTCTCCTGGTTAGACCTGGACCTGGTGGTCCGTCCGCGTCATGCCTTTGTGGATCGATGTGTTTGCTTTGCTCCCGCATCATGTCACATCGCTCGTTGCGCTTTAACCGATTGTTTTCAAGGGTAAATTGTGGTATATTGTTTCGTTGCCACGCGCGTGGCATACCACATCGCTCCGGGCGCTTTGAACAAATACAATTTTCTATGACTGCCGGGATGTGCGATGGAAGTGCTCGTGCGCTTGCGCACGCCCTGCCTCTTTGCGCTCGACAACTGACGGTCCACGTCCTCGGTGGCGGGCACAGACCTCCTACGTCTCCGGCACCGAAGTCACCGGCCCATTCCACAGCCTTGTAAAAAACTGTAAAAAACGTAACAAAAACTGTAAAAAAAAAAAACTGTAAAAAACTTGTAAAAAAAACTGTAAAAAACTTGTAGACAACTGCACAAGGGGTTGTGGGATGCATCCCGTCATTGCCTGATCGTTGCTAAATGGTTTGTGATATTTCCTCCCGGTTTTTGTCAACTTTTTTTTGGGCCTTTCAATGGTTTGATACACCCAGTACATAACAAACCACACGTCAGCAAAGCAGTGACGAGTAACACAGCCCCTGCCTGCCCCTTGTTGTTTCACTTTTCTTATTGTAAATTGCCAGTCACCGCAGTCACCGAGTGCAAAAAACTCCCCAACCACCAATCACCGAAGGTCACCGAAATCCCGGCTACTTAGGAGCCCTGCGGGCATGGCGTGGCACGCCTGCGTGTGGGTCCTTTACCCCGAGCGTGGTCACTCCCCACCCGGCGAGCAAGTGAAGGGGTAGCCCCAGCCAATCCCATGGGGGGACCAACAAACACCGCGGGGCTGAGTTGCCGTCCGTGCCGCTACACCTTCTTCAAGCGCTTCCCCTTGTCTTTTTTTTTCTCCGTTGCAATGTCCATCGCAACTCGGCACCGGAACACGCCCGTGCCCCACACTTCCGAGGGCCGGGGGCCGAGGGGGGCGCACCTTTCGAGGCTGGAAATGCGTGCAGATCTGCCCTGCGGCGCGGAGGCCACTGAGATACGCTGCGGACACAAGGCACAGGGCGTCCCGCATCACCGCAAAGGCCCCTCCCGGGCGCGAGCGGGCGGGCAGGGGGGGGGGGGGGGCACGCAGTGGGGCCGGGCGGGGGAGAGGCATCGTATCCACAGGGCACGCGCGCCAGCTGTCGGTTGGCGCACGGGGGAGGCGGTCGGCGCACAGCAGTGCCACGCGGCGGGGGGGTCAATACCGCGGGGAGGGGGGGCGGGGGGGGGGGGGTATGCCGTATCTCAGGAAAATCCGAATCTACGAATTCCGGAGGGACAAACCCCGCGCCACTTCTCAGAGATGAGCGAACACATCGCGCGGCGTTGGCAAAGATGGCGCATGAGAAACAGTGGACGGCCGCTGTTGTGTCCTGCAGGACTGTCCGGGTGCACCGACCAGCCCTCGTGTCGGCACCCCCTCGAATGCCGCAGGAACACTGCACATGAGGCCCCACCACTTCAGCACTTCTGCGACTTCCGTGGGAAACCAATCATCATTCACCACATCCTTCGGCATGGCACACGTGCTCACGTATGCCCGTGCAAACCCTTGAAAACACCGCACAAATTGCGCACAGAATGTGTGACACAGAACTTTAACCCCTGCCCCCCCCCCCCTAACGGTAGGACGTCGGCGGTCGGAGTCTGGAGGCAGCGATCTACAGCGGCCGCAGGACCGACTTCTGGGGTTTGTTGGCGCGAGGAGGGGTGGTCTAGGAGGCCTCGTGGGCAGGAGATTCGTGGGGGCAAAAGAACACCACAAAACACAACTGCCGCGGGTGTTTGTGGTGTCCAGAGTGGCTGCCACTCGACGGCGGTTCAGGGTTGACTGACGGCAGTTGGTGGTCACGGAGTGGCATTCGGCGGGTGGGGGGTCATCGGCCACGCTCGGCGGTAAGACGGGCGAGGGGCGGGATAAGGGCGGGCGGGGGGGGGGGGCGAACCCCCCCCCTCCCCCGATTGCCACATTTTCAATGCCATTGCCCACCCATTGCCCCCCCCCCCCCCCCGTTTGCGGTAAATGGTCAAACGGGATGTCAGCCCCCGGACTTGTGTGCGTTCCAAATGCTCAGAATGAAACAGCGAATTTAGAAATGCCCCCAAACCCCGACAAAAAATGGGACCCCCCCCCCCCCTCTGGACCCCCCTGCCCACGCCGCGGGGGTTGGGGCCCGGAAGCAAAGTGACCGCCCCCCCCCTCTCCCCCGTGGCGAGGGGGCCGTTGCCTGGGCTCCAGGGCAGGTGTCCCATGCAGGCCTCTCGGCCAATCCCTTGGGGGGGGGGGGGGCTGCAGACGACACTGTGAACATGTACCGTAGCCCTGTGCCACGTACCATGACCCCCTTCCGCCCCTTCAGCAACGCAGGAACATGCCGCTCCCAGTGCAGTGGGGCCGGGTCCAGTGGGGCCACCACCGACGACCGAAGGGGACGCGTTGGAGGGCGATGGAGTCGCGTGCTCCAAGTTGGTCGGCTGCGCGGACCCGCCCCCCTCGTGTGACATTCCGTCGGGTTGTTGCTCCTTTACGGGGCCCTGGACAGTCACCCGTTCTTCCCTTCGCATGTTGCGTCGGGTCGTTGCGTTCTGTCGGCCGCTGCAGCCGGTGCTCCTGCCGGTGTCGTTTCCGCGTTCGCGGAGCCCAGTGGTTGGTGTGTTGGGGCTGTGTTGGATGTGGCGGGATGTGCCGTTTGCGCGTCAGCGGCGCCCAGTAGTTGGCGTATTGAGGATGTGCTGATTGTTGTGGGGGTCGTTTGACCGTTTTTGCTGTCCACTCACCTCTGTCCACAGGCCGTCCATAGCCTGCCTCGCGGTGTTTCTGTGAGGCCCAGGTGCCCTGTCCCTCCCCCCCCCCCCTCTCTCGAGTGCCCACATCACTGCACCCGCCGTGTGGGGGTGCGGCCAGGCCCGGTCTTGAGGAGCCCTTGCTCTTCTTTCGTTTGGCTGATCTCTGAAAGGCCCCGATCCCCCCCCCCCCCGGTCCAGAGGCCAAAGCGCTTTCCCGGGCGCCGCGGGCCCCCACGTCGGATGTCCCTCATTGGCCAACATCGATGTGGGTTTGGTGGGGTCCTGCGGGGCTGGGGGGGCGAGGGAGGGTTTGGCACAAGGCCTCGGTATCTATTTGTTTGCCTTTGGTGGCGCCTATTGGCCTCTCGCCACCGCTCGTTCGGACCCTCTGTGGGCCCGAACGTGTTTTGGTTGTGTCAACGGAGCCCCCGGATGACTTGTCCTGTTTGACTACTCCGGGGGTCGGCCGTCCCGGAGACGGGGCTGTTGCCCCGTGCCGTTGACCAGGGGCATCCAGATGCACACTCCGAGTCTATGCGGGGGTTTGCCGACTCCAGCACTGGCTCGAGCGCGCTGGGGGGCGAGGGGGGCATGTGACACGCGACACTCTTCGGTCTATGGATCTGTGCCATCCGTCCTCCCCGACTCCGCAGCACCTCCGCGGCAGAGGCACGGGACTACAGCCACGCCTCCGCGAATCGGGAATCCCGCGTCCCCTCGCCACACGCCTGCGCCCCTCGGACATCGCGGGACATTGCGCTCTGAATAGCGTCCGATCTGCCCGCCGGAGTGGGAGTAACACTGCCACCAGCGGCAGCGGTGGTGGTGGTGGTGGTGGTGGTGGTGGTGGTTGCACTCGCGGGCAGTAGAAGTACGAGTAGCGGTTGTAGAAGAAACCGACTTGAAACCACAAACAGCGTGTGGACGGGCTCGGCGGACACGCGGTTCACACACCGCCCAGGAAGGGGGGGGGCGAGGGGGATGGACGGAGGGCGAGGGGAGGCATACAGAGCCGAGGGGAGGGGATGGAGGGGGAGGCGCCGGGGCGGACGCGGGAGGGGCTGAGGGCCAGGGCGGTGTGGCATGGGGGCGATGGATCCTCTGCACATTCCGGATGCTTCTGTCGAAGGCAGGGGGTGCCAAAATGAAGAAAAAAAAAACTCGGAGTGTGCCATACGCCCTACGATGGCAGCCGGTGGGTAACCGATGGCGGTTGGTGGGTAACCGATGGCGGTTGGTGGGTAACCGATGGTGGTTGGTGGGTAACCGATGGCGGTTGGTGGGTAACCGATGGCGGTTGGTGGGAAACCGATGGCGGTTGGTGGGTAACCGATGGCGGTTGGTGGGTAACCGATGGCGGTTGGTGTGCAACCGATGACGGTTGGTGGGTAACCGATGGCGGTTGGTGGGTAGCCACCAAACATCAGAGAGTGGATGCCATAGTAGAAAAAAAAAGGGGGGGGGGGGCGAGCGTCCTTATGGCACCCCCTGGTCGAAGGGGACATCGATCTGCCTCAACCAAAGCCGAAAGAATGAAAAGCCTCAGCCCTTGTCCGGCCCGACCCGGCAGCCCCCCCCGCGCGCCTCACAGTGGGCGGCGGATCGCAGGCAGATCAACGCGGCAACACGAGCGCGGTCACGCACTCGATCGCGCCTACGGCGCAGGAACGGCACGCGTCCATACCTCCGGTGGTGGTGCCCGGGCAGCGGTACTCCGTTGCTTCCCCTGGAACAAGCGTTGGCGGTGGTGGGCCGGGCACGCGGGGGGGCACCGGCAGGCGGCGACCCCCTGCGTACGGCTGCGGGGCTGTCGATCGCCCGCGGCGGCAAAGACGGTCGGGGCGCAAAGGAGGGATCCCCCGGCGAGAGCGCCAAATCCCGGTGGGAGAACAGGAATGGGGGGGCGGGGGCGTGCGGGAGGGCACGCGCTCGCAGCACAGAGGACAGAGGCTCGTCGGTGGCCACAAAAAAACCATTTCTGTGGCAGTCGAGACATGGGCGGTGTTGTTTGAAGGGCACCGAGCCCCCCCCCCCCCCCGCTCCCCCAGCCCCCCGCGAAAGAATTCGTTCCTCGTTCCACAATACCCACAAAAATACCCACCGAAACCGCCCGTAACCGCCCGTAACCACCAGTAACCGCCAACAATCGTCGGCTACCGCACGTAACCACACGTGACCGCCGGTAACTGCCTCCAACCGCCAGCGAATGCAAGTAATCGCCCTCCGAATGCGCGCAGGGTCTGGCTGGCCTTTGCACGTGCACACCTGCAAAGTATACGGCGCCGGCCACGGGCGTCTCGAAGGCACGGTGGTCCTGCATGGAGGCCCCGACCGCAACGAAGGAGGCCGCCCCATATGTATACGGGTCCTGTGACCATTTGGTCATGTGGTAGGCCACCGGCTGCTGCACAGCGCTTCCCGGTGAAGTATTCCCATCTTGATAGATCTGTGCAAAGTAGAAGAGCGTCGGAGGCACACAGCACCACAGGCCCCACTCCGGCAATGCATTCTTTGGCCTCCGCGGCCCGCAAAGTGTTACAAGCCCCCGGCCTGCAGCCAGGCCGGGGCGAAAACGGAGTTCAAAAAGGCGGGGTGCGCGCGCGTCCGAAGAAAATTTTGGAATCTGTGTTTTTGCTCAAAAGCATGAAACTTTTGAAATTTTCGATTTCGAGCCGAAAAAATCGTTTCCGGTTCCGAAATTTCTGGCGCCTTGGCCCAACTCCCACCCCCCCCCCCGCCTGCGGCAAAAAAGAAAGCGGTCCATGGACCGGACCCCCTCAAAGACCCCCGGGGTGGCCCGGAGTGCGCCAGACCCCAACTCTCAGAAGAAGTGAATTTGGTCGTTTGGGGATCGATGCGACGAGGGGGTCCGGGAACGCCATCACTTTGCCGGGATCCGGTGGGTTTGTGACCACTTGTGGCCGAAGAAATTTTGGCCTAATCTTTTAACATTAGGGGGGGGGGGGATATGGGCCCTCCAAACCCACCCCCCCCGCCCCAGTGGTGCCGAGTTGCTAAAAGGAGCCCCCCTTGGGTGGGATTGCTGTCGGATGTGGCTGTGGTGGTGTGCTGGGTCACACACAACCAGCACACGGGACACCAATAGAGCTTGTCCGTGGGGCATGTGTCCGTGGACGGGGGAAAAGGGCCTTCCGCCAATGAAAATTTTGTTTGGGTGCCTGCGCCGCCAATTAGTTGGGGGGGGGGGGGGGTATATGGGGGGCTCAACAGAGCCCTCCCAAAAGTGGGGAGGGGGTCCGGGCCGGGGGCCAGTGATCAGTTCTCTGAAACCCGGCGCCAAAGAGAGGGCCCCATCGCCGGTGGCTGAGTGAGGACCGGTGCCGGCGCCGGCATCGGGGGGAGACGCAAGCACAGTGCTCTGGCACACGGCTTTGTTTTGCGAAGTGTGCGCGGATTTCACCCGCATTTTGCGCAAAGGCGCAATGAACGCCGCACAACACTGCACCGCACTCCACCGCACCACTACGCACCACACCACACCGCTGCTGGAAGGCATGCCCATCCCCAACACGGTGCTTCCTTTCCTTTGGCACGAAGGACCACACGACCACTATTGCTGCGGTGTGGAGCATCCGTCTGAATGATGGGCTAAGGTCTGGCCTGCCATGTGTCCTTATCACCCCATATCGCCTGAGTCCTGTTTGCGCCGCGGTGTCTTTCGCCCCAAACCTCAGCGGCGGCCCGAGCCGTCGCGTGTTGCGCAACGCCGTGGGAACGCCTCCTGCGCACCGCAGGCGTACCGCAGGGTCAGGGTACTCACCGGGGCGCTGGGGTGGTGAGCACCGCATTGATTTCCCTCAAACTTGGGTGAACGAAGCGGGTCAAACGGGCACAACGGCGAGGCACAATACCCAAAACGAACAAACAAAATGCGATACCCACCCCCCATTCAAAAGGACGGCTCACAAGGGGGGACCAGTTCCCCTGTTCCATGACAATCACCCAAATGCCGCGCCGCAGGAGTAGCGCTCCCCGGTGCTGCCCCGGGGGCCGTGACCTCCGCCCTGCCACAGGTCACACCCGCTGGAGGATTTTCATGGCCTTGTCCACGAGCACCTTCTCGTCCATGTTCTCGGCAGCCGTCGCCTGCTGCCCCGAGATCACAGCAATGAGGACGGGCTTCTGCGTCGAGGGGGCCATGTTCCAGAACTGGTAGAACAGCCCGTGCTCTTCCTCTGGGCGACAGGACACGAATGCAGAGCACTCATACCGGGGGGTTAAGAACGTGGGGAATGGGGTGCAGAGAAGGTTTGGCACCACTTCTTAAACATGGACGCAAACTTTCGTACAAAATCCCCAAAATTGTGGCACAAGAACAAGCCCACACCGTGAATGGTGGTGGTTATTTCCTACGGGCCTTTGGTGGGCTGCTCTTATTTGTTGAAGGCCCCTGGATGGTCGCTTGGATGGTTGCCCTCGCTTCCCGGCGGCTGTGGGGCACAATGGAACTGTGCATGCCAAGAGGGCTACACCTAAAAAAGAGGCGTCGGACTTTCGCACACCGCAGCATAACGTGGCACACTTTCGTTGTGCCACATTTTGCCGTTCCAGGTGTCGCCTGCTCCCGATTCTCCCCTCCCCCGGTACGTTGGCAGATGGCAATGCCCCCATGCAAGTGCCCCACGCCTCCACCCACGCCGTTCCTTGCCCCTGCCCCTGCCCCGGGCCCCGGCCTCGGCCGTCACCTCTGCCTCCTCCCGGTGGCCCTGCGCAGATGCTCCGCGCCGCAACGCACGGTGCAGAAGTTGGGTGCCGCAGAGTCAAACATGCAGGTGCAGCTCCGTGGCAACCGAGATCGCCCTCACAGACAACGGGTCGGATGCAGCAGCGGCGTGTGTATTCAGGAAGACGGCCAGCGACCCGGGGGTCCAGCCAGGAGAGCCGGAGTCCCTGAAGTCAGAACCCCAGGGCATTACCTCCAGGGGCGGGGGGGTCCAGGGAGTAACCCCCGGTGGTCGTTTGGGGGGGCATGAGGACAACCGGAGAACGAGACGGAGATCCCTGTCACCAGCAAGAGGGAACAGGCACGGAAAACAAAGTCTCTGGAGGCGGGGGTTGTCGGTGGCGACTCTGCGGACAGCAGCAGCCCCCGAATTATGAGTCGCCACCGGAGCTTTGTTGACCCCCTTCCCCCCGCCGCGGGTGTTGGGTCCAGAAACACACTGAAACGCCCCCTGTGTGACATGTAGTCCATCGGTAGTTTCTGTACGGGGCCCTGGACAGCCCATTTATTCGTCACCGCACGCTGCGGTATCGACCTTCTCCTGAAGGTCCGCCACGCCGCTGTCCTGACCCCCCCATTTCTGTTTCTCCGGTGGTCAAGACATTCAGGATCCGTACGGCATTACCCTTCGCTCAGCCCCCCGACCGCTGGTGTGGCACCCGCGCTGCAGGCCCCCGGTGGCGGTCACGGCAATCACCCCCCCCCCGCCGGTTCGCTCAAGCGAAATCTGGCACTCACCACCAGAGGGTCTGCTCAGCCCCATCAGGAGGACCCCGCCCCCGATGGCCTCATCCGACAAACGAGGGCCAGTGGACGCATTCGGCCATTTTTCTGGGCTGCACCCGGTGCCCCGGGCAGCACCGCCCAGTGCGAGCGGGTCAAAACACTCAAATCTCGAGTTTGTAGTGCGGGGGCATCAAACTTTTCACAGAGAATACCGAACTCAACAACGGCAGCGCCAACAGCGCAGCTCCTCCTGCGCACTGATGGGGTACCCTGCCAGCAAGATACGGCCGACGCAGCGGGCTGGTTCCTGGCCACCGCCCTGCCCCCGACAGCACCGTGCGGACGGATGGCGTTGTTTCGGGGTGGCACACTCGAATCCCCCATGAAATTCTGAGCGGGTTGGCCGCGGAGGTGGAAAAGGGTTGACCACTCATCATAATCGAAACAAACAATAGGACATTCTGGCGCACGTCGTTGTGCCATAACGTTGTTGTCGGCCCCGCAGTTCGGCGAAGAAGGAGCTGCTCTTCATGGCAGTAGGTTGAGGCCCGTTTCCGCACGGCGGGTAAAGCGGTCGCCAATTGTCTGCGTGTCTTCAGTTGATCGCGGAGTCGCAAGTAGAACCATTTGGATGTCCACTGGCTGCACCGGGTCCGATGGGGGGCTCGTGCACGGCAAATCGTGCAACGGGTGCCACAGGCAGCCCCGGCGCACGGAGTACGGCCGTACGGTGGAGCCGGCCGTGTCCGGAATGCCGATAGCACCAGCGTCCCATGGCACGACGCACTCCACCTCCCCCACCTCCCGGGGTGTCGCCGGTCCTTGTGCAGCCACATCACTGTCCAGGGTCCGCATCGCACAGGCCGGACCAGGACGGCCTGATGGGCATTTTCCGCACTTTGGCGGGCCCCCGTTGTGAGGCTGTGGTGACTGCCCCCCTGCCTACACCCCTGCCTACACCCCTGCCCCTGCCCCTGCCCCTGCCCCTGCCCCTGCCCCTGCCCCTGCCCCTGCCCCTGCCCATGCCCCTGCCCCTGCCCCTGCCCCTGCCCCTGCCCCTGCCCCTGCCCATGCCCCTGCCCCTGCCCCTGCCCCTGCCCATGCCCCTGCCCCTGCCCCTGCCCCTGCCCCTGCCCCTGCCCCTGCCCCTGCCCCTGCCCCTGCCGATGCCCGAGCCCCTGCCCCTGCCCCTGCCCCTGCCCCTGCCCCTGCCCCTGCCCCTGCCCATGCCCCTGCCCCTGCCCCGGCCCCTGCCCCTGCCCCTGCCCCTGCCCATGCCCCTGCCCCTGCCCCTGCCCCCGCCCCTGCCCCCGCCCCTGCCCCTGCCTCTGCCCCTGCCCCTGCCCCTGCCCCTGCCCCTGCCCCTGCCCCTGCCCCTGCCCCTGCCCATGCCCCTGCCCCTGCCCCTGCCCCTGCCCCTGCCTCTGCCTCTGCCCCTGCCCCTGCCCCTGCCCCTGCCCCTGCCCCTGCCCCCGCCCCTGCCCCTGCCCCTGCCCCTGCCCCTGCCTCTGCCTCTGCCTCTGCCCCTGCCCCTGCCCCTGCCCCTGCCCCTGCCCCTGCCCCTGCCCCTGGCCCTGGCCCTGCCCTACCTCCGCCCTTCCCCCTCCCCTTCGGAGCCAGGCCGGGCCCTCATCATTTTAGCCCCTCACCCTCCCCCATTCTCACACTGACTGCGCCGCGGCGCTGTGCCACCCTCCCGAGGTCCCCCCATCCCTCCCACCATCTGCTACCAACCCCGTGGCCCCTCCCACCGTGTCGACCCCGCCCTTTCCCCTGCGCAATGCCCGAAACACGTGGTGTGATGGGTAGGAGGGGTGGTTCGCAGTCGATGGGTGAGGGCAGCGGCACTGTACCTGCCACGAAGCCGAAGACATCGCAGGCCGTGTGCGGCATCCACCAGGCGTGGTCGAAGATGAGGGCCAGCTGCACGGGACAGGGGCACGGCGCTTGGCGGTGGGGCATCCGAAAGAGTCGCTCCAACAGCGCGCTATTTGGCCTCGCGAAAACACAAACTCACGGCTCCTATCGGCAGCGCTAAAGAGGATTACTTTTAGTAAAGCACCGACGTGGATTGTCATGAAAACGGTCAAACTCCGCCGGATTGGAGGAACAGAAAGCTTTGCGGGCTCGGGTGGCTCAACACCGACACTTTGGTATTACAATTGAGAATATCTGCTTTTAAGGCGCTGTAGCAAGGGCAGTACCTCGAACACGTGGTACCAGTGATCTGTCGCCCACCCCTCGTTCGAAAGGGGCCTGTGCGGTACTCAGCGGTAGGTACCCCCCTGACCCCATGGCCCCGTGCAGCGACCGTGACCCGGTCGACAGCAGGTCATCGCACAACAGACGGCACATTGTGCAACACAGATCACGGAGCACAGGGGCACGTCGATGCGGCGCCGCGGCGGCAGACAGGGCTCGTTCCGCTCCGGGGGGGCCTACGGGAGTGCAACGCAGGGGAGGGGGCATGCCTTGTTCACGGTGCCCACTCCGAGGCGGGCGATGGCGCCCTGCTGAGGGGCTGGCAGCGCGGGACTGAACTCGATGCACCTGCGAATGCAAGGGCGCAGAACACCAACACGACCGCCGTGCACAGGGGCAGATCGGCGCAGTGCATACCCGGGACGTGCTTCTCCACGGGGGGCGGGGGGGGGGGATGATCTGGCGGACCCCCCCGCCGCCAGGCCAAACCACCCCCTGTGTGACATGCCGTCGGGTGGCTGCTTCTTTACGGGGCCCTGGACAGTCACCCGTTCGTCCCTTCGCATGTTGCGTCGGGTCGCTGCGTTCTGTCGGCCGCTGCGGCCGGTGCTCCTGCTGGTGTCGTTTCCGCGTTCGCGGAGCCCAGTCGTTGGTGTGTTGGGGCTGTGCTGAATGTGGCGGGATGTGCCGTTTGCGCGTCAGCGGCGCCCAGTAGTTGGCGTATTGGGGGATGTGCTGATTGTTGCGGGGGTCGTTTGACTGTTGTTGCTGTCCACGCACCTCTGTCCTCAGGCCGTCCATAGCCTGCCTCACTGCGTTTCTGTGCGGCCCAGGTCCGCCAGGCCAAACCACCCCCCCCACCCAAAACCAGAAAAGTTCCTCCGGGGGAAAATGAAATTTCGAACAGAGAACCAACAATGGGAGGCCCAGTTTGGGGACACAAACGTTTTGTTTTGCCCTCACACCCCCACCCCCCGTCCCTTAGGCCGGCCACCAAGCACAACCCTGACCCTGAGACTGAGGCCTGTACCTCGAAGATCTCCGAGCAGCTAAAGACCTGCAGTGCAGCCCCTGAAATACAGTCGGCTGCCCCATGCGGTGACCGGACTGAACTGGACGACCCTGATCCCGGGGGACGGGGGGACAATGTGATGGGTTTCTTTTGTGGGACGGCCCAAATTAGGGGGAGGGGGGGGGATTTGGTACAAGGTCCCTGGCGGTTGTTTCCTGGTGGGCTCTGGTGGCTGGGCTGGGGGGAAATTGGCGAGTGCCGGGGGGGGGGGGGGGGTCGTTTGAGCCCCTTTCCTGGACCCCCCCCTCCCTCCCGTGACGGGGACCCCCGACAGCCCGGCGGGGAGGTCGGGGGGGGGTGTCCTGAGGCACCCCAATATATGTGACTTAAACTGAGCCCCCGCGATGCGCTGATCATTTGGAGGTCTGTATCGTGCGGGAGGTTTGTTTTGAAAAACATTCTGCCGGGCCGCTTCGCGGCGCAGGTGGTGAGTCATCATCGGAGTTTAGAGACTCGCCTCTTGGGACTGGCCTGTCACGAGAGCCCCCTTTCCCAGACCCCCCATCCCCTCCTTCGGGGGGCCTGAACGCCCCCCCCCCCCCCCCGCCCGTGCAAGCCAATGTTCCCCATGCCATGGTGGGTTCTGGATGGTCACTGTTGTTTCCTGTGCCCACATGTTGGCACATCCTTAAATGGAAGGAAATGTTTGGTAGGAAGGAGGACTTCCCAATTTGTCAACATCCATTTTGTCCCCCTCTGCATTTCCCCCTCCGGGTACACTGGATGCAGTGGCCGCATGGCAGAGCTGAGCCGGGCAGGGTCGTCACGTCAAATTCGGTGAAAACTGCCGCATGCATTGACCTGCGGAAATGGTGGTGATGCTGTTTGTGGCAGTGTGACAACGGTGTGGCCGTGACCCTGCAAAGGGGCGCGTGTCTGACGGGGCGTGGGCTATGCCCTGTAACAGCCACCAACGGTGTACGGGGTGTGAAGGGCGGGAGGCAGGCGCAAGCACCACACACCAACCCGACCAAACACAGCGCAGCCGACCGTATCCCTCGTTGTGCGTCGTGCAGGCAACGCAGGGCAATCGATCACACGATCCGCCGCATACCCTTTCTTCAGCACACCCAACGGCACCGTACACACTACGGCGTCCGCCTCAACCTCCTCTTGGGCGGTTCTCACGATGACCTTCCGGGAATCGGAACCGGCGGTGCCGCATTGACGGTAATCAATGCCCGTCACGACCGATTGCAGTCGGACGTCTTTGATCTCTTTGGCGATGCTCTGCGGCACGGAATGGCGAACGCTGCGCAGCCTTGCAGCCACCGCCGTTGCTGCCTACACGCCTCCCCCAATGCCCATCATGCCGTCATGCGGCAGGTCTCCCTCTGCTGTGTCCCCTCTACCCTCGCTGATGCCTGCCTGCGGACTCGAATGCTCGCGGTATGCCTTTTCCACGCGGCATGTCTGCCCCGTTGGCAGTGTGCCTGTGGGTGCCCTGACTTGCTTTGACACACGTCACGTTGATAGCGCCCTGTGCACAGAGTTCCGCTGCGTGCACGTCTGTGCTGCGTCTACGATGCCGTTGTGCGCCTCGAGGCACGCCACCAGACCAGGCCCCTTACATCATCGGCCACAACCCTCAACAATCAAACAGCGGAAGAGAGGCGACTCGCAGGGCAAGGGCGCGCCGCACCGACGCGCAGCGCACTCCCACCGCACCCTCCGCCCAGTACCTCTGCGACGTCCTGGAATCCGTTGGGGAGAATGAACTGCGGGCCGTACAGGTCTTTGCGGCCTTCCCCCGGCAATGGGTCCCTGCAACGCACGGATGAGGAACGATGAGCGCACGCGACTGTCGGCCGATCAGTCGGTCGTGGAGCCGGGGTGTCTCGTGTGACGTGGATGCGCGCCACGCCCCGCCTGCCGTCCTGCCGTCGGACCGGTCTACCACAGTGAAATGGGCCGGTTCCGGACCACAGCCCCAGCGGGTCGCCCGCAAAGACGAGTGCCACTGTCGAGTGTGGGGCTCCAACAGACGGGCGGCCCCGTGCACAACGTGCGGATAGTGTCTGCAATGGGCAGACGACGTCGATGTGCAGCGGATGGTGTCTGCAAACCACGGTCCGTGTGGACATACCCTGGCCCCCCCACCCCCACAAGTGTGTGTGTGTCTGGGGTGGGGGGTGGGGGGGGCGACGTCGTGAGACATATGCACCGTCGACCCCAGAAATGCTGCTTGGTGCGGCCCATACCAATCACCCAATACGGCGCTGTCTACCCACACAAGGCAGTGGTCCCTGGCACTGTGGGTGCGCACTTCGGGTTGCGCCCAAGTCTCTGCATTTTTGCACTGGAACATGGGCCATGAGGGCGCCAAAATACTGCGATCCGGCATCCGCGCTCACCGCCGCCGCACTCACCGACTCACCAAACCGGGATTTTGGAGTCTGGAGGAATGGGGGAAATGGGGCAAACGGAGAAAAATGGGGGAAGATGGGGGAAGAATGGGGGGAAATGGGGGGAAATGGGGGGAAATGGGGGGAAATGGGGGGAAATGGGGGGAAATGGGGGGAAGATGGGGGGAAATGGGGGGAAATGGGGGGAAATGGGGGGAAATGGGGGGAAATGGGGGGAAATGGGGGGAAGATGGGGGGCAATGGGGGGAAATGGGGGGAAATGGGGGGAAATGGGGGGAAATGGGGGGAAATGGGGGGAAATGGGGGGAAGATGGGGGAAGATGGGGGGCATAGGGAAGCAGTGGGCACAGCACACGGGATGTGGGTTGTGGCGGGTTGTGGCGGGATGCGGTTGAGGAAAATGGGACGAGAATGGGAGGGGGATGGGACGAAGGTGGGACGACATACCCCTTTTTCACAGCCCCATTTCCCTCACTTTTCCGGAGGTCGAAGACCTGCCCCACAGTTCCCTTTGTAAAACTCAGCCCACCGCACTCACCGACGGAAAAACGGGAATGTTTGCCACCCACCGCCACTCACCGCCACGGCGGCCAGGGCGACACACGGTCGTAGTCGCGCGCCAGGGGCCTGCTCCTCGGGGCTGGTGAGGCCGGGTGCGGGACGGGGTCGCACGTGGGATCATCAAAGATCAGTGGGGTCTGGGGCAGCACACGGGGCGATGCCGTGGTCGTGCGAGGAGCGAGGTGTGTACGGAGATTTGACACCCTTTATATAAGGGCATGGCGACAGATTGTGCTCCCCAAAAGCCTCTTATATATGCCTGTAGAGACGCTTTGCATTGCCAAATGGCTCATTATATATGGGATTTGGTAAGGACAAGAGTCGTCAATCAAGGCCTTCTTGCCCACTATCTCTAGTGGCACCAACTACATCTTTCTCTTGCAAATCAGCATAAAGAAAAATTCGGAACCTTGGCAAGAGGTACTTTCAAGCTCCATCCCAGTGCGCATGCCCCCCGGGGGGCCCGGCATGCGGGCGATGCCCACACCCCATCCCCCCTACACGGCACGCATACCACGCGTCAAAGCCCAGCTGGTCAAAACAGGCGTACTCACGGTTCTGTAGACTGGCGATGTGCCACTGCAGCAGCCGTTCCTCGACCATCTCCGCGGTCGCGGCCTTGCGAAGCTGCGCGAACTGCTCCCCCACAGAAAGACGGGCCCGTTGCTGCAAAGACAACGGGAGGCGAGGGTGCCGCGGCGCCTCGGGTATCATGCAACGTAGCCTGGCGGGTGTGGCGACGCGCGGGCGTCGCGCATCACGTCAGGCTGCACGCGCGGCGTTGAGGGCGCACGCGTGCCTCCGCGCGTGCGCGCGCGGGGGGGGGACTGCGTTGTCCCATGCACCTATTGCAATCCGAAGGCCGGCACGGCGCGCGGCGTGCTCACGATTCTTTGCCCTGTCTCTGACTCTGGCTGTGCTGGGGACCCTGAACGGGGCGGTCCATGACAAGCGAAGTGACACTCCATCGACCAGCAGGACCGACGACGCCACGTCGCCGGAGTGTCTCGTGTTGAGTTTGCGGTGCACCGCGTCGCGCGCAGTCCCACGCTCAGACCCCTCAGCAGCGTAACCGCTGTCGGCCGTCGGTCAACCGGCATCAAGGATCACCAGCAGCCGTCGGTTCGGAGCCGTCCTCCGGTCGGTTGGGCGTCAAGCGCCGTTGGGCAAACGAATCCCGCCACCGAGAACCTCAGGCCGTCCTCGCGGGGGGGGGGGGGGGGGCGAGACATCTTATTCCCAAAGCACAGTCCTGGACTGAGCTGAGAGCAGACCCAGTGAAGGGGCGATGGGCAGAACGCAGTCCCAATCCCGTGGTACCTCTGGCGGAAGCTCGCGCCTGAGCAGTAGCAGCTCCTCCTGCAGGTTGTACCAGTACTGCTCCGTTGCAATGTCCACGTCCTGCGCGATGGGATTGCCGTCGAAATCGAAGACG
Source organism: Eutreptiella sp. 'Long Island Sound 2002' (assembly GCA_964036045.1). Classification (NCBI taxonomy): domain Eukaryota; phylum Euglenozoa; class Euglenophyceae; order Eutreptiales; family Eutreptiaceae; genus Eutreptiella; species Eutreptiella sp. 'Long Island Sound 2002'. The sequence goes on from OZ038380.1 coordinate 168,176,669, forward strand.
GGCAGACCGCCTCGGACTTCGTACTTGGGAACGTTGAGCTGTTCCACGATCGCCTGCACAGTGATGTTCCATAAAAGGGACCCTGCCAGCAATGAAACGCGTGCAGCCCGCGCATCTGTGGGCCGCCCCAATGTGTGATTGTGCCCCGAAAATTTGTCGACCTTTGGAGGGAGGGGCTGGTTTCCACGAACCAAAACTGGGTCCAGTTGGTATAGCAATTACTGGCGGTCACTGGCGCTTACGGGCAATTACGGGCGGTTACTGTCGGTTACGGGCACTTACTGACGGTTACTGGCAGTTGTTAGCGGTTACTGGCAGTTACGGTCGGTTACTGGCGGTTACTGGTAGTTACAGGTGGTTAATGGCAGTTACTGGCAATTACGGGCGGTTACGGGCAGTTACCGGTAATTACTAGCAGTTAGGCTACGTTCCGGTAGTTTCTGGCAGTTTCTGGCAATTGCGGGCAGTTCGGGGCGGGTACCGGCAGTTGCAGGCGGTGACTGGCGGTTATTGGCAGTTACTGGCGATTAATGGCGTTACGGGCAGGTACTGGCAACTACTGGCGGTCACGGATCGGCCACCATGGCCATGAAATTCAACGTGGCTCCTTTGCTAGGCACAAGTCGATAGACGTCTCCTCCCTGGGGACTACAGCCCTGAAAAATTGTTGGACCCAGCTTTTTGTCGTGCAAAATGTTCGGAGGAGGGGGCACACAAAAATTGGCGCAAAACGGAAAATGGGCAAAGTGGCACCTCAAAAAAGAGCGCATGAGCTCTTCCGCATTACGCGTTGCTACAAGGGACCCCCCCCCCCAAAAAATAGCAATTGCAGAGGAATAACGGAATCGCGGATTCATAGAAAGAGCGAAATCCCTTTCTAGGACCATGGCAGGTGGGGCAACGTATGTCAACTTGCAGTCCTTGAGGAGGACTTTCCTCGACCTCTGTAACTTTTCATATCAATACTTGAGATGAGCGCGGGCAAGCCCTGTGCGACGGCTCCGGTCACAGTGTGTCGCACGTGCCAGGTTGCTGGCAGAGGCAGAAGACAATATGCCGTGCTCGGTATGAGGTGCTGATCCCACATTCCATATCATTGACACTCCTGTCGGGTGTATGCAGTGGAACGTGTCGTCGGTTTATTCATTCGCCCCTGTTCTTGGCCCTTTCAAGCCGCCATCGCTGACAAAAAACCTCCCAGCCCTGGCCCGCGACCTCCTCCAAACCACCTCCTACAAATGAACCCTGAAGCGTCTCTGCTGATTGCGGCACATGTGCCGCAAAACTTGTCTGGGCCACTGTGCGCTTAGTGCCAACAGTGGAGCGTGCAGCTGTGTCTCCCGTGAGTCTGGTCTGAGTCGATTGCGACCAAATTTCCGCCGTCTCATGGTCCAAGCGGCTGACTCGGGAACCGAGAGGGTAGCGCCTGATTTGATCTGATCTGATTTTGAGCTGACAAAATAATTTGCCCGGACCCTGGGGGATGGTTCCGAAGGCGCTGATAGGCTTCCGCCACTTTGGCCTGAAAATCAGAAGAGCAGGATTTGAAAACTTCCCCCGGCCGTGACCGGCCGCGTGACCAAAATGGCCATAACTCGGTTTAGGGGCCCCAAAACGCGCGGCACTTTTGACCATTGGATGCGGAATTTCGCGCTCTTCGATTTTGTCTCTCGCAAAGTTTGCTGAAAATGCACGTAGCCCCGGGAAATCGCGATTTATTGCCATTTTGGGTGTTTTTCGGCTTGAAAACTTCCCCTTTCCTGATTGCCTAGGGTCTTGCCCAGGTTGCTTGTTCACTTGTCTGTGCACCGTTTCATCATCAGACGCTGGAGATGCACAATTGCTGTTGTACAAGCCAGCCGTCCTGATTCTTACACCCGCAGTACGGCATCTATACAACGCCGCGTGTTCCAAAGATGGAGACCGTGAGGGCAACGCCCCGGGTTCGCGTGGCTGTGAGGGTGGCAGCGAGAGTGAAAGTGCCGGTGAGGGAATGCGAACGGGGAGGGGAAGTGCGAGGCGGTAATCGATAAGCGATAGAGAAGGAGGTCAGGTGGTCAAACACGCGGGGCTGCATGCAGCAACCAGACCGTTGCTTGGCGACGTGCCCCGCCCGCCCCCCCGCCCCCCACGGGTTCTGGGAGTGTGGCCAGCCCACCTCCCCATCCACCCACCAGCCCACCCACCCGAATCGGCGTCCCCCCTGTGCGACATTCCGTCGGGTTGTTGTTTCTTTACGGGGCCCTGAACGGTCACCCGTTCTTCCCTTCGCATGTTGGGTCGGGTCGCTGCGTTCTGTCGGCCGCTGCGGCCGGTGCTCTTGCTGGTGTCGTTTCCGCGTTCGCGGAGCCCAGTCGTTGGTGTGCCGGGGCTGTGCTGGATGTGGCGGGATGTGCCGTTTGCGCGTCAGCGGCGCCCAGTAGTTGGCGTATTGGGTTTGTGCTGGTTGTTGCCAGCGTCGTTTGACTGTTTTTGCTGTCCACACACCTCTGTCCACAAGCCTCTGTCCTCTGCCCCCCCCCCCCAACTGTGTAGCCTACCCACAACTGAACAAAAAGGAATATACCTTGACAGCCCCACTTTCCCTGCACCAGAGCCAACAATGGTGTCCAACCATGCCCCAGCCGTTGGCAACCAACAACCGAAGAGAACAGCACTATCACCTCGACTCACAGTCCCCACAGGTGCCCCCAAAGGCCGACAATCCGACCCCGACACCTCCCCCCAGCCCTCGAGCCCCCCCGAGGGGGGATGCCCATCGCGAACCAATGGCAACGCCGCAAACCCAATCCACAGTCCCGCAGCACCGCATACCCGCAGGGGGTTTCCGTACGTCCCCAGCATCAGCATGCTCCCCAGCTGCGCAGGCTGCCCTTTACTGCGACAGAACAAGGAGGTCCAGCGGGAACGAAGCCGAGCAGCTCCTTGCAGTACCTTTGCACGCCGGGCCCTACAAAGACCATCCCTAACCCCCCGTCATTTGACGGGCATCTCTGTTGACGGAGCAACGGACTGGAATCGAGCACACTGCAAATTTTGGGACTGAATTCCTGGGAACCCCTGAATTTGAGGGTGACAGCCGCGTCCCAGGTTTGTGCCAGGTACCCTATGAGCCAGGCCGCTGCTCAATCCACCACAGCACAGCTCGCAGGCATGCGCGGTGAAGCACTGCCATTTTCACGATTTCCATCGCGATGGCGTGCTGACATTTGGCTCAGTATATCACCATCATTTCTATCGAATACGTTCTGCCATCTCCGCCCACAGTCAAGTGTCCGTCACGGATCCCGTGCTTGTACCACATCCGCAACGCCCATCATCCAATGCTCCACCACCGGCCATCACAACTCCGCATGCCCTCGATCACAGCCCGCATCCTGATGCCCTCTACGGAAGCGAGCAACCCCGTCCAGAACCTGCTGTCGGTGTGGCATCTGCCTCCCACCCGGTCCCGCGCCTCCATGAGCGTCACTTGATATCCCATGCGCTGCAGCTGATGGGCGCATGCCAGACCCGCGAAACCTGCGCAATGGAGGGAGTCTGGGTGGGAAAGGGGGAGGGCAAGCCTTCGGGGACTGCGAGAACCCTGTGCGATCGTGCAACGTCATGCGGGCAACACAGAAAGGGGACCCCATGTACAAATTCTGTCTCAGCTGTTCGGTTGCCTCCGCCTGTACCTCAAAACCATGCCCGATACCACCTCAAATACTACCTCAAAGCCGTGCCAAATCCAACGCCCACAGAAACCTGCCATCATTGCGCTTGCCCTCCGTTTGGGTGGTCTGTGGGCAGGGCTGCGTTGCTGACAACCCGAATACGGAATGCCAGCCTCACTGCCCCATTGCCCCGCAGCCCTCAAGCCCTGCGGCCCCACTGCTGCTGCGATTGTACATTCCCCTGTGCACCCAGCCACCAGGGACTCAATGCACGCCGTCCCATCCCCACGCCACACGCACACGGGACCTCGGCAGCACTGCGACATCGCGGCGAGCAAAATGATCACACACCAGCGCCCAGTACAACAATGCGCAGGTCCTTGGAGGGCTTGTGAGCAAAACGCTGATCATCTGAGATCACATCCACAATGAAGTCATGTGAACCCGAGAGCGGGGGTTTGGGCAGGGGCTCACAGGGGTGGATGTTTGCGGTCCAAGGTCCGCGGATTTATAGACGCGATACGACTAGTGTCGGAAGCGTCATTGGTTGCTCAAGTGCCATGGCTTATGGGCCATGATGGTGGTCATTAGAACTACGAGACGAGACAAGCATCTCATGAGACCTGCAGCCCTGCACGTGTGGACACATGTGCGTGAGCGATGTGGCGGGGTTGAGGGGTGTGCTTCATTGACCCTTTTTGCTCGTATGGGTTGCTATACCGGGCACCATACATCGCAAGATTCACGCGGTGTCACCAACATCAAGCCATCGAGTGCACATCCTTGGGTATGAAACGCCAGGCGCGATGAGTGTACGTGGCTGCGCATGAGCCCAAAACCTAGTGTATCGCAGCGTGGAGCATATCCGCCAACGGAAAACCGCACAACCTCGATGCATCCTCATCTCCGGGGGAGGGGGTTGGTCACTGTATGGAGCGAGTCTCACGTCGTACGCCCTTGCAAGCATCATCATGACATTGCGACACAGGTTAGAACCCTAACTTGTGTAGGGGCAAGGGGATGACAAGGGACATGAAACAAACCTACGTGTGGATGTTGCACTAGGCCATAATTGATGTATCCGTACCTTTCCAAATAATGTAAAACCAAGCGAATATACTTCCACCCTTCCTCCTACATGAACATGAAAAGGTTCCGGGGTTGTGGAATGGTGAGGTTGCAAACGGTCCCGCAAATATGTCATGAAAATATCGCAACACGACCACAATTTTGCTATGCGGCAATGCATGTCGTGCGCGCCACTCACAAACGAAGTGATCTCGGCGATCGTAGGATAATTGGTACTATCTCAAACGGAGTGCGGAGTACACACGAGGAGCTCGAAATGGGGTGCGTCAGTAGTCAATGCCGATGCCCGCCAAATTTGCACGGTCGGGTCTAATCAAGCAACACCATGAGACAAATGACAAACGGAGGATCGCGTGGGTGCGCATGTTGTACAACGATACCGGAACTTCTTCATCTTCGTAAAAGTCGGATACTTGGAGGCACTTCGTTGGGTTTTGATGCCATTTGTTCATAATATGGCACCGCAAATCTAAATGATGTGATGCATTGATATCGGCGATTCGTGATTTGCGCCGTCTTCCCAACGCGCACGGCACCTTGGAAACGACGATGCCCGAAACTTTTGTGCAATGCATGGCACACCAAAGTGTAATTGTTGATGTTGTTGCATCTCGGGAACGGTTTCCAATTCATGTCGCGTAAGACAGTCGGCGGGAAACGGCCAAAAGCCTAATGCGTCGGAGTGTGTCAATGGATCGAGGGAAAGGTGGGTAGGGTAGGGGTAGCTGAAGGTGCAAAAAGCACGCCGCATACACGTATGAGGAGCAACGCGAAGTATGGTTTTCTTTTTTTACACGATGGACTCTCCGGCATAGAAAGGCATCCAGTGGCTTTTTGGCGACACCCAAAATGACACAAACACACAACACGACACAACATAATACGACACGACACAGTACGACACGACACGATACAAATGAAACACGACACACGGGTGGGTCTCGACATGTTTTGGGGCCCTAATCGACATCCGCTTTTGCAACAACCCCCGTCCCCCGACACTTTCGATGCGGACCTGCATGCTAAGAGCCGCGCATGTGAGACGCATACACGCATACGCGCACACGCCACTCTTCAAAGAAAAACCTCGTCGGTCGAGCCCTTTTGTGCGGCGACACCTAACTTTCACCCCGTGGTGCGAGTGATCTCGGAGATCTCATTCGGTCACGAAGCACACGCACATCGGGCTCCCACGTATCGCCGGGTGGGAGCGAGTGGCAACAGCTCAATATCGGTTCTCTCAAGTGTCGGCTATCATCGTTGAGAATTCGGGGTTGCTCGTGGTCGCGGGCGGTTACGATGCATTTCTTTGGTCCAAAAACCAATTTTTCCACGGAATAAGGAAAATGGCACTTGAGTTGTGTGGCTATCTACGTACACAACTTGCGATTCCGGTTTGAACAAGCTTTTAATGAGGTGGTATGATTAGGGGTGGAAGAGTTTTGGTGATGGGTGGCCACAATATCACCCGCGGCTCAACCTCTAGTATGCTTTTGCCATCTCCGATGAATGTGCTAACCGGTGAGATGATGTCATCGTTCTCCCCGATGATGATGAGACGAGTGTGGAGGGAGGGAGGGAGTTGGGGTTTAGACCACAAGTGTGCATGTGTGGTGTGCACCAAATTCTTTTTACTAGTTGCGGGCGGTCGCAAGCGGTCGCGGGCGGTGGCCATCCCTTCCAAAATTATTATTGATGTAATCTAATGTGCATAGCAATAGCATATTCCCCAAGATGATCATCCCGTGAGATGCATATGTCACCCATGTTGAAGTTTGATGATCTCTTGGATGGGTAGCTGTTCCTTGCAAACATTCTTACACGAGCACCGCTGCACTATCAGCTAACCCACCCACCGACACACCCACGCACCCTCCACATGCCAATCGGAACGCCTCTGAGACAATGATCTTGTATTGCCATCACCGCTAAATGCCGGATGACTAACACGCAGGTTTGATGGTGCGACGGCGACAATCGCTCCTGACACATCAAACCAACCACACATACTTTGTAGATAGTCTTGATCTGCATCTTGAAAAGGTGCGGATGCCATGCTCCCTAGGAAAATGTGCAGATAACTTGTTGGGACTTGTATGTATTTGGAAATACGCTCAAAAATCATGACGAAACGTCGCACACAGCTTGCGAGAGCTTGTGGGCGACCTCCGGTTCATCCCATATCCCACCAAGTAAGGAAACTAATCACGCTCGAGATGATCTTCGCACACCTTGCCTTTTCACACTACTTTGTTCTCAAAATTTGTGAGGTTGTGCCCGTGCTAGGGGGGAGGATAGTGTGCTCAACGAGACGAGTGTCAAGCACCCGACAACGAGTTAAGGTCCTTGCCTCATGGGCCCACAGTCGTCTACATTTACCCCTCCTCGTGAGGCGTACGCTGAGACTCCCACTTGACCCACTCCTCCCTTGGCGCCATGTTGGTAGTCTACCACCCATTGGACCAATTGCTAGCGTGCGTGCCTACCGTATCATAAAAAGTTGGGTTCACAAACAACCTTCCTTTGTCTTTCGCGGTGTGCACCATTGAGCGCGTGACGCTCCGATATTGGTCCTTGATAAAAGGACCCCGATTGGTCGCGGTTGCCACTTTTGCACGCTATGAGCTTCTTAGAAGCGATTTGATTAGTTTTGATAATGGTGCTCTACCGGACGAACGTTTGAGACCTACTCATTTGAATCTTCTCTCACCAAAGATTGTCTGTAAATGCTGAAAGAGTTGCCTAAGAAGGCATTATGACGGCCTCCCGAAGGCCAAATATTAGTGCCCCACAAGTGCGAACCTAACCGTAAACCGTGCACAGAGAGTGCAACGGACATTGATAACGAATCCATGCAAGATCATAGAGGATGACACAAACTAGCAAATCAACGCGGAAGCCCAGCCCAAGTCGTTCAACTCCGTGCTCCGTGGGAGGGGTGGACAAGACAAGTTAGGAAAATTGAAGCGGGTAGTTCGTTCGGATGCATATGGGTCGAAAGAAGAGGTATGTTTTATTTGGCTTCGCTAAGAGGGGTCGTGGTGAAGTGGCCCCTCTCAAGCTACTTCAGACACCGCGAATAGGGCCGGTGTTGTGGGCTGACACAAATGCATTTTGTGCGTCCACCTTATTGTAAGTGGACGAAGTGCTTGGCACCTCCCGCAAGGATTGAACCGACCAAGGGTGCTGTGTAGGCCTACCACGACAAGGATGACAACACACAACAAATGTCAACGTCTCTTCGAGGTGATTGTACGGCGCTTCAGCCGTTGAAGTCTAAGAAATGTGGATGGGGACATAAAAGGAGCGGGTGAGTGTGCAACAACACAAAAATAAGAGGGACGGCACTCAAAGAATCGAAGTACGATAACACAAACGGTTACCCCGGCAACAGTTAAGATGACTGTTCTAGTGACCGGTAGTTACCTGAGTAACTATTGCCGGAACAAAGGCAGTTGGAAACGCATAAGCGTTTGAATGCATGGTTCTGTATGCGAACATGCAATTTCATTCTCGGGGCCGGGGGAGGGGGTCGGCCACATTCTATTGTTCACTTGGCCCCTGCAAGGCCGCGGTATTCTTCTGTATTTTTCAGTCACGGGGGCTTAAACCATTTCAACATTTGCAATGCATGGTTGGCACGGCAAAGCGAGGCAACACGGAGACTTATCAAAGTAACATCACAAAACCAAGGTGAAAATGCAAGAGTGCATGGTGTGCTTTCGTCTCGTGCATGTGCATGTGCATGTGTATAATTTTATTATAACACTTGTGTGGCATGTGATTTGTGTATTGCACTCCCAATTACGCAAATTGCACCGTGCCGGGCCCACAGGCTGTGCTTTGGGCGCCCTACTGTGGTTAGTTGTCTGTCCTCTGTCCCCTGCTCTGTACCCATGCGTGGAGCTGTTGCTTACGTGCATCCGGAAAACCGAATCTCATGAGGCTCGTCTTGAAGGACCCCTCCCACCATCGTCCCGGGTAACCCTTCGTGTGTAGCTCGTGGATGGTCTGCAGGCAGTTCTGCTGTAGACTGTGCCAATCTGTCTGATAGTATGTACACTTCAGGGCAAGCGCCGGTACAAGTGAGCGGAGGACGCTGCGTGCATTCGGTGAGTACACATCAGGGTATCTCACATACCATCTGGTTGGTGCTGGGTTGTGGTGGTATGATATTTTGTCTTTGAGTGCCACTGTGATTGCCCCTGTATGTTCATGTATGGTCAAGTTAGATTCTAGGGTCTGCAGTGACAGGCCCTGTCCTTCACTGCCGCTTCGCTACTTTGAGGTGATTAAACGAAGCCAATTATGGTGGTGCGTTTGGGGCTAAGACTCGTCAGCGGGACAATGCAAGCAATGGTAGAAGTCAACAAGAGTGGCTTGCGCCCATAGACTACACAACAGTGAGCAATAATGTCTTTCGTATTACCAGCGCACATAAGTAAGCACATGTAGTAAATTGTAGATTCTACTCATTCTGTGCATTGCAGCAACATTTGAACTCAAACTGGAATCTAGGGTTTAAATTAAGCTCAAAACTGGGTCAGAGCACTCAAACAAGTAGTTCCACGTGCTCGAACATTGGTACCTTGTGGGAAAGTGGATGATTGCATCCTTTGTTGGACCCAAGCTGTGCACATGAGGGAACGGCTACTCTGCCAACGGTTCCGTCGCAGATCTTGCGACGTATCCTAGCATCTGCGACATTCCAGCGGGGTCCATTCCAGCACATTCCAGCAAAAACATCGCCAGCAGGAGCCCCAGACGAATTGGTTCCCATTCCCCATCACCCCCAACCGCAGGCTGCCCAACCATACGCGGTCCCTGTGGTTCTCCAACGCTGCTGGCTTTACATATTCGGGCATCCCTGCTCGTCTGCGGCATGTGCAACGATCCCATCTATGGGTGATGGTCAGCAGATCGGTTGCAGTCAGCTGCAGTGCTCTTGATCATTGCATTTTTCGACAACTAAAACCAGTAATTACGCACGTTGACTCGTGGATCTGCAAACGGTGATAAGCGATGCCGTGCGGTGAGGCTCTCGCGTTGGCGTCCTCTTTTTTTTTGTAACGCTCTGCGTTTTGTGGACATGCCGTAGGTGGCTAGTAGTAATCAGTCGGTCATTTCGTGCACATACGCAGCTTCTTCCGGTGATTTTATAGTAGAGATCGAGTTTGTCACTGGCTTTCATTTCTAAGTCGCACATGACGTCGATGAAATTTGTTGACTATGAAAAAAGCAACAACAAGTTGCTTAGAACGTTGGAGAGAGATACGGATGTGCAATGCATCGTCGACCGACTGGCGGGGGAGGTTTGCTCTTTCACTGCATTTTCATTCTTTCATTTGAAATGTTCTTTTCGAGGCGACACGCCTATGCGACTCTTGAAACTATCTGGTACACATAGGACCTGACCCAACCTTGCAAGTTTCTAAACTTCCTCCACGGCACAAGACATCCCAATTTGGTTCATTTGGTTCGTTTTCGAGGGTAGGTTGTACCACGCACCGGTTTGTGAAGTGTACTCGTTTCCCCTACGCTAGGAGTTGGCTGTGTTGGTGCCACAAAACATCGTGTTGGACGACATAAACATCACGCCCGAGTTTGTGCGCACCCACATTATTCAATTTGATCCCACGAACCAACCCGCCTTTGTGACTTTGAACGGTGTGTTCCTTTGCTACCCCCCTTTGAAAGCTCTGGTGGTTCGACTATCGATGTTTCCAAGGTTCCTTAATGGGAAATGCATATTCGGTTGTGTTCTAAGTGATGCATGATTCCCGTAGGAATTAAGGGCTCGTTTACGGACTCCTTGGACTCAATTGTGTTGGAGGACCCGGATCGAGATCGTAATCACAACAAAATCCATGTTCTGCGCCAAACGGATTATTACCTCAACAACGCCACAAAATTGAATATCTTTGTTATGTATGTTCCTTGGTCGACTCCTTTGTATTGAAGCTTTGCCCTTGCCCCTTTTGTGTATGGGGGGAGGGTCATGGGTAGGCGCGATTCCTCGTTGTTTAGTGTTGGATTGTGTTGAGAGTGTGCAGAAGGGGGGCGCCGTGCCGTGGTTGTTTTGCTGGCCTATGTGGAGCGCAACGTTGTGGCCATCATAATTGTTGAAACTATCCATTTGCAACTGCCGCCCACCTTGTAGCCACCAATGAGTTGGTGTTTTCATCGCACCTCGGAACATTATGGCCATTCGCACAGAGGGCGCGACAAGTAAAAACTAGCTGCACACGGATGCATTGTTGGTACAAGGGTGCACAACCCACAGCGAAACCAGGCAAAGTGGGTCTCATGCAATTCAATGGGCACGAGAGATTTGACCATGTGTCGTGTTCCACAGAGAAACGCACTTAAAACTCAGTACATTCACTTTAACCCCGTTTCGTTGTGTACCCTCGGCCTTCACCCACCGTTCGTTGCCGAAACAGTGCTGCGACGCAATGCGAATTTGATATCGACCAATGTCGAATGTCTCTCTCAGTTGTGGGCCAACGAATGATTTTTTCACTAGCGTTCTTTCTTCACTTTGCCCGGCAAATGCCAATTCACGTCACGCCGTTTTGTGGGGTTAAGTGGGGAAGGGGGGGGGGGTTGCATGGCCCCGAACAACCGGTTCAACGGATTAACCTCAAAGGTGGGGGATATGTGAGGATGCTATTTCTGCCGACGTTACGTTGTGCAAAAAGTACCCCGAGGTACGGGATTCCATGTGCCTCGCTTGTGCCAAGCCTTTGGCAACATCACTGGGGTGCGTCTACTTTCAGGTCACGGGTAATTTGTACCACTGCATACTCTTTCAGTGCTTGTAGAAAGTGTGTCTTTCGTGGCAATTTTCTTTTTCTTTGTGTCGTGCAAGTCCACCTGACGGAGGAACAAGGCCTAGTGGGATAATTGGTTCCTCAACAAGATCGTCAACATTTCACGCATGTTACATTTGTAGTTCGGATGCCATTCGAATGATATGGCCAAATTTAATACTCGGCGAACAAACACCACGGTCTGAGCATAGGAGCACATCGCCAACGCCCTCGGAAATGTCAACTACTTTGACTGAATCCGTCGTAGTGGATGGTATGTTTCTAGTGGGGATCTTTTGGGTATTCTTCCATAGAATCCACATGGAAGGATGCAGGTTAGGTTTGCTTATGTGTGACCGGGCTTGGATGTAGGACCCCTGCTTCGTGCTAAAGTGGGTGAGTGTGGCACATTGTCGTGGGGTGTCGCTGGCACCGGAAAATTCGCCACTCGAACGGGCATAGGATCCCAATCCCATGCTCTCGTGCTTCCCTCGCACATTCGCTTTGGTCGCTATGCATTGGCATTTGGGCTACGGGGATGCTTGCCCCCGAGTATTGCTTACGCTTCAAGATTCCAAGAGCTTATCCGCGAACAATGGCGGAGCACAGCAATTTCCGTTGCGAGCACAAATGAAACCCAAAGGATCCCAACCCTTCCAAGACTATGTTGAGAAAATGCGGAACAAAAAGGCTTTGCCCATTGTGAAACAAATCAAAAGGTGTGATATTGCTTCGCGTTGAGTGCCTTGCTTTGTCGAAGGCACAAGACCATATTTGTTCCATTTGACGGTGTGTGTCTCCCTAATTTGGTTCACGTGATGATGCCCCTCGTCGTCATAGAGTCAACATGAAGTAAGCTTGAGCCAGATGGATTGCCCCCCAATGAACGGTGCATTTGGATCACACGGCCCTTGCTTAGAGCAATCCCCCCTCCCCCGCAGCAGTGTCTCAACACTCAACATCGCATTTGAAGAATTTCTAGGAGGAAAGAAGGGATCTGGGGACCTACGATCAATTTGGCATCTCCCAAAGGAGACCCCTTTTGTTTTGCTGTGAAGCCACATTTCATGTTTGGTGGGATGTGATTTCGGACATGGGCATGAATCACACCATGACAATACTCCGTTTCTCCTTTGGGGGCATGCAATGGGCAGAATGATGTGGCGAGGTGTTACGAATCTACCTTGTATACACATACCCTAAGCCTCATGATCAGTTTGTGTGTTTGTGTGGATTGCATGGATTGCGGCCATTCCTCCGAAGTTCTGTACATTACAACCAGTCAGTTTGTGTCATGCAATATCCTTGATCACCACTCCCTCCCTCAACCCTGTGCTTCCCCTCTTCCCTGATGCCATTCCATTGAAGACGATAGAACAGCTCATCTTTCCTCCACCATCAATTGCCGTTCTGCTGCCCCTTCTTTGGGTTACCCATATTCTGCCATTTTGTGATGCACCCCTCTTTTGCACTGCACTTCTCTTATCCAACAGCATCTTCTCCACTACCTGGCCACTCCTACAATATCACCATTCTGCTGTACCACTACCAATACTCCACTATGCCCACTTCCGACACTGTACCACTACCAATACTCCACTATGCCCACTTCCGACACTGCTCTATGCCACTGAGCCATTTTGTTCTATTGATGTTACTTCTGCGAAGAAAAAATCGTAAGAGATTCATTCCCTCACTGTTGGCTAAGGAACTATTCTCCTGGTGTGTTGGACCGTATCCAGGGAAAGCCACTCCTTTGCCTCAGCCTCCTCTTGGAGGCAGGGGAAAATACTCCACAGTCCCCCGTCAACATCAATTTTCCCAGCGAGGTACAAAACGTCCACCATCCCACAGAACATATTCCACAGCCAAACGTTCCCATACACAACCACATACGACCCCGAAGTCATCCCTGGTGGGTTCAAAACGAGGACCGATGGATCTACATTCCCTGCCCCCATCTCTGAATGCCCAAACTGCTATTTCCACCCTGTTTGACATTGCACAACACCCCCTGCCCAAACGAAGCTGTCGTAGGTGATGCAGGGGATTTTGTGTGTGTATGTGTGTGGAAAACAATTTCTTCTTCGTACCCGCCTGGGCCTGCTGGCTCGACAGGTACAATGGACGAATTTTATTGCTATGGGTATGTTGACTATAATTTTAGGAAAGGGTTTGTTCTTCTTCTGGATCTCAATTTGTTCTCCTGACTTCAATATTTGCTGGTATCAGTGATTTTTCCTCACTCGCTGATGTGTCTGCTTGAGTCAATGCAATCTTCCCGAATGTAAGACTGAAACACATGAATGGAATCGATGCAGCATCCAGAACTTTTCATCCTCTACAACACTTTCACTTTCATCGGTTACATTTCAGGTACGTGAATTCTTGTTGAGAAGGTCTTCTTCTTTTGCATTGTTGCACTGTGTGTGTGTGTGTGTATTCAGTGCCCTTTACTATTATTTATGATGGGTACCCGGGATGGTAAACAGTGAATGGACCCTTCATGCAGTGAAGTGACCCTCACAGAAGTCATCACACCAAGGTGCTCGTTGATGGAGAGGGAAGAGTTGGGTGAACCCAGGTTGAAGTAAGCCCGGGGCGCCATTTGTCTGGGGTTTTTGCTCGCAAAACCATATGTTAGTGTAATGGAGTGGACGAGCAAACCAGTTCTAGTCGTGATGCTATGTTTGTGTGTTGTCATCATCTGAAGGTATCAGAATATTGTCTGCCGAGTGCTGCACTGCACTGTGTGCCGAGACTAGGGGCTTGTATTCGCTCTAATAGAACTCTTGGCAAATCTTCGGCAGCAGCAGCTTCAGCAGCTTCACACTTGTCACTTGTGTTGTCTCTGTGGTTGCAATCAATGCCAATACCAAGTGAGATATGTTTGTCCCTCGCGGCTAGAGTAAGGGCTTGTATTTCCTTGCGTCGGGGTGGTAATGAGCGACACATGTACGTTTGTGCACATGTGAATGTTGTCTTGGTGCCTGATTGTGTGCCCGTTGGGCATCGCATATTGCATTGTGCAGCTTCATCGAGAGCATCAACAACAGCTCAGACACAAAACCTGAGGAGTTGCCTGAAAAGGTGAGGTCTTTCCTGCAGGTGATCCAGGCGAACATCGCTGTACATCCTCTGTGGAAAGGTGCTAATGTTGCCACATACGCTGCAATCAATTTTCACCTAGAGACACCATTATTTTGGCTCCTTCCATCGGCGCTCGCCCCACCACCCGGACCAAGATCAGGATGCCGTGCCACCGCCGCCGCCACCACCACCACTAGCTTTTTCGCCACCGTGCTCACACCCCACAGCACATCACCATACAGGGGCCTGTACAGGAGCACGCAGGAGGCGGCCAGAGCCACAAGCCGTCCCACATTATCAGGCAAAGCTACACGAAGCCACACATTGTCACATGTGATCCTAAGTCTTCACACATCAGCGGTGTGGGGGTAATTTGGGATTTGCAAGACTGCACGGGAAGGGACACGCGGAGCCGGGGGGGGGGGGGGGCAACGCCGGCCAACAACACCAATAGGTTGGTGAGGGTTGGGTGAAGGTTGGGTGAGGGTTGGGTGAGGGTATGAATTGTGAACTCCTTTTTTTGGCCATGTCAGACCCGACAAAGATGGGATTTGCGACCACAAACACATACCGAATTCCGTTGGACAACTGGACACCTGGTCGGCCGTCCAACCGAATTCGGTCGCACAACCGGAAACCCGGTCGGGCATCCGACTGAATTCGGTCAGACAATCGAAGACCCGTTCGGCCATCAGACCAATTTCCGTTGGACAACCGGACAATTGGTCGGCCGTCCGATAGAATTCAGTCGGACCACGTGACACCCAGTTGGCCGTCTGACCAAAATTTGGTCGCACAACTGGACACTAGGTCGGCTAACCCCAACAGAATTTTTTCGGACAACTGGAGACCTGGTCGGCTGTCCGACCGAATTCAGTCGGACAATTGGAGACCCGGTTGGCCGTCCGACAAAAATTTGGTCGGACAACCGGACACCCGGTCGGCTAACCCTAACAGAACTCGGTTGGACAGCCGGACACCCGGTCGGCCGTCCCACCGAATGCGGTCGGACAAATGGAGACCCGGTTGACCGTCCCATCGAATTAAGTCGGACAACTAGAGACCTGGTCGGCCGTCCAACTGAATTCGGTCGGACAACCAGAGACGCCGACGGCCGTCCGACCGAATTCGGTTGAACAAGCGGAGACCCAGTCGGCTGTCCGGCCGAATTCGGTCGGCCAACCGGAGACCTAGTCGGATAACTAGAGACAATTCAGTCGGACAACCACACTCCCGGTTGACTGTCCGATCGAACTCGGTCGGACAACCGGAGACCTAGTCAGACAACTGGAGACCTGGTTGACCGAATTCGGTTGGACAAGCGGACACCCGGTCGGCCGACCGGAGACCTCGTGGGCCGTCTGACCGAATTTGCTCGGACAACCGGATACCATTTTTCAGAAGTGCCGTCAGACCTCCTCGCAAGCAACGACCCCTAGTTGTTTTGCGAATAGCTCCTTCCTTCATATGAATCCTCACTTTGAGCCACAAATTGAGGGTACCACCACAGCGAGTGTCTTACTTGGTCGAGGGTCTCACCCTGGTCCGCAATGCAATTTTGGCATCAAGGGTATAGCATCAATGCTGACAGGATCCTAAGAACACTCCTATTGATCCCCTAACGATAGCCACCATAGCCCCGATGTACACCCCAAACATACCCCATGGGACTATTTTGTGTAATGTCATGCACGGATGTAGTGGGAAATGCAGTACCTGGGATGCAATGAGCTCTTGTGGGTGTATCTCAGCCACAATGTGGCCAATTTTAGTTCTCCCGTTAAGATCCTATGAGCAGTGATATGCCCTATTCTTCGTCCATCAACCCACTATATGCTTGTATTGTGTGTGTATGATTATATTGTTCCACGGCATATGAACGCTTAGGTGGGTTGAAGCTCCATTAAAGAGCTCAAAGAGAGATCCAAGTTCATGGCTCCGCAGCAGGGTATCTCTAGCATGATAAAAACCCGCGGGGCAGGGTTTGTTCAAGACCCCCTTCCCTCCAACAACCCTCCATTCCAATCAAGCAACGGTTCGGGTTTGATGGTGGTCAAAATTCCCCCTCATTGGAGAATCATCTGGAAGAGGGGTATTAGATCGGGCGCAAGCGCGGGCGCCATACCGCCCTATCTTGGGGTCAGTCGCGTAGCATACTACAGTACATACCCCAATGACATTTTCGATTTTGACCCCCGCGTATCAGGGTGCCACTTTTTTGGGAGGGGGCGGGGGGGGGGGTCATGGGGGGGCAGAACTTTTTTGTGTATTGGGGTTGCTGTGTGTGGATTTGGACCCAGGACCTGAACCCTTTTTTTCTTGTACATGGACCCCCTAACCTATGGTGGGGGTCCCGGGTCTGAACTCCGGGTGCCCCCCCCCCCCCCCCCGCCCCCCTGTGGGCCCTTGCCAATGAGGACTTCTTAGCATGCATCACCTAAAATTTTTCAAAAATTCGACTTTTTTCAAAACCCTTCTGTCACCCCTGGGATAGGTTTGGGTGGTCATTTGGTGACAATATGGGTGCTTAAGCACTCATAGGGACCCACATAGTGGCCCCTAGGGCCATGTAGCCCGGGCCATGAGCCCCCTGAAAAGCCCCAAATTGCCGTTGTTTCGGCTATTTAGTGGCACTTGAAAACCCTTTCGTCGCCCTTGGGATGGGTTTGGGTGATCATTTGGTGACAATACAGGTTTTTTAGCACTCATGGGGACCCACATAGTGGCCAATGCGCCCATGTAGCCTGGGGCTCTTCGTCTCTCTTCAAGGTGCTTTGCCGAAGGCAATAGAATTTGGTACTGTGGTTCTCCCATGCCTGACAGTTTGTCCATGCATCCTTTTGAATCAGACACCAGTGATTGTAAAACACCTTTCTCTTCCAACTACTGCCTGTTGTTCTGTTACTTCCACTGCCATGATAGTAAAATGGGGCATGCCAAAAAGGATGCATGGAATGCAGCATACAAGGGTGCCCCCCACCTAAAAAGCTACCCTTTGACGCTTCGCAACCAACTCAAAAGGAAGGACAATGGAAGAGGAGGAAGGGCAATGTAGGACAACAAAGAACAACAAAGGACAACAAAGGACAACCTAGGACAACAAAGGGGAACATTGTCCTTCGCTGTCCTTCGTTTTCCTTCCTTGTCCTTCGTTGTTTTTCCTTGTCCTTCCTTGTCCTATGTTGTCCTTCCTCTTCCTTCGTCGTCCTTCGTTGTCCTGTGCTGTCTTTTGTTGTCCTTTGTTGTCCTTTGTTGTCCTTAGTTGTCCTTTGTTGTCCTCTGTTGTCTTTTGTTGTCCTTTGTTGTCCTTTGTTGTCCTTAGTTGTCCTCTGTTGTCCTCTGTTGTCTTTTGTTGTCCTTAGTTGTCCTTAGTTGTCCTTTGTTGTCCTTTGGTGTCCTTTGTTGTCCTTTGTTGTCCTTTGTTGTCCTTTGGTGTCCTTTGTTGTTCTTTGTTGTCCTTAGTTTTCCTTTGTTGTCCTTTGTTGTCCTTAGTTGTCCTTTGTTGTCCTTCAGTGTCCTATGTTGTCCTTTGTTGTCCTTTGTTGTCCTTTGTTGTCCTCTGTTGTCCTTTGTTGTCCTTTGTTGTCCTTCAGTGTCCTATGTTGTCCTTTGGGGTCCTTTGTTGTCCTTTGTTGTCCTTAGTTGTCCTTTGTTGTCCTCTGTTGTCCTTTGTTCTCCTTCAGTGTCCTATGTTGTCCTTTGTTGTCCTTTGTTGTCCTTAGTTGTCCTTCAGTGTCCTTAGTTGTCCTTTGTTGTCCTTTGGTGTCCTTTGTTGTCCTTTGTTGTCCTTTGTTGTCCTTTGTTGTCCTTTGTTGTCCTTTGTTGTCCTTTGTTTTCTTTTGTTGTCCTTTGTTGTCCTTGTTGTCCTTTGTTCTCCTTCAGTGTCCTATGTTGTCCTTTGTTGTCCTTTGGTGTCCTTCGTTGTCCTTCGTTGTCCTTCGTTGTTCTTCATTGTGTCCAAGGGTGTTATGTGCACGCCACAGTGCGAGCCATACTCACAACAATGGTCTCCTTTCAACCAACCCCAAAGAACGGGAGTAGATGTGGCTTGCAATGCACTCCCCGCTGCTACGGGATGCAAAAGGGTGTTGTGACGGACACCCTCCCCTAGGGCCTTGGGTGGGAGCAACAAATCCCCTCACCAGGTGAGGTAGAGGCATGCACCAACCCCCTGCACTGCTGTGGCGTCCTCGTTCTTTGATGTTTTCCTGCTTGTCTACACCCTGCTTTGTTTGTCTGATGTGCTGTTGCAATTGGACAGGAGCAACCATGCAGGAGCTGGAGACAGCAGCTGAAGGGACAGAGAAGTATGTCATGACAAAGATCTTTTCCAAGTATGTGTTGCTGCAGCGACCTCAGTGCTTTGCCGCTGTCCTTGTAACAACGGCAAGACGTGGTGTAGACAGTTGTTCGCAAATATGGTGAAAAAAAGAAGAATTTGCAGACATTGCACAACAAATCAGTGCACTCGCACACAATATACGAAGCTTGATGACATGCGCCTCGAGATGAGGCGGCACAACCACAAAAGTCGCACACGATGATGTCTGGATTGTAATGCATTGGCATTGAGGGCTTTGAAGGGACTGCACTCTCGGACGCAGTGTGTAGCAAGTGTTGTGCAACATCCCATCCATCCATTCATCCGAATCCCTTGCTGTGTCCAGATCCCCAAAGCCATGTGACCCCGGCCCTCAAGGCGGGGATCAGTCAAAGGGGCCGCCTATTCTCTCCCCCCCCAAAAGGGGGATGAACTCGAAGTGCCGTGCAGCCTTTTGGTGCGTCGGGATCCCCAGAGCGAAGAGGAATTCAATGGAAAATTTCACCCTCTGCCAATGTCGGGTTCCCCAAGGCGGGGAGGTGTCCACACGATGGAAACATGCATCGTTGCGTGTCCACCTTTTCCAAACGTGTGTTTGGCTTAGAGCAGCCTTTGGGCAGACCGCTGCGTGAACTTCGAAGGAACAGTCCCCCCTTCAAAAGTGACACCCATGGGTCAGCGTTGTGTTTCAAGAACATTTCAGCAGCTGGCGAAGGTTTGTGTTGATGGTGTTGATCTGATGCTCCAGCACCCTTATTTGGCAGCGACAGCGGAAGTAGTAGCCGCAACTGTGTCTGCGTCTGCTTGTTGCCGTCAAGGGCAGCCGATCTCAAGGTGTATGAAAGTGGTTGAAGGTTGGAGAGGGGTGGGTATTTTTTTGTCTTAATAATAAAGATGAAGTTTTTTTTTTAAAGTTATTCTTTTTTGTATTATTCTTTTTTAAAAAGGTCTAGTGTTTTTAACTTTTTTGATTCTCGTAATTTGGATTGTTTAAAAAAGAATTTTCTTAAACGATTACGTTTTGAAGGTAATTTATATCATAGTTTTTGAAAATTAGATTGTTTGTAATTTTTTAATAATTTGTTAGAGGGGGGCATCAACCTGAATGATCCTGAACGAACACCAACCCCCCAGAACCCTTCACACAATCCACAATCCTCGGCAACCCTCCCTCCGGCAGTTTCCCTGGAGAATCCGCCGCATCGTTTGCAATTGCCGGCATTTCCCACCGCCCCTCGACACCCATCGACCTGTACTCTGGGGTGGGAACGGAAGTATTGTGCCGATGTTTGTCTTTTTTTTTTTTGCCGCAAACCCGCGCTGATCCCGTCGTTGCCACCGTGTGTGGGTTTCTGGAGCATTGCAATGCGGTTCACGAGCGCACCTCCGCAATGTCTCGCATGATGTCGGGTCGAAGCGGCAGAGAAGGGGCGGGCGACACAGACGTTCATGCAGCATGGCGCAGCAGCAGACAGGAGGAGGACAATGGTGGGTCGGGGGGGGGGGGCAGTGATGGGCGCGGGGGGGGGTGACAGCGCCGCTGACACGCAAACGGCACACCATGCCACATCCAGCACAGCTCCAACACACCAACTACTGGGCTCCGCGAACGCGGAAACGACACCAGGAAGAGCACCGGCCGCAGCGGCCGTCAGAACGCAGCGACCCGACGCAACATGCGAAGGGAAGAACGGGGGACCGTCCAGGGCCCCGTAAAGGAGCAACAACCCGACGGCATGTCACACAGGGGGGTGACAGTGCCCCCCCTCAGCGACCTGTTCCTCCGTCCCCTACCCCTGCATTTGACCTGCCTCCTGCTGACCCTGCCCCTGACCGTCCCCCTGAGCCCGGCCGTGAGCCTGCCCCTGGGCAGGCCCCTGAGTTGGTGGCTGGTGGTGACCCAGTATTTCGTGATTTTTCAGGGCGTTCTCACCGCTGGTGGAGGACATCCAGAAGGATTACCAATTGCATCGGCGGCTGAGCGTGTTCAGCATCATCGATTGCTCGGCTCTTGATGTCAACCCGGAGCTGGTGCAGCACGAGGCCTGGAATGACGCAATCCAAGGTGCGCGCGCGCATTCCTGCGAGTCCCCAAGTATCGGCATTTCGGAGGGAGACACTTGCATAGCCTTCTGGAGTCTGCCCGCCGAGTGTCCGAGGAAGGGATGCTTCGGGGTTCTCATGCCGGCGCAATTGTAGAAAGGCAAAGAGCAGAGAGCATCGTTTGAATTTGTGCGAGTTGCACTTCATAGTACCGCCCAGCGCTAGTCGCCTAATGGCCCATCCAAAGGGACACGGGAGGCAGAGGGTAGAGGTAAAGGTAAGGTACCTGGGCGATCCCGAAGCCCCAGCGTCAAGTTACCCTTCATCCCTTGCCGCGTCCCTCCCGGCTCGCGAGGGTCACAGACACCCTAGCGCCCAAGACGCTGCGTTCCTGCTCGTGTCCCCAACGGGATTCGTACCAAAGACCTCTAGTTCAGGGGTCAGATGCATGACAGCTGAACTACGGGATGCAGATTCGCCTCGAATGCAACTTGAACTCGAGCGGATTCGTACCGAATTCGAAATCTTGCGAATTCGAGCGAATTCGATTTCAATGGAGTCATAATGAGAGTTTGTAAACAATTTCTCCGAATTCGAGCGAATTCGTCGCGAATTCGAACCCCCAACCCTAGTTAACGGAGGCACAGGGCACTGAGACTCTGGCAGCACTCCCCACCCTCGCATGTGTCTGTTTGCCGCCACAGAAATGAGGAAGATCAACAACACACGGTTCAAAACCCCGAGGGACAAGTTGATCTGCATCATCAACTGTTGTAAGATCATCTTCAGTATGTGGTCCCCCCTTGTGCCCCATGTGTGCCCCGCCGCCCGTGCGCATCGACCCCGATGGCCCTCCCCCTTCACGCCGCTGCGTTTCCCGTCAGACATCCTGCGTGCGGTGGAGCCCGACAAGGTGCATGGGGCGGATGATTTCCTGCCGTGCCTGATCCTGTTGGTCGCCAAGGCCAACCCCCCTCATCTACACTCCAACTTAAAGTATGGCCGTCGTGCAGTGCTCCAGGGCCGATGGACGTGCAGAGGGCTGACGGAGGCGGTACGGCCCCACTGGACGTCACCAGGAAGTTACACAAAAGGGTGGGGGGCTGTTTGCGCAACAGGAGCGGGAGCCCATCAGGGGCAGACCAACCGTGAGGGGGAAAAGGACATATGGTGGACGGCCCGGACAGCGCGTGGAGGAACAGGGCACCTGGGCCGCACAGAAACACAGTGAGGCAGGCTATGGACGGCCTGTGGACAGAGGTGTGTGGACAGCAAAAACAGTCAAACGACCCCGGCAACAATCAGCACAAACCCAATACGCCAATTACTGGGCGCCGCTGACACGCAAACGGCACATCCCGCCACATTCAGCACAGCCCCGGCACACCAACTACTGGGCTCCGCGAACGCGGAAACGACACCAGCAAGAGCACCGGCCGCAGCGGCCGACAGAACGTAGCGACCCGACGCAACATGCGAAGGGACGAACGGGTGACTGTCCAGGGCCCCGTAAAGGAACAACAACCCGACGGAACGTCACACAGGGGGGGCTTAGCACCCAAGCATGCGAAACATCCTCCTGGATTGGGTGTTTTGTGTTGGGGGTGCTTGTGAGTCTCTGCTTGTCCCACGGGGGGGGGGGGGCGTCTCCTCGGTTCGGGTACGCGAC
Organism: Eutreptiella sp. 'Long Island Sound 2002'; assembly: GCA_964036045.1. Classification (NCBI taxonomy): domain Eukaryota; phylum Euglenozoa; class Euglenophyceae; order Eutreptiales; family Eutreptiaceae; genus Eutreptiella; species Eutreptiella sp. 'Long Island Sound 2002'. The sequence continues at coordinate 168,199,349 of OZ038380.1, forward strand.
TCCCCCCCCTCCCCCCCCTGTTGATCGTAATGGAAGATGACAAGGCCCTGTTCCCAAGTGCAGGGCCACAAATCGAAAAAAGCGGTGCCCTGGCACATTAACGACCTGCATAAACTAAACCGCCCCCTGCAAACCATGGGGGGGGCTTGAGAGCCGCAATGTTTCGCAGTTTTTGGCAGTTTGGCAATTTTTCGCAATTTTTCCGCCATTGCTTTTTGCTTGTCTCCTCACCGACTGGCGCGCACCGACTGGCATGGTCGAGATGGGAATTCCAACTACACTCATCTAGCAAACCTCTTTCAGGTGATTCATTACCAAGGGTAGGCTGCCTGCTGCTCGTGCTGACTGTTTGGGCGCCCTTGCCCAGGCAGCACGGGGGGCGCCTGCATCCTCGTCTGCTGCACAGGTACATCAGTGAATACCGCAACCCAACGCACATGGCCTCCGAAGCAGGTAGCCCCCGTCACCCCCTGGCAGCCTGAACCTGTGCTGCATCCCTCCGTGGCCATGGAAAGCAGGAGGTGAGTGGCAGTCAGGCAGCCGTGTCCTCAAAATGGAACGCGCGTTCCAGGCCTGTGAATCTCGGCCCCCCCAACGAGCTGTTCAGCAAATGGGGGTGTGGCTCGGTGTCAATGCATGACTTGGGCATGGGGAGGGGGATGTGAGCGGCTTCGAATGGAAAGGGGGGGTTGGCCATGGGGGTTTGAGGCCCTCCTCTTTCTCCCCAAACAACAAATGCGGAGGAACAAACCGGCGTGCAGCTTGTGGCGGGTCCTTGTGCTGCACAAGGCTTTGGCAGCCTCCACTAGAACACTGACTGGCTGACTATGAAGACTTGGAAGTAGCGGCTGGGCAGTGGGGCACGATGTGTGTCGCGTAACCCGCTATTTTTTTTTGCCATAACTAGTGTGCACTTTTTTGTTTTTGATGCAGCCCTAGTGCGAGAAAAGAAGTACGCACAACAAAGTACGCAGGTTACGCTTTTTCGGGCAGTAAACACCAACCAAAGAACCTGATTGGAGGTGCTTACTTGACAACCCGGAGTTTACCCTGAACTTTCAGAACGACTGTCCTGAAAACAGGTTGAAAATGGTCATTGTTGACCCTCTATTTGGCCACCTAGACCCGCCGACAGCTCCGCTTTGGAAGCCGAGAGGGGGAAAGTTGCTCATAGATATGTCAATCGATATTGACCGACGATGGTTCGCTTTTCAAACAGTATACTGGAGAAATGAATTTTTCTTTCTCTCGACGAAAACGTCCATTTTTCCTCAACTGAAATTATTAGTTTGTGAGGAGGATTTTGGTTCTTATTGGGGCACCCTCATTAGACTGAGTTTTTAGGGTGGCCTTTCCAAATTCTCCCCAACCCTTCCCTTTCCCCAGCCTTCCCAGCCCTCAAAGTATGAAGCAGAAGGGGAGCAGCTGCGTGATTCGGCAACAGAAATTGCACCATGAGCCTGTGAGGCTTCCTGCAACATACACACGTGCTTGCATGATCACTGATTGTTGGACTGCCTTCTCTTGCACAGATTCATTCCATCCTGCCCCATCAACACGTACCCTCAATAGCAATCCCGATGGCCAACTCAACAGCACATGCCTGTGTCAGCCATCACGAAGGAAACACACTGGGGAAACCAACAGTACCGTACTACTCATATGTTTGTCAGTTTGGTGGTGAAGATACACAATTGGGGCGCGTCCTGACCCCCAAGCGACCCCTGCCCTCCCGGCGGCCTCAAAATGGCGCAATGTTGGTATGGGGAAGATGAACCAAAACATTCACTTCGTGTGACGCACCGATCCACAAAAAATCAAATGCATAATCTCTCGTCGAAATATGACCAAAGAAAAGCAATAAACCGAAACAAAGATGACCAAAAGTAAACCACCCACGAGGGCTACTGCTAAAAACACCATCAGATTGAAGTGCTTGATGGTCGCATTTAGGACCCAAACTATTGAGGCCTCCTGTTCCTAGATGTTTGTTCAAGCGCCACTTGTTGGCTGCCCCTGCTCTGACGTTGCAAAGTGAGCTGCTCTTTTGGAACAGTAACACCCACAGCCATAGTGAAAAGGCAAGAGACGACGCCACGCATGTATGCACCAGGGTATCGCTTGTTGGTTCCATCTCAGTGGCATGTTGTTTGCTGCCAATCCTGAGCCCCACTGCCCCGTGCGTTGTTGGACATAACGACCCTCTGCATCCTGTGCACTGTTGCAACCTCTTTGTAGGTTATTATTTCACCACGATACAAAGTGTGATGTACTGGTGGGAAAACTTAGACGAGAAGTCGTTTCGGTTGCCTCCACCAGAATTTCATCGGTGTGTATCTTTGTTTGCAGTGGTCCTCAACAGCTCGCTCACCTCGTTGAGGGTCGGGGCTCACCGTAAGAGTCATAGGGAAGCTTCACAGCACGTGCAGCTTCCAACTGCTGTGCAGTTGTAGCGGGAGATGTGGGAACAACAGAAGTAACAGCACAACGTTTGTGAGGAGGACTTTGGTCATTGTTGGGACACCCTCATTAGATCGAGCACTGTGAAGTTTTTAGGATGGCGCTTCCAAATTCTCCCCAACCCTTCCCTTTCCCCGACCTTCCCAGCCCTCAAAGTATGAAGCAGGAGGGGAGCATCTGCATGATTCGGCAACAGAATTTGCATTGTGAGCTTGTGAGGCTTCCTGCATACTGATGATGAGTGTTGTGTGTCAGCTTGCACGATGCGTGTTGCGTGGTCGATATTTATCAGGTTTCCAACCCGGGGTTTTTCTCAGTGTGTGTCCTACCCTACGGGGGTGGGTGGGTGGGGGTTTCAGGAATTCTGGGTGGGGGCTGAAGGCGCCGGAGAAAAAGATTGCCCTGCTTTTGGGTGGGTGGGTGGCAGGGTGGGTGGGCGGCTGGGGTCTAGCACCCCCCCCTCCCCGTGGGGGCGGGACATTTCTGGGCCCCTGGGGTTTCCAAAAGTCTGTGGCGGGCGGGTCTCTCAAATCGCCCCCTCAGCCCCCCCCCCCCCCCGTGTGGTGAAGGAAAACGCTGTTCCAACGGCCCATGCCCGACCGATTCCCCAATCTTTTGTTGTCCAGAACCCTACCCATGACCCTAACCCTAACCCGAACCCTAATCAAGACTGAATATTGGGACCGAGCTGGTGGGGGAGGGAACACCAGCTATGACTGGTGAGGGACATCAAGAATGATTCACACATTGATGGCTCTTGACAAAGTGAAATCAGCTTGCAAGTGAACCCCATCACCACGAGGCCTACTTTCAAGGCTATTTGGACTTGTGAGGGGCCAAAATGCCCTAAAATGGGCTCAAAATGGGCTCATTTCACCCGTTTGTGCACCCCAAATGGTCTAGGATGAGGTTTGGAAAAATGCGTTTTTGACCCATTTTTGACCCATTTTTGGTCCCAAAACAGCCCATTTTCAAGGCATTTTGGGATTTTCGGAGGACCAAAATGGGCCACCACAAGCTCAAAACGGCCCAAAAACACTTGTTTTAGCGTCGCACATGGTCTAGGATCATTTTTGAAAAAAGTCATCTTTTTGCCCCTATTGGACCCTATTGACCCAATTAGGCACCCACCTGTTTGGGCTTGAGCTTGCAGCTTGCCGCAGCCTGCTGGGCCTAGGTATTGGGGTCTAGGCGTCCGTTTGGGCAATATTGAGGGGTGAAAACCACAAAAAGTGAGGGGTTGCAGGTGGATTAGGTGCCCTCGGAATCGCATTTTGAGCCATGTAGCCAAAGATATGGCCTATTCTTGGTTTGTGGCTGTCGGCATTTGGAGCTTCTGGGGGCCTTTTTGGGCCGTTTCCGGGACATATCATGGAGTTAGAGGGCTGCAAAGAGCTCGTTGACACAGGGAAGTCAAGCCGCACGTGGGGTGTACCCACCTTTTCCCTTCATTTGGCCATTTTGAATGTGTTCCAGGGCTTTTTTTGGCCCAAAAATGGCTGTTTTTGGCCCTAAACTGCAGTTTTTGAAACTGAGGTCCGCCAGTTGCGAATTCCGTTGCCCGTCGCCACCGTTGAGTTTCTTGCTCAAACTTTGTGTGATTGTACTTCACACCCATAGGTATCATCCACCAAAATTTGAGCCGAATCTGAAGCACCACGATGGAGTTCTGATTTTCCCCATTTCGCGCGTGCTGCTGCTTGCTGCTTGCTTGCTGTTGCTGCTGCTGCTGCTGCTAAACCTGGTAGGTCCACCCTAGACACTAAAAAGGGTTATAAAACCAAGACTGGTTCCACCAGCTCGGTGACCCTAACCCTAACCCTAATCAAGGCTGAATATTGGGACCAAGCTAGTGGGGGAGGGAACATCAGCTATGACTGGTGAGGGACATCAAGAATGGTTCACACATTAATGGCTCTTGACAAAGTGAAATCAGCTTGCAAGTGAACCCCATCACCACGAGGCCCACTTTCAAGGCTTTTTGGACTTGTGAGGGGCCAAAATGCCCTAAAATGGGCTCAAAATGGGCTCATTTCACCCGTTTGTGCACCCCAAATGGTCTAGGATGAGGTTTGGAAAAATGCGTTTTTGACCCATTTTTGACCCATTTTTGGTCCCAAAACAGCCCATTTTCAAGGCATTTTGGGATTTTCGGAGGACCAAAATGGGCCACCACAAGCTCAAAACGGCCCAAAAACACTTGTTTTAGCGTCGCACATGGTCTAGGATCATTTTTGAGAAAAGTCATCTTTTTGCCCCTATTGGACCCTGTTGACCCAATTAGGCACCCACCTGTTTGGGCTTGAGCTTGCAGCTTGCCGCAGCCTGCTGGGCCTAGGTATTGGGGTCTAGGCGTCCGTTTGGGCAATTCTGAGGGGTGAAAACCACAAAAAGTGGGGGGTTGCAGGTGGATTAGGTGCCCTCGGAATCGCATTTTGAGCCATGTAGCCAAAGATATGGCCTATTCTCGGGTCGTGGCTGTCGGCATTTGGAGCTTCTGGGGGCCTTTTTGGGCCGTTTCCGGATCATATCATGGAGTTAGAGGGCCGCAAAGAAGTCAAGCCGCACGTGGAGTGTACCCACCTTTTCCCTTCATTTGGCCATTTTGAATGTGTTCCAGGGCTTTTTTTGGCCCAAAAATGGCTGTTTTTGGCCCTAAACTGCAGTTTTTGAAACTGAGGTCCGCCACTTGCGAATCCCGTTCCCGGCCGCCACCGTTGAGTTTCTTGCTCAAACTTTGTGTGATTGTACTTCACACCCATAGGTATCATCCACCAAAATTTGAGCCGAATCTGAAGCACCACGACGGAGTTCTGATTTTCCCCATTTCGCGCGTGCTGCTTGCTTGCTTGCTGCTTGCTTGTTGCTTGCTGCTTGCTTGCTGCTAAACCTGGTAGGTCCACCTTAGACACTAAAAAGGGTTATAAAACCAAGACTGGTTCCACCAGCTCGGTGACCCTGACCCTAATCAAGATTGAATATTGGGACCGAGCTGGTGGGGGAGGGAGCATCAACCATGAATGGTGAGGGACACCAATGAGTCACACATTGAAGGCCGTTGATAGAGTGGAATCAGCTTCCAAGTGATCCCCTTCACCACAAGGCCCACTTTCAAGGCTTTTTTGCACTTGTGAGGGGCCAAAATGCCCCAAAATGGGCTCAAAATGGGCTCATTTCACCCGTTTGTGCACCCCAAATGGCCGAGGATGACTTTAGGAAAAATGTGTTTTTGACCCATTTTTGACCCTTTTTTGGTCCCAAAACAGCCCATTTTCAAGGCATTTTGGGATTTTCGGAGGACCAAAATGGGCCACCACAAGCTCAAAACGGACCAAAAACACTTGTTTTAGCGTCGCACATGGTCTAGGATCATTTTTGAAAAAAGTCATCTTTTTGCCCCTACTGGACCCTGTTGACCCAATTAGGCACCCACCTGTTTGGGCTTGAGCTTGCAGCTTGCCGCAGCCTGCTGGGCCTAGGTATTGGGGTCTAGGCGTCCGTTTGGGCAATTCTGAGGGGTGAAAACCACAAAAAGTGGGGGGTTGCAGGTGGATTAGGTGCCCTCGGAATCGCATTTTGAGCCATGTAGCCAAAGATATGGCCTATTCTCGGGTCGTGGCTGTCGGCATTTGGAGCTTCTGGGGGCCTTTTTGGGCCGTTTCCGGATCATATCATGGAGTTAGAGGGCCGCAAAGAAGTCAAGCCGCACGTGGAGTGTACCCACCTTTTCCCTTCATTTGGCCATTTTGAATGTGTTCCAGGGCTTTTTTTGGCCCAAAAATGGCTGTTTTTGGCCCTAAACTGCAGTTTTTGAAACTGAGGTCCGCCACTTGCGAATCCCATTCCTGGCCGCCACCGTTGAGTTTCTTGCTCAAACTTTGTGTGATTGTACTTCACACCCATAGGTATCATCCACCAAAATTTGAGCCGAATCTGAAGCACCACGACGGAGTTCTGATTTTTCCCCATTTCGCGCGTGCTGCTTGCTTGCTTGCTGCTTGCTTGTTGCTTGCTGCTTGCTTGCTGCTAAACCTGGTAGGTCCACCTTAGACACTAAAAAGGGTTATAAAACCAAGACTGGTTCCACCAGCTCGGTGACCCTGACCCTAATCAAGATTGAATATTGGGACCGAGCTGGTGGGGGAGGGAGCATCAATCATGAATGGTGAGGGACACCAATGAGTCACACATTGAAGGCCGTTGATAGAGTGGAATCAGCTTCCAAGTGATCCCCTTCACCACAAGGCCCACTTTCAAGGCTTTTTTGCACTTGTGAGGGGCCAAAATGCCCCAAAATGGGCTCAAAATGGGCTCATTTCACCCGTTTGTGCACCCCAAATGGCCGAGGATGACTTTTGGAAAAATGTGTTTTTGACCCATTTTTGACCCTTTTTTGGTCCCAAAACAGCCCATTTTCAAGGCATTTTGGGATTTTCGGAGGACCAAAATGGGCCACCACAAGCTCAAAACAGTCCAAAAACACTTGTTTTAGCGTCGCACATGGTCTAGGATCATTTTTGAAAAAAGTCATCTTTTTGCCCCTACTGGACCCTATTGACCCATTTGGGTACCCACCTGTCTGGGCTTGAGCTTGCAGCTTGCCGTAGCCTACTGGGACTACGTATGGGGGTCTAGGCGTCCGTTTGGGCAATTCTGAGGGGTGAAAACCACAAAAAGTGGGGGGTTGCGGGTGGATTAGGTGCCCTCGGAATCGCATTTTGAGCCATGTAGCCAAAGATATGGCCTATTCTTGGTTTGTGGCTGTCGCCAGCCGATCTGCACAAAATCTGGGGCTTCTGGGGCCTTTTTGGGCCGTTTCAAGGACATATGTTTCAAGGAGTTAGAGGGCCGCAAAGGGCTCGTTGACACGGGGAAGTCAAGCCGCACATGGAGTGTACCCACCGTTTCCCTTCGTTTGGCCGTTTTGAATGTGTTCTAGGGCTTTTTTGGCCCAAAAATGGCTGTTTTTGGCCCTAAACTGCAGTTTTTGAAACTGAGGTCCGCCACTTGCGAATCCCATTCCCGGCCGCCACCATTGAGTTTCTTGCTCAAACTTTGTGTGATTGTACTTCACACCCATAGGTATCATCCACCAAAATTTGAGCCGAACCTGAAGCACCACGACGGAGTTCTGATTTTCCCCCATTTCGCGCGTGCTGCTTGCTTGCTTGCTTGCTGCTTGCTTGCTTGCTTGCTTGCTGCTAAACCTGGTAGGTCCACCCTAGACACTAAAAAGGGTTATAAAACCAAGACTGGTTCCACCAGCTCGGTGACCCTGACCCTAACCCCCCTTCCTGTCCTGTGTGCCTTAATGGCCCAACCACCCCTCGAATCCAAAGCCGTGCGTTCGTACCCGAAGCGTCTGGATCGCATCCACCATCCGCTTGCTTTGCCTGGATTTGGGGGGTGAAGATGCAATGAGACAAGGGCGTTGGGGCCTGCGGCGCCCCACTGTAGCGTAGGCAGGCGCAAGGGGTCCCCCACACGTTCAATCCGAACACTGATCCGGCCACTCCTCCCGAGCCCCTGCAGAATTGGGACGTACAGTGTTGGCGTTTCAATGTGCCACGCCCGGTCCCGCCAGGGGGCCAAGGGGGCCAAGCACCAATGCTGAGCGCATGACTGCGTGGCTGCAGCAGAGGCGGTGTGGGCGTGGCCTTTGAGTGTGTGTGTGGGGGGGGGGGGGGGCATGTGCGTGGCACAGTGCCACATCACACACACACCGACACGTGGCGATGCGCACTCCCCGGCCCATCGGAGCGGTTTCGCGCCATTCCTCTGTGGCGCGGTACTGCCCACGGGACATGGGATTCGTACTCTGGTGTCGGGCGTAGGTCGCTTGTTTGTTTTTTGGCGGAATTCAAGTGTGGAAAACAATTTTGAAAATGTGAGGCACGCGACTTGCGCCTTTTTTGTGACGCGACGTACGCCGAGAAAAAAAGAACTACACGACTGACGCTTTGAAACAAATTTGCGACTTCCTTTTTTTGTAACGCGACATGCGCTTTTCGAAAAAATCGCGAATTACGCGTTTTAAACCAAAATGCGATTTATGCGTTTTGACATGTGACGCGGGCGCGCGGGGATGCCGGTTCGGCCACCCCCTGGACCCCCCCCCCCCTCTGGGCCCAGGATGGTACCACTTGGCCGTGACCGTTGGGCCACCTCTTCCCCCGGCGTGTGGGGACCCCGAGACGGCGGGGGGTTGTGTGGCCCCTTTGATCCCCCCCCCCCCCTTTTTGGGCCAGCACCCTAATCCCCCCCCCCCCCAAGACCCCCCCCCGGAAGGCCCTTCGGGCCCCGGGATGGTGCGGACCAGCGGTGTCTAGACCGACTGCTCCCGGGGCATCGGTGAGGGGCTGTGATCGTGACGCTGGGATCGATGGAGGTCAGGGGGGAGGGGGACGGAACCGGTCGCAGGCATTTGCGACATCCGACGGCCGATGCGGGGGCACCATCTGCTGCCCCACGGACGGCGCGGGAGGCCCCCATGATCCCGGTCGTGATCTACCCGGTGCTGACGACCCCATTGCCGCACCTACCCATCACACCCCATACCCCGTCCTCCCTGTTCCCAAGACCGGGGTTACCGACGACTTGATGGGGAAGCATGGGGACCCCAGTGATGTCCGGTCCGTCGCGGCCGTAGTCCGGTCGGTCGCGGGCCCTCGCAGTGCGGATGGCACCCGCGTGCAGAGCACCCAAGAGCGCGGTGTGCGGAGGAGCGCGCGCCACCCGCAACCCACTTTCCGTTCGGAGCGTCCCGCCGCGGTCCCCCGCAGGTTGATGAAGAAGAGCCTCGACGGCGCTGGTGCGGTGCCGGACGCCGAGTTCCCGGCCGCCTCCACCGCCACGTGCGACGACACAAATGACGACAAGTCGATGCTCTCGGCCAGTGTGACCGATGATGGGGAGGTGGATTACGCTGAAGTGCGGTATGGGGCGGCAGGCGTGCACTATGGGATTCGGCACAGTGCACTGCAGCGAGGAACGTGCATGTGGCGTGCTGTCAGGCATGCGCTGCTGGGCGCTGACAGCATTCAACCCGACGCGACACACCACAGCACACCACACCACAGCACACACCACAGCACACCACACCACACCACACCCCCAAGCGGCGTGGCAGTGCGTTACACTGCCCACTGCCCTCTGCCCACAACAACCGTGCAGCAGGGCACACACAGTGCAGTGTAGTGCACAGCACCAAGCAGTGCGGCACCACACAAACAGCACAGATGGTGCAGCGCGGCACGCAGGGTGCAGCGGACCCATGAGACCCTGTGTGACTGCGCGCAGGCGTCGGCAGGGCAGTGTCGGCCAAGTGCGGGAGTGCACTGGTCCGGCTATGCAACAACACACTTACACACAGCGCGCACACAACACACACAGCCCAGCCCGTTTACCTGTACCCGTGGGTAGACATCCCGGCCTTTGCCTTTTGGTAATAGCGCCTTCGGCACACCACGCCACGCCACACCACACCACGCCACACCACACCACACCACACCACACCACACCACACCACACCACACCACACCACGCCACACCACACCACACCACGCCACACCACACCACACCACACCACACCACACCACACCACACCACACCACACCACACCACACCACACCACACCACACCACACCACGCCACGCCCCCACTGCCCCCAGGCAGTGAGGCAGTGCATTGCAGGAGTTGCACTGCCCACTGCTCCCAGGCAGTGAGGCAGTGCATTGCAGGGGTTCAACTGCCCACTGCCCCCAGGCAGTGAGGCAGTGCATTGCAGGTGTTGCACTGCCTGCTGCCCCCAGGCAGCGGGGCAGTGTGTTGCAGGAGTTCCACTGCCTACTGCCCGAGCAGTGCATTGCAGAAGTTGCACTGTCCACTGCCCCCAGGCAGTGCGGCAGTGTATGGCAGGAGTTGCGCTGCCCACTGCCCCCAGGCAGTGGGGCAGAGCATTGCAGGAGTTCCACTTCCCACTGCCCCCAGGCAGTGAGATAGGGCATTGCAGGAGTTGCGCTGCCCCCTGCCCCTAGGCACTGGGGCAGAGCATTGCAGGAATTCCACTGCCCACTGCCCCCAGGCAGTGAGGCAGTGCATTGCAAGAGTTGCACTGCCTGCTGCCCGAGGGCAGTGAGGCAGTAGATTGCAGGAGTTGCACTGCCCACTGCCCCCAGGCAGTGAGGCAGTGTATTGCAGGAGTTGCACTGCCCACTGCCCCCAGGCAGTGAGGCAGTGCGTCGCAGGAGTTGCACGGCCCACTGCTCCCGGGCAGTGAGGCGGTGTACTGCGGGAGTTACAGTGTCCACTGCCCCCAGCCAGTGAGGCAGTGCATTGCAGGAGTTCCACTGCCCACTGCCCCCAGGCAGTGAGGCAGTGCGTCGCAGGAGTTGCACTGCTCACTGCTCCCGGGCAGTGAGGCGGTGTACTGCGGGAGTTACAGTGTCCATTGCAGTTGCAGTGCATTGCAGGAGTTGCACTGCCTACTGCCCGAGGGCAGTGAGGCAGTGCATTGCAGAAGTTGCACTGCCCACTGCCCCCAGGCAGTGCGGCAGTGTATGGCAGGAGTTGCGCTGCCCACTGCCCCCAGGCAGTGGGGCAGAGCATTGCAGGAGTTCCACTGCCCACTGCCCCCAGGCAGTGAGATAGGGCATTGCAGGAGTTGCGCTGCCCCCTGCCCCCAGCCAGTGAGGCAGTGCATTGCAGGAATTCCACTGCCCACTGCCCCCAGGCAGTGAGGCAGTGCATTGCAAGAGTTGCACTGCCTGCTGCCCGAGGGCAGTGAGGCAGTGCATTGCAGGAGTTGCACTGCCCACTGCCCCCAGGCAGTGAGGCAGTGTATTGCAGGAGTTGCACTGCCCACTGCCCCCAGGCAGTGAGGCAGTGCGTCGCAGGAGTTGCACTGCCCACTTCTCCCGGGCAGTGAGGCGGTGTACTGCGGGAGTTACAGTGTCCACTGCCCCCAGCCAGTGAGGCAGTGCATTGCAGGAGTTGCACTGCCCACTGCCCCCAGGCAGTGAGGCAGTGCGTCGCAGGAGTTGCACTGCTCACTGCTCCCGGGCAGTGAGGCGGTGTACTGCGGGAGTTACAGTGTCCACTGCCCCCAGGCAGTGAGGCAGTGCATTGCAGGAGTTGCGCTGCCCACTGCCCCCAGGCAGTGGGGCAGAGCATTGCAGGAGTTCCACTGCCCAGTGCCCCCAGGCAGTGAGGCAGTGCATTGCAGGAGTTGCACTGCCTACTGCCCGAGGGCAGTGAGGCAGTGCATTGCAGGAGTTGCACTGCCTACTGCCCGAGGGCAGTGAGGCAGTGCATTGCAGGAGTTGCACTGCCCACTGCCCCCAGGCAGTGAGGCAGTCAGTGCATTGCAGGAGCTGCACTGCCCACTGCCCCCAGGCAGTGTGGCAGTGTATTGCAGGAGTTCCATTGCCCACTGCCCCAGGGCAGTGAGGCAGTGCATTGCAGGAGTTGCACTGCCCACTGCCCCCGGGCAGTGAGGCAGTGCATTGCAAGAGTTGCAGTGCCTACTGCCCAAGGGCAGTGAGGCAGTGCATTGCAGGAGGTCCACTGCCCACTGCCCGCAGACAGTGAGGCAGTGCATTGCAGGAGTTGCACTGTCCACTGCCCCCAGGCAGTGAGGCATTCAGTGCATTGCAGGAGTTGCACTGCCCACTGCCCCAGGGCAGTGAGGCAGTGCATTGCAGGAGGTGCACTGCCCGCTGCCCCCGGGCAGTGAGGCAGTGCATTGCAGAAGTTGCACTGTCCACTGCCCCCAGGCAGTGAGGCAGTCAGTGCATTGCAGGAGTTGCACTGCCCACTGCCCCCAGGCAGTGGGGCAGTGCGTTGCAGAACGTCCACTGCCCACTGCCCCCAGGCAGTGAGGCAGTGTATTGCGGGAGTTCCACTGCCCACTGCCCCGAGGCAGTGCGGCAGTGTATTGCAGGAGTTCCACTGCCCACTGCCCCCAGGCAGTGGGGCAGTGTACTGCGGGAGTTGCACTGTCCACTGCCCCCAGGCAGTGAGGCAGTGCATTGCAGGAGATCCACTGCCCCCTGCCCCCGGGCCGTGGCGCAGTGTGTCGCAGGAGTTCCACTGCCCACTGCCCCAGGCACGGCGGCAGTGTATTGCAGGAGATGCCCGGCCCACTGCCCCAAGGCAGGGAGGCAGAGAATGGCAGGAGTACCACTCCCCACTGCCCTCAGGCAATGCGGCAGTATGAAGCAGGATTTCCACTGCCCACAGCCCCCAGGTGGCGTGGCAGTGCGTTACACTGCCCACTGCCCTCTACCCACAACAACCGTGCAGCAGGGCACACACAGTGCAGTGTAGTGCACAGCACCAAGCAGTGCGGCACCACACAAAAAGCACTGATGGTGCAGCGCGGCACGCAGGGTGCAGTGGGCAAATGAGACCATGTGTGACTGCGCGCAGGCGTCGGCAAGGCAGTGTCGGCCAAGTGCGAGAGTGCAGTGGTCTGGCTATGCCACAACACACTTACACACAGCGCGCACACAACACACACAGCCCAGCCCGTTTACCTGTACCCGTGGGTAGACATCCCGGCCTTTGCCTTTTGGTAACAGCGCCTTCGGCACACCACGCCACGCCACGCCACAACACACCACACGCTAAGCAACACAACACACCACACCGCACTGCACCATACCGCAGTGTACCCCACCGCACCGCACCGCCCGAAGGTCTGGCGACAGCAGTCCCAACCCCACAAGAGGACTGGAGCAAGTTTGAGGCAGTGTTTTGGTACGAACGCGCGCGCGGCGCGACGCGCAAACATGTCTCCGTTTTTGCCGGAAACAAATTTTGGTGGATTCCGCTTGCTTGAAAATGGGGGGAAGTGGGTTTGAAATTATGGGTCAAGCCGGGGTGTTCCCCGTGATATACGGGGGGGGGGGGTTTAGTACGGGAAGAAACCTGTCTGGAAAAATTTCGTACGCCCAATTCTGGCGCAATTTTCCCCATACTTTTTTTTGGACATCAAGTTCAAAATTTGTACCCTGTGCTGGGGGGGGGGGTATGATTGGGGGAGGGGGGTGCAGAATTAAATACGTCATGTGGATGGATGGTCTGGTTCGAATCTGTGTTGTTTGCTTGGCAATTTGGTAATTTGGATGCCACTTGCAGTGCGGGGAACTGTGTGGACCTGAGCAAACTAGACCCTCATCACACCTTTTCCTCAAGTGGTGTCCCCCTCAGTAAGGAGAGCCGACCTTAGGCCTTGCCCTTCACCATGGAAAAGTGTGGCGCAATTTTTCCCATCACTTTTAACGATTGTGGCGGAATTTTCCCGGGCAAAAATTTTCCCGTACTAATTCCCCCCCCCCCCCCCTGTACCCAAATGGTACCAAAACAGCCCTTGGCTGCATTACCTTCCGCCGTGGTGCGTGTCACGTCACGTCGTGTCGCGTCGTGTTGTGTCGTGTTATAGTCTCTGGCCCCTCGAGATGCCCAAACTGCCCCAAATCCAATCGCCCCTTGGGCACAGACCCAGTCCAGAGTGCCTCTCTCGCCCTCCTCCCGCCCACGTCCTGCGGCGTGTGCCCCAGGCATATGAGTTTCTCTGGGCCCTCCATGGAGCCCCCCTCGCCCTCGCTGACCAAGGACCGCCTGGAGCAGCTGCAGGAGCAGCCGCCCCACGCGCACCGCTCCCCCGGCCAGTCCGCCCTCCCGGGGGGCCGCGACGCCAGCAGCCCCATCCGGTCCTCCACCGCCAACGAGTGCCCGACGGCCCCCGGATCGTTGAACTCCAACGCGACGATGCTGGACTACGAGGGCCAGGTCCGTCCGTTGGCCGAATCCCCCGGGGGGCACGGCCGAGGGCGGGATATGAGAGGGCAGTGGATAGAGGCCGGGGAAATGATTACGGAGTTTGGAGGGGGGGGGGGAGGGGCAGGGAAGGATTGGAAGGGCCGTGCACCACAAGAGGAGGGGCCCCCACCCTCCCCTGGACCCCCCCCCCCCAAGACCAAAGGACCGTAGTGGGAAGGAACGAAATTTACATCAGGGAATTTGCAACAGGGAACTGACTGGTCGGGCCATTTTTGGTTCACAAATTTTTGCCCCCCCCCCCCCCCCCGCCGTCCCCCCATTCGAACATTTCCTCGGTGGTGGCCTCTGTGCCACCACCACCACCACCACCACCACCACCACCACCCCCAGGGTGTTGTTTTCCTGCCGCCCTAGCCCCAGCTCCAGCCACCGTGCGCAGGCGAGGCCTCCAATATTCTGACCGGTTGTAGATGGTGGTCCCAGAACCCGGAATTGAAGGAGAACAGCCCAAACTTAGTGGGATTGCACATATCTTGAGTGCGGCCCTTGTCGTTTGAACGTGTGCCCACGTCCGTGCGTGCCTTCGCATGGCCGTTTTTTCCGCTGAGAATTTTTTCTTTGAACAACGCATTGTGGCATGGTTTTGAAGGCATGCGACTTTCATATATGTTTTGTGCTGCTGCACTGATGGGCTTTGCAAAGGCACTTGGTTTGCGGTGACTGTGGGGACTGGATGCGCATGCGGTGTGCACGCAGCACCCCTGCAGTGTGCGCCTCATGCAACAACGTTCCCCTTGCAATACACACACGGAAATTCCCAATCGTTGACCCTGCACAGAAGATCCGTGAAACGGCAAACAACACCGCCCCTGCCCCTGAAGTATCTGCACAACTGGATCCCATGCGTAGCAGACGGCTGCCAGTGTGGCGGTGCGCAACTACAGGCCGCAAGTGGAGAAGGGTTGGTTGGATCCTTGCAGAGTACAATGGTGCTAGTGACAACAAGCAGTCCTCACCTTCGCTGCTCCTCGTTTCCTTCTTATTCTTTTTTTTCACATCCACAAGCACATGGTCCTGCTCAAGTTTGTACTGAGCATGTGGATCTAGCGCTGGCACTGTCATTTGTGCCTCGGAGATTTTCAGCACTGCAATGTGCTGTGTGGCCACAAATTGTGCACACATCAAAAACTGAATGAAACCAAAGACAAATAAAAAGAAAACAAGTCTACCACCGCATTGCTGCACGACGGACAAGGCACCCGTAGATCACAGTTTTGTGCTGACCGTTTCGTGCATTTGGAAATGTTTCAGGTTGCCCCCCCTTCTGCTTCATATTTCGAGGCCTGGGAAGGTTGGGGAATGAGAAGGGATGGGGAGGTTTTGGAAGGGCCATCCTGACGACTTCACGGTGCACGGTCTTGTGCAAAGTTTGCCACGGCTTGTGCTGGTCATGTGCCGGTTGTCGGACCTTTGTCGCTGGTCGCGGGCCGTTGTGTCCTCTCGTTGGCGATGCGCTTGAGGCCTGTGTTGACCATCATTTTGAGTCCCTTCGACAAGCTGTTCACAGAGGTCACTGGCAGTGCACCTTCGGTGGCATTGTAAAAACCCGAAATGGTTCCCCTTATCGATCTCTCACAAGAAGTGAAACTGGGAAGTAAAAGGCCTCCGGCACAAACAGCTCTGCCTCCTTTCCCGATGGGACGTAATGTTTTCACGTTTTGTTTCATGTTTCATTTCATTTATTTTTATTTTATTTACTGTCCCGAGTGACATTTCGAACAGACAGCAACCGACAGGCGTTCATTGACAGCCCGTCAGCGAATGCCGTGCGGCCAGCTCTTTCTTATGTCTTCTTACGTACCCCTCTGCTCTCAGCTCCCCAACCACCTTCCCCCCCCCTCCCCTGTCCCCCCCCCCCCACCCCCCCACCCCCGGGGTGCTGTCGTGTTGAGGGATGTCATTGAGCGTGGCTCGCAGTCAGTGAGGACGCAGGTTTGGGTCACGTGCGCGTGAGGGCAGGTCTACAGCTTTGGGGCCTTGATAGGCGCAGGCGGCACGGGACTTGCAGGCATGGAGCTGCGTGTGCACAGGGGGGAGGCGTGCTCAGTGGGCGGGTGCTGACAGTGCGCGGGAGTTGTCCGCGCGAAAGGGTTGGGACGTGCAGGCACCAGCGGAAGGGGGGGGGAGGGTATGAGTGTACGGCAAGTCCAAGTGGAGAAGTGGAGCAGGTGCACGGGGGGCAGGGCGGGGCCTGCGACCCCCATTGCTCTGACTTCGGCGGTTACCATGCGTTTCCACTTGTTCTGCAGCCGCTGCGCGTAGCCTTGCAGAATGAGGTATGTACGCCGCGCGTGTCTGAGGCAAGTGCCCTGGTCTCGTGGGCTGGGGCAGGGCACGTCGCAGGCAAATGCACGCTGGCAACGCAGGGCGCAGGGACGGGGTGCCTCAGAGGCAGGACAAGGAGGGCAGTCCGCGTATCCACACGAAGCCCTGACGCCTCTGTCCGCCAGCATCGAGGCCATGGAGGCCTATGGGACAGGGCGCCTCGGCACTGCCGCAGTGGTGCTGCTGATGGCGGACCGCATGCCAGCCACACCCGGGGCAGGGGGACAGCAAACACAGTCAAACGACCCCAGCAACAATCAGCACAACCCCCAACACACCAACTACTGGGCGCCGCTGACGCGCAAACGGCACATCCCGCCGCATCCAGCACAGCCCCAACACACCAACTACTGGGCTCCGCGAACGCGGAAACGACACCAGCAGGAGCACCGGCCGCAGCGGCCGACAGAACGCAGCGACCCGACGCAACATGCGAGGGACGACCGGGTGACTGTCCAGGGCCCCGTAAAGAAGCAGCCACCCGACGGCATGTCACACGGGGGGGGGGGGAGGCCGGCGATTTTCGCAGTTTTTCGCAATTTTCCGCAATTTCTTTGCGTGCATGTCGGTGCCGTGTGTGTCCCCTGTGCAGAGGTGTTGCTCTTGGAGGCTTTGGGGGGTTTGGTTGCGACACCGCCATTTCTGCACAATTTTCCGCAACTTTCCCAACATTTCCCCGCAAATTTTCGCAATTGAATTCGACCCTCCCTGACCGCAATCCCCCCGCCCACCCCTCCGCACCTGCACAGGGGCAATGAGGGGCCGTGGTGATGCAACACGTGACAACGGAATTCTTCCAGAGAAAGTTTTCTCAAAAGTGCAGTGCAGTCAACCTCCGAGGGCACGGGATGGGGCTGCGCTCGGGCGGGTGGGTTTGCCTCCATGGCCCAACGATGATCGATGATGCTGAAGAAAAAAACCGGAATGATCAGCCCCGCGCTCACAGCCAACAAAGACACGGACGGCTCTTGTGAACACGGTCGGCCTGCTGGGGGCTCCGCCCGCACTGTGCAGGAAAAAAGAGGGAGCTTTGTCCAAAACCGGTTTCTGTTGGGTCTACCGCTCGGCATCTGCAAACACAGTGCCTGAGTAATGATAACAGGAATGGTAATAGCAATAGTAACAGCGATAGTCATGGTCATAGTATTTGTAATAGTCGTTGCAGTGATGCAAAGGCCTGCGCTGTTCCGCAAGCCCCCCAAACACGCCCCGGTGCCTATTTCCAGGAGGACAACTTCCTGGATGAATGCCCCGCTGGTCTGCCGATGTTCAACCCCATGCCATCCGTCGGCAAGACAGTGCCCCCCTCAGCCGCAGCACCCCTGCCCTACAACGGCATGGCCCCCGATGCCTCCGACGGCGGCTACCTCCCACACGCCGCACCCCCGGCTCCCGGTCCCGGCGCCGATTTCGATCCGTTTGCCACCCCCTCCACGTCTTTCAACATGTCCACCTCTTATCCATGCAGGTATCGTGCACCCGTGTGGGCGTGCGCCGTGGGCACTCGGTCTCGGCAATCCGCGTGCCGTGCATGCAGGACCTACTTGCAAGGCCGTGGTGCGTGCAGTGAGGCCGATGGCGGTTGGAGGGTAACCGATCGCGGTTGAAAGTTGATGCTTTTTACCAAAAAAAGAAATCATGGGCTGCTGGAAAAATGGGTCAAGGGGGGGGGGGCTTTGGAGCCGGTCGGAGGAGGTTGTACCTTGTCGCATGTCAGGGCCCTGCACCTCCGACTCGTCTACTCTTCAACTACCTCCGTTACCCTCCAACCGTTGTAGGGAAGTTGTACACACGGCCCAAACCGCGCTTTCCGGGGCCAATACGCACCACCAGGGGGGCCCAGTTAGTGCTACATGGCTCCCCTTGGGCTTCTGTGCACTCCCATTGTCACCAAAGGATCACCCAACAACGGCCCAAGGGTCCCCGGGGTTTGTCGCCCACAAATTGCAATTTTTAGCCAACCCGTAACGGCCTAAAGCCGGCCAAACCTCCTCGGGAGTTTGGGGATGGCCACCACGATTCCGCCACAAAATTGTGCAAAGGATGGGAGGGCGGACATACCAACAAGTCGCTGTAGTGGTGTCGGCACAACGATGGTCTCGAACGGAGGGAAGACCCTCGAACTCACATTTCGGCACGCACTCCACCTCTGAGGTTTCTTGATTGCCCTTTGGAAGAATGCCCATGCCCTCTCAGGGTCGCCCAATTAGGGATCAAAAATTGTGTCACCACAGACACTATTTAGAACAAGGGGGTTGGTGCAGCATGGGTGCCACACCACCGGTCGGGGTGGTGTGGCCTAACCCTAACCCTAACCGGGTGGGGGGCTGAGCGAAGGTTAATGCCGTATGGATCCTTAATGTCTTGACCACCACAACCCGCCCTTGAAAAAAACCACCGATGCACTACATGTCACACAGAGGGTCCAAACCCCCCCCCGTGATAGCCGGTTTCTCAGGCACCCTCCCACCCGGGCCGCTGCTGCGCTGCAAGTGGCATGACTGCGGCTGCCCCAATCGGACCGACGTCGCAGCGCCCGTACCACGCGTGAGGCATCTTTCAGATGATGGCCGTCATGCGAGGCTGGAGGCATGTCAGCCAAGCCCTGCAATCTCTGGATGGGGGTCTGCAAGGGGTTTTGGCGTTGGCACAGCCATAATGCACCCGGAACAGCCTTCGTTGATGGTCCTCAAACCTCCTTCAACCTCATCAACCCTCTGCAATGCCTTTCCATCCGGATTATCCCGCCCCCAACCCCTCCGCAACCCTCAACGACCTTCTTCTAGGCTCCCCGAGTCTCCATCGACCAAGAAACTCAGCTGAGTGTTGCCCGGATATCAACTCTTGTTTGCACCCGTTCCTTCTTGCGACCGAGGCTCATTCATTGGTGGCACGTCATGACACCTCTGCCCAGGGTTCGGTGGTGATGGGCGATTTCGCTGCATCTCTGCCTCCGGTAGGTTGGTGGGTGAGTTCTCTCCCAATACCCCATCAGGCGTGGTGCAGTGGATTCAGCAACAAGGTCCAGTGCCAGGCCTTTTTTTTTTTTGCCAATGTCACTCGCATCATCCGAACCACCACCACCACCACCACCACCACCACCACGACCACCGACATCGCCACACCAATGCGCCGCATTTACCGCCCCAGGCAAATCTCTAAATTGACCGTGAAGCAGGAGTAGAACCTGCAATGCCACTTGCTGTCCCTCTTGCCCAGGGTCATGGATGCTGCTGCGGCACCGCTCTCCAAGCCACCCGCGCAGTCTTCGATGTCATCGAACGGCGTCACCCCCAGTCTGGCGGGCATCGGTGCAGACGCAGAGCCATGCCTGGCCTCAGGTCGGCATCTTATGTACCTCAATCCCTGCCTCAAGTGTCCTTTGTAAGTCTGAAGGGTCAGCAAGCAGCAGCCATCAGCGGCAGGCAGCAGGATTAGGCAGCAGGCAGCCGGTTCTTTCTGGTTCCTGGGTGGCACATTCACGACAGGCGTGGGGGGCAAGAAACGTGAGGATGCGCCTGTGTTCCGTGCTCTTCGCGCCCGCCTCTCTTCTTCTCTGCAAAAGCTGTGGTGGGGCAACAAGATTAGACCTCCGAAGCGACAGGCTGGGCGATGGCTCACTGAGGAGGGCATCTTCTTGTTAGCTATGCCCCCTTCCTGGGATTGGCAAGCAGACCCAAGTTGTGCCACACCACCGGCAGACGCATGCAGAGGAGCCGCACCACACCGAACAGCCCCCAAGCACCCGCATGAATGCTTGTTGCGGGCTGCAAGTGCCGCGTAAGGATGATCTGCTGATTTGTGAATGTTATGGGCACACCCGCTGGGTGGTTCGGGAGTGACAACGCGTCAGGTACGAGGAGCCAGCGCTCCCGGGGTACGGTGTGCGGGTCCGCCAGGAACGCCCCATCCCGGGGCACCCCCTTGGTCGGACAGGCCTGTGGGCGGCGTGGAAAGGCCGGACGGGGGATAGAGGGCCCCACGGTGCTCGTATTGGCCCTGCTTGAGCGCCAGCGATAAGATTTACATCCTCTTTTCAGGGCACCACGTGCACCATTTGTAGGGAGAAACAGCCCAAATGGGGTGATACGCTGATTGAACATCAAAAATGGCTGCGGGTTGTCCTTCCTTGGGGCCTGTGCCTTGGTGTGGTGGTGCCCCGTGCTCACTGGTGGGGGCCTTCCTCCTTTGTGTGGTGGGCCCTGCGGGGCAGGGTGGCCGCGGTCCTCGCCTGGTGCGCATGGGTGTGGTGGCGCCGGTCTCGGCGGTGTGCTGTCTCCGGTGGCCCCCTCCTGTGGGTGTTCCCTGCCATACTGTTGCCCTGTGGCATCGACCCCCCCTCCCCCCAAGGGTCCGCCGCAGGTTTGGAAGATGGATACCACCCCCCACCCCCCCTTTCCCCTTTTTCGGCGCCGGGGGCATTGCGACGGGCGCCTGAACGCGCCGGCACATGGGCGGTCCCCCCCGGATCGCTTGGTCTCAGCGGCCCTGTCACTGCCGTCGTCCCTTGCCCTGACGCTCGATACCCCCGCTCCACGTACAACGCAGACCCCTGAGGGCGGTGATGCACAGGAGCCCCCCCGAGCGCCGGCACCGTGTCACGGGAACGGCGCGGGCGACGGTCCTGCACACGCCCACGGGGCAGCAGGCCCCCCTCTGGACGGCGACCCCCGTGCGGCAAGCGGCACTCCCAAGGGCAAGGCAGAGATGGAAAGGGCAGAGCGACAGCGTGACGGTGCCCAACGCCGTCGTAGAGTGACTGTAGTGGGGCGGTGTGTTGCCCCTCGCGTTGTCGAGCGGCAGTACTCTGCCGGTGCGGAGTGCCGGTGGCGCGCAGGCGGCGGGCCGCAGGCGCCGTGGAAAGGGCAGACAATAACTGCGGTTTCGGGACTTCGGTTTTGATGGCGGACTCCCGCGTGTGTCACGTCGAACCCGATCACGGGACAGACGTTCTGCCGTCAGCACTGGGCTGTCGGATGCGGAAGAAGTCCGCCGCGCACTCGTGCGATCGCCGCCCCTCATTTCCGTGCTGCAGCTGCTCTGAGGCCCCCGGCCGCGGATTTCGTCAGCGAGCTCTCAGGCTACGTCAACTCCTATTGCTCAACTGTCCACGATCCTACGGCGGTATGTCGCGCACAGCTCCTGTGCCTGGAAGCCCCTCGTAACCCCCCAAGTGGTCTGGTTTCTGGCAGGCCATTGCACGCACATCCAAAAGCCTGCCCCAGGCCACACGGCCCCGCAGACACAAAGGCACGCGGATGGGGATGCACCTCAAACATGGGAACCGCACCTGCCGCATTCTTCGACGGCCTTTGATTGTGGCTTGAGACTGTTTGGAGGTCCGTCGTGACCGACGAGGTAGGCAGTCGCGCGCGCTGGGCTTTGTATTTTGTGCCAAGACCCCCACACGGATGGGCCGGGGATGCCGTGCACACGCAGATGTAGCGCGCAGGCCGTCGCGGAGATGTACTGCCAGTAGGGCGTGCCGGTGTCGGACGGGCAGCAGGCAGCAGGCGCCATGCAACGGACTCAGCCTTTACCCCCCCTCCCTCCCTGACCAATCCGAGCCGGGGGGCACCCAACACCCCATGACTGGTATCCCTAGGGCCATCATCCCCTCCACTCTGCCTCGCAGTGTGCTCTGCAGGTACGATGGCAGAAGAACCAAGAGACCAAAAGAACCGAATCCCACCCAAAAGACTGCCTTCGCCGAGACCGGGCACCCGCAGCAATCCGGCCGCCACCCCCACAAAGAGTGCCCCCCGGGAAATGACGCTACGCGGGAAGAACCCGCCCGGGAGTCATCGAGTGATGGGAATCCAGAAGCCCAGGCATCCAATGAACTCAGCAAAACAGAATTCGGAGCTTTGTTGGGCTGCTCGGCAAAGAGGACCGCCCCCCCCCCGCAGACCCCCCACAGCCCCACAACTGTGAGTCGTGGCTATGACCATATGCCTGTGTCACGGGGGCATGTGTGAGCCCAGTCTCCGTTGCATGGCCCCGCAGACCCCCCGACCTGCCACCCCACCCCCCGTGCCCTTCTGATGCGCGCCCGCCCGGCCCTCCGCACGCCTTTCCCCACACACCCCATCCGCAGGCCCCCATCGACTTCTCCGCATTACGGGTCGCCGACCTGCAGCAGACCATCGACCGCTACAATGCACTGCTGGCCTTCGAGCAGACCGTCCTGAGCGCGTGTCGCAAGGCCAACCTCCTGACCTCCTGACCCGCCTCTGACCCCCTGACCACCCCCTGACCGCCGTGCCGTTTGCTGATACCCGGCGTCCTCTCGTAACCCTCGCCCACACCCTAACCCTCGGTGACCGCCTCTGATCCCAGGCCCCGGGTCATGACCTGCTCTACCCCGGACCCCGACAACGTTGTTGTGATAATCGGTGGTCCCTGGTCTCAAACACTCCGTGTGCTCTTTGAAGGTGTACTACCCTCGGCCTTGGACCCCTGGGCCTCTTTTTCGCCGGGGAAGAGATTGGCCACTGCTACTGCACCCAAAGCCACGCGGAATGGCCCGTGGCCGCCGTGCGGTTGCAACGAATCCCCGGAAGATGATGGACAATTTGGGGCTGGTTTTTTTATGCCCAAGTGAGTGGCACTCGTGGCACTAGTGGCACTAGTGGCATCGGTCATACGCACCTTTGGTTCGTCACCGTCTGTTTGACATTTGGTACCGAGCGGCACGTTGCACGCAGCGCGGCGTGTGGCTGTGGGTCTGCATGCTACGCGCGTTGAACACTGCGTGTCCGGCAGAGGATGCCGTGCGGCCTTAGTGGCCGAGCCTGCGAGGGCTGTTGGGGTCGTTCCTGCGGGGGTGGGGTGGGGCTGAAGGGCTCACGGCGACTTTCTGCGCTTGACTGGTGGGTCGTTTGCATGCCTGTCCCCTGCTTTTGTGCCGCTGCTGCCTGTGTTTTGTGGATCAGGAAGTATGGGAGTGTGTGCGCGAGCGCGCGCGTGTGTGTGTGTGTGTGTGTGTCTTTCTGAGTGTCTATTTTTTTTCGAAAGGCGCCTAGCCTTCAAACAACCATGACTGCTTTGTTTTTATTGGCCTGACGAGTTGTTAACGACCAGTGCCCTGCCCTGCCTGCCTGTCGATCCACAGTGGGTTTGTGCTTGGTTCTTTGGTCACCTCACGCCGTGTGTGTGTGTGTGTGTGTGTGTGTGTGTGTGTGTGTGTGCTTTGGCGTGGCTACAAATGGCACTGTTGTCGGGGCACAGCCATGAGGGCTATGCATCATGCCTTGCATCAGGCATTTGCTGCCGAACCTCATTTTTTGCCGGCAACGGTAAAAGCTGTGCATACATCGTCACACTCCCTCCCGAGTTTGAAGTCTGTGGCCATAAGCAATCTGCAGGTATGGTTGAAACGGTGGGCGCATTGGGAGGGGGGTAGATACACATCCTGGGCGCCGAGTGGATGTGCTGACCTGCGGGCCTACGAGGTAGTCTGGAATTCTGACTGGGAGGCGCTCGACAGGTTGCACCAACAGAGCTGCCACGGGGCAGGCTGTGTGTGTGTGTGTGTCCACCCGGTGACGGGTGGTACGTTCAGGTTCTCAATTTCTGAATTGTCTGGGTAGAACACAGGGATGTTGCTTGCTGGGCCTGGCTGGGTACGGGGCTGGGTGACAGGACGGACAGCGCACAGGGGCTGTTTCATACTGTTTCCTGCCTGCAGGGGTGGACACAACACGTGGACCGCCCCACCCGTTGGTGCCTCCTGGTGATGTACCTGTTGTACTACAGAAAGGCGCCCAGCCGACATGCTTTTCAACTCCTTCTTCTACTGATCCATTCAGCCTGACGAGATTCGTTAGCGACCAGTGCTGTGCTCTGTTTGTCACACCTGTTCGTCTCGCTTCAATTGTGTGTGTGTGTGTGTGTATGTGTGTGTGTGGGTGTGTGTCTAGACGCGGGCTCGTGCTGTCCCTCATCTCCTCCGACCCTGTACTGGAGAAAGGCGCCTAGCGCAGCCAGAAAATGACTATGCTTTTGTTCTGACTGTGCCTGATGACAGTTTGTGCAAACAGGCCTTCTTGATCGCTGCCTGCGTCTTGGCTGTTGCCCGTTTTTTACGTATATCGTGTGTGTGTGTCTAGGACAGCTCTGCTGTTCCTGAGGAGTTTTCTTTCAACCGCATTTCTTGCTTCGCTTCTTGTCTCACAGTTCCCAACGTGTGTTTGTGTGTGCACGCGCGCGTGTGTGTGCGTGTATTGTTGTGCAGTGCTGATGGTTGCGGCCTGACGACGCAAAATACCCCCAGACAACCGCTGTGTTGTTCTGTGTCCGCTTGACACGCACGCGTGTGTGCTTGGGTGTTGTTTGGGGCATGGATCCGACCAGGGGACCGGAAGGGGCAAGCAACTGTGTGGGGCGCACAGCCACACTCCCCCCTCTCCTTCAGGAGTTGCTTGTCCACAGGCGGGGATCAGAGTTCCCCTTCCAAACACACACACACGCGCGCACGCATGCGCGCGCACACACACACGCGTGCGCACGCACACACACGCGCGCGCACGCACACACACGTGCGCGCGCACACACACATTTTTTGGCACCTTTTGATTGTTTTTGAGGTCCGTGCGTGAGGGGCACTGAGCGCCGGGGGACCTCCGGCGGTCTCGGCTGGGCACACAGCCCGTCCGGGGCAGACGGAGGCGTGCGTCGCTACCTCCGCCCCGTCAGCAGGTGTTGGTGCGCACGCGGACGTGCCCGGGCCCGGCAGGACGTAGAGTGTGTCTGTGGGCCATCAGCAACGCACCGCCGCGCGCGACAACTGTTCAGCGACACCACCAACCCGGTCACGCGCGGATCCCGTTTCGCGGAACTGGCGGACGGGCCGGGGTGTGGATGAGTCGTCCGAAGACGGCGCAGGGACGTGGAGGACTTCAGCCGAACGCTTCAGACCGCCCCCTGATATGATGCTTCGCCCTCACAAGGGGAAGGATCATCGGCCCTTAGTGGTGTCCCCCCATGGCCCCTCCTGCGGCCCTCGCCTTTCTGACCGCTGCAACCCCATCTGACCCTCCGTGTGCGGCAGCAGTGCCGTCCTGTAGCAGCGAGGCTGTGCTGCTTCGGGTTTCGCTCGGGACAGCCCTTGGGGCTGGCGCTTACTCGCCAACCGCCGGCGGTCGGCGGCCAACCGCCCGCGGTTAACTGCCCGCCGCCGGCAGTTGGCCGCCAATCGCCGGCAGTGAATGGGCAACGTTTGTTTTAGGGAGCACCGACCGCGGGTGACATGCCGTCTCTTTCCCTGCGACAAGGATGTGTCACCGGATGATTCCGAACTTTTGCTTTGTGCAGTGCCCACCCGCCTTTTCCGCGGCGGTGTGCGCATGTGTTGGGTCTAGCGCACGTCAACAAGATTTTGCATTCGGCACCGCCGCAGTGCTGCAGGGACCGTGTTTCGTCATGGGGAAAGGGAGGCCCCATGGATAAGTAACATTTACTCCGGAGCGTCCTCGGGCACACAATCATACGCGGAGGTGAGGGCCCCGGTGCACTCTGTCACACCCGTTAACCGCCCTGGATATGCTGATCCATGCATTGCCCGACTCGGTGGCAGATTGGAAGCGGCAAAGTGTGTCTTTGCTAAACATTCATCCGGCCTCTGGACCATCCATTGTGGTCAGACTTGCCGCCAGTGTCCGGCCCGGACACCGGCACTCGCTAAGAATCACCTCCACGCGATGCACTGCGGAACAAGCCACAGCTCTGTCGCACCCATTACTCAGTAGGGCCCGCCCACATCCGATGCCTGAGTCAGTAGCCAGCAGCCCTCCCCAATCACGCCTCAGTGCCCGGACACTAGCCGTGCGTCTGATTGTGATGTATTTCTTGGATGGGAGGGGGATATAGACGAGCTGTCCGATCCGCTCCGTGTCGGGCTGCAGCCATCAGCGCCACATGTAGACTGAGAGGCATGCATAGAGCATCGGGCACATCCGAGGCTCAGGGGTGAGTCAGTTGGAATGGGTAAGCCATGCCGAGGATTTCAAGCGATTCCGATGGCCTTGATCTCAGGCTCCCGTTGTGCTCAGGCAACTCCAGACCTGTCAGGGACCCCCTGAGAGCTTATAGGAGCGGTGGCCATTGGACTGTGTAGGGTCTTACGGGGAGTACCTGCCGCGGTGCGTGCGCGGTGCGGGTACTGGGGTTGTGCCGTAGACCCTTTCATCCAGAGCCAATCAGGGGGAATGGTAACGCCTCAGAGCCCACCAGGTACCATCTACAACTCCTCTCCCGGTAGACCATCTCCCGGAGAAGTTGTTCAAATATGTGGCGCGGTGCGCGCACAATGCGCGTAGACCCCTCACCCCAAACCCAGAAAGCGCTGTATTGTACTGCAAAAGGGCGTGGACCGAGACCTTTTGGAGCCCTGAGATTTATGGGCACGTGTGGTTGAAGGCTGCCTAGGGCCTCTGGCCCGTAACCCGGTGAGCGTATGAGGCGCGGATCTGTGTACTGACCCTCTAGGGCACATGGTATTGCTGCATTACAACGGGGAAAAGGACTAATCTGTCGCTCGTGACGCTCCATCGTCTCGCCCTCTTGTCCATTGCAGATGCCTCCATCGTACGCCCTGTGGCCGCGTGGGAGACGTGGGTTCCACAGGAACCCAGTCTGGCCCAAACCCGATGCCCCACCCATCCTGAGCCCCTGCCTCATTCCACCCCCAGAGCCTGGACCATGCGTGACCCATCCATCCACCCGAGGATCCCCCAAGGGTCTCGAGTGAGAAATTGTGGACCAACCGGTCCTGTCCTTGCGGATCCACTACCCGATGGCCCCATCCACAGTGTCAGCTACCCCCCCCCCCCCCTCCGCTGCACAAGCACGGGCTCGTCTCAGCACGGGAAGCCGTCTGGCCGTCGTTTTTCAGACCACAGTTTTGTGGTCAAGAAGGTAACGTGATGCGGCCATGTGCCGATCGAACAGGGAACGAGGGGTGGGGTCATGCCTGTGGCAGTTCCTTTTTGCTCATCGGGATTTTCTGTGTGTTACTGCACCGCAATGCTGTTTTTTTTGGGACGTGATTTCAGCTGTGGCCAGTGTTCCTGTTCGTGGCCCGGCCGTGGCATACATACCGTCCGCCTGTGAACATGTGCCTGCCATGACTATTGGGCCCCCTTCTGGGATTCTGAAGCATGGCATGCAATTTCTGATGATGAGTTGCGCTCTGCCGTGAGAAAAGCAATATTCCGCGATTGCCTGAGGTTGAGCCCATTGGATCATGCCAATTTGCCGGAGGAACACCCTGCAAATGCGGTTGGTGCTTGCGTATGACCTTGCCTACCCATGGGACCCGTCTGACTGTCGATTTCCTGATTTTGCCTGTGCTTGCGCAAGGGCGGCGGCGGGGGGGGGGGGGTTGCTTGACCAATTCAGGCCCAGTTTGCCTGTAACCGGTTGTCTGCCCGTAAAAAATGATAGGGCTCTGGGTTTGGGGACAGGTCAGAAGGGCAGTCCAACATTCATTCGGCCTCTGAACTGTCCAATTGTGATGTATTTTGGCATCGGGGGATGCAAATGATGTGTCTGATCACCTTGGTGTCAGGTTGCAGCCATCAGAGTGGGGTGCATCTGAGGTTTGGAGGTGAGGCGGAATGGTCAAGTTATGCCGAGAGCGACGTGTATGCCTCCATTGGAGGTGTCCAGCTCAAGGCTTGTGTGCCGGTCTACACGGCCCGTGTGTGTGCCCTTGCTGCTATTCGCTCCATAGGTCGTCAGCTGTTGTGAAAGGTTTCAGACCACAAGAGTGATTACAGGTTGTGGCCCATGTGGAGCCTTTTATTGATCCACTCTAACCTAGTCAGAGCTTGTTGGCAGGGATGCGCTGTGTTGCTAGCTGCGATGTGCTATGGCCACATCGTGTTTGTGATGCATTTGTGATGGCTTGCTAGAGCGGGTGGCAAATGCAAAACAGAGCATCTGAGAAGAACCAGTGGTTTTGTATGTTTCAGTGCCAAGGGCAGGGCGGTCCTTCATCACATATGCAACACAGATGGGGCGGAGGCTTGTGTCACATGCAGTCGGTTATGCCAACCAGCAAATTTCTGCAGCATGCAAGAACACCACACAGTGGGGTACGTGGACCTGGCACTCACAAGTCATGTTATCGCCGGCTCACAGCTTGTCCGGCGCACGATACACCAGCGAGGAGTGCGCCATGGTTGTACACGCGGAAACCACAGGGTGCTCAAACCGTGAGGTCCCCGGGCAAGAGAAAAAGGGGGAGTGTTAGCACGCCGGGCGCACGCCGGGCATCTTTTTTTGACCATTCTCCACCTGTGCCTGTTTTTGCCCCCACCTCACCAAATAATTTGGAGTACCTTCTCGCCGTGTCTAAGAATTTGGCCCATCCTTTGCACCCAGTTTATGATGATGGCAAGGGTGGTGGTTGGAAGTGGTGGGAGTGATGTTTTGTGTTGTTGAATTCTCATATTTCGGCTTATACAAGGTGCGGTGCAGGGAAGGTTTGCGGTCTAGTGCGATCTACTTGGGGGACTTCCCTCGGTGAGGATGAACTTGGGGCTAGAGATAAGATACTTAATACAAAGGTAGCGCGCCGGGCATGCGCCGGGCGCGCGCCGGCCAAACATTCCCCCAAACCCTGGGTGTGAATGACGCAGAAGCCAAAGAGCATCGTTAACACCCTCACCTTCAGCCTGCGAGCCAGCCAGTATCACGTGTCTTTTTTTGCAGGACTCGGCGGGCGACCTCTGAGATGACGCCGTCTCTTGGTTTCCATTTCAGGTTTTGACTCAGCTGAAGGGGCAGAGACTGGCCATAAAGCAACCACACACACACACACACACACAGGTGTGAACAAACATGGTCACTACTCCAAAATAGTTAACCTGAACCCTTGTACCTCCTCATTGGGCCTTGGGCCTTACACAAAACTTGCCCAAATAATAGTACAATTCGTCTCCAGTTCCGTAAAGACAGCTACCCTCATAAATACCGAAATCAGTTCCAGCCACTTTGCCAGCCAAGGGTTAATTTGGCACCATTTGGGTATATTGTGGGGAACACCCCAGCTTGACCCATAATTTCAAACCTACTGTCCTACCCATTTTCCAGCCGAATGTGCCCAAATTTGTTCCCGCCAAAAACGGAAACAATTTTGGGAGTCATGCCACGCACGAGTTGCCGATCCATTTGCATACAACCACCAAAACATGCTTCAGATAGCAAAATATGCATTGTTTTTGGGTGTAAAATTTTTGATTGCTTTGTTGTGTATGCCCGCTGATAACATTGTGGTGGTGAATGAAACCGCTTAGATGCCACACACCCTTCAGCAGGTCACTACAAGTTGAATTGGTGCATGCCAGAGTAGGTCTACATGGGACTCAAAAAATTGGACAAAAACATTTTTATTTAAAGCGTGTGGATTGGATCCTTTTCCCCGCATTGTCTAAGATGCGCCCTGGCGGTTCAAAGACTGATGTATCTTGAAGAAAGAAAGAAAGGCTCATACCCCACCTGTATCCTACCCCTGCCTAAACATATGTGACAATGTGACAGTCCCCCCCCCCCCTTGGGGATGGATTATCCTTTTCTTCAGGCTGCCGCACGCCAACAACAGATTCTGATTGAGTCGGTCCTCCCCTACCCCCCAACATCACATCAACACATCTCACTCCTCCCCTGAGGTAAAGTCCTATGCCTGGTTGCTTGGCCCAGGAGTGCCAGCATAAGCAAGGTGACTAGGAGAAGGATGGCAGCCGCTGGGCGCCCGATCTGTACTGTTCGATGGAAACACCAAGGTGTTGACAAAATAAAGGCTCAACAGGTGCAGGCAATTGTATGGTGGCACATTTGTATCATACCTGTGATCTTGTCGAACTGCCCCTTGGGGATAGATGCCAAGTGACGCTTTTCCCACCCCTGGCGGCTCAACACACACGAAAAGCGGTATGCAAGGAAGCAAACAGTGGGCTTTAGTTGATTGGATGCCACCACCATAGGTACTCCCAACCCTTCGTTCCGTTGAAACATTCAGTGTGTCATGTGTATATGCTCTAGCTCAGTATAGTAGGGCTGCATAACTTGCCGTTGCCTTGTACAGAGAGGTAAAGCGCGGTTCACGTGTATTGGTGCCATATATATGGCCATAGAGCTGGCGGTGGGTTTTGGTGTTTGCCTTTTGGTGTCTTTCGGAGGTACTTTTCTGGCCGCCTACCTGGAGCGTGCTCTTGCCACAATGCGTGCGCGTGCGATGCGAATATTGGGTATATTTGGGGACCCGGGGATCTAGGGACCTGCGGCACCCACTAAGGAGGCATTAAACACGTCTTGCTTTGCTCGTTTGCTGCGCATCTGCTGTCTAAAGATGAGGTGGTGTAGGTACTGAATTCGCGTTGTCTCACAGTTCTGAAACATACTGTCTTTGTCTTGGGTTGTCCTGGCACCAACGTCATCTATCATCGTTCAAGTACATTGGAGAGAGTTCTTGCTAAGTTGGACCGCTTTTTCTGAAGCATCCAGTACGAAGTGAATGGCGGGACAATCATGCGCACTTGTGCACCACTTCACTCGTTGGAGTTCCGCATCCACAGCCCATCCGCAGCCTAGGAAAGTGCATCGACCGTCTAGAAGCTCCGAGAGAAAGCTGCAACCATCCTAAAGCCTCCCGGTGCTAAATGCAACCATCAAGAGGCCTCCCGGAAAGAACAAAAACTACCCAGAAGCCTCGAGAATTATTTTGGCAACCATAAAAACGTATGAAGATGGGTCTTGTGCTTACAACTCAGCTTTTTGGGGGTTTTATGGGCTGTTTGCTTGGGTGCATCTTGCGTTGGTTCACTGGTGTTTGACCACTAATAGTTGCCACGGTGTGGACACGGTGCACATGCGGTGCAACAACACCCTCCTTCGCAGTGGAGATGGGTTCTGTTGAGAGGCGGAGTGGGGTTTGCTCGAGAACCCAATGTACTCGATAGGGGGGGGGGTCCTGCTTTCAAGGCAAATTCCCTATGCCACCTCTTTGCATGGATCAGCATCACACACAGTTTGAAAATCGATGAAATTTTATTTTCTGCTTTTCCTTCTTAATATTGATTCTTCAAATTCTTAATTCTCAATAAGAATTTTATTGACCGGCATGTAAATGTGACCCTTCTGCCTTCTGCTAGTAATCCATGTGTGGGGGAGGAATCCTTGGTGAGGGCTTCGAGGACCCAGCTGACAGGGTTCAAACCACCATGGTGGAACAGCACTCCGAAACCCTTCTGCATGTGCTTGCTGCCCAACAATGGCATCAAATATTTCTCAATAGTGCTTGACGCCGGCCCCTACTTGTGCATGGTGCTCTTAGACCATCCTTGCGACTTTGATGACGAATGACTGAGTGCACTGTTTAGTACTCAGACGCCACCAGTCGCCTTGATCTTGTAGATGCTTGACTAATTAACCTCCAGTATTTTCTATTTCCGGTTTTGGTCCTTTTGGGTTGCTCAGGGCTTCCTTGACCGTTGACATCGGGGCTTCCATAGCACCACATGAGACCACAATGCTATACCACGATGGTGTGGCACAACGCAACACCGACAACACCGTGCCGCCGTACCATGACAGTACAACAGGACTCTCAACTGTTACGCTGTGAAGCAGCGAGTTTCTTGTGCCTTCGCAGACATGATGCCATCCCACGATGCTACACCACAGTGCTCCACCGCTGGGCTATACCACGATGCGTCCCCACGATGCTTTACCACGACACTTTTCCACGACACTTTTCCAAGACACCACACGACGACGCTATACTGTGACAACACCCACTCCGGTCCAACCAGTGATGTCCAGGGCGGGATTGGTTTGGAAGAGACAAAGAAAGCAGCAATAACTGTACTGCATAACCTGGTTTCAGATCCAGGTAACCCCCCCCCCTTTGCGGAAGCACTGCCTTGTCTAAGCACATGAGCCCGTGTTACCGTCGTTTTGATGGAATTTTCTGACCACGGTTTTTATGGTCAAAAATGTAACATTATGCGATTGTGCTTCGCTTGTAGAGGGAAAGGTGGGCTTGATCATGCTTGTGGTGGTTCCTCCTGCTCATACCAACATTCTGCTTGCAATTGCAACCCAATGATGTCCCTGTTGATGTGATTTTCAGCCATGGCTCATGTTGCTACACCTGGCATGGCTGTTAAGTACATCCCGTCCACTGGTGAACATGTCCCCGCAACAATGATGAAGTGCAGATTGTGTGGGCCAAAGCAGGCCGTGGGATTTGGGGCCTTGGCCATGTGTTTGAGGGCAAGCTTTGCTTCACCAAAGATATTGTTGATGACAGTTTTGTCCCAAGGAATAGGAAGCCTGAACCCGTTCCAAAACCCGAAGCCAAGGCTGCCCCAAAGGCTGCCCCAAAGGGCAAGCATGTGCAATTGTTCAAGATGAGGCGCAAGGTGGGAAAGGGCTTCTATTCCACAGCTCCTGATGGCCCTGATGGGCAGTGAGGACCTCCACAACTCGCTGAAATTTGCCTGCACATTGTGTTGTAGTGCCCTGTTGCGACAATTGTGCTTAGGGTGAGGTATGGGCAGGTTTCCGGTGACACACGTTCTTTTGGTACCGCGCGTCGCGCGCAAGCACTGCCTTGTCTAAGCACATGAGCCCGTGTTACCGTGCTTTTGCTGACTTTCAGCGTGCTTGCGCAAAGGGGGGGGGGGGTAATCTTCACTACGTGTCAGATTCGCTACCACACCCATTGTGGGATCATCGTAGCACTGGACAGCTCCCGAGGGGTTATCTCGAGTACTGTGAACTGAGCAGGTTACGCCAGCTCATCTTAGTCTGAACCAAAAAAAAAAAAAGAGACAAAGAAAGCAGCAACGCGGTTCTTGTCACCGAAACGGCTCCCGCTTTGCAGACGTGGTGCTGATGCACGGTCCCGCGCTGTGTTTGTTCCGCCTCGTGGTCCTCTCTGCCATCGCGCCCAGCCATCAGTGCAGTTCCCACGCGGAGTGCCCGGCGCAGTTCTTCTGCGCGCCGGACCGCCGCTGCGTCCATTGCGCCAATGTGTGACGTCCCCTGGGCCATGCCCGGCGCAGTGCAACTGCACCAGCCACGCCGACTGCCCCGCGCAGCAGTACTACGGGCTCGACACCGCCCCGCAGCCGGACCACAACATCTGCTACTCCTGCGAACAGTGCCTTGCGGCCCCGGCGACGTACGGCCGCCCGTTCGACGGCGCGGCCTGCCCCGCGAAGTGCTGGTGCCGCGCGCACACCGACTGCGGCGGCGCGACTTACTGCGGCACCGCCGGCGCCTCCGCCAAGGCGGTCTGCGTCGCCCGCGACGCCGACCGCGGCTGCGTGGACGCCTGGGCCGTGGACGGGCGGTATCCCGGCCGGGCGCACCGCAACGCCTTGAGCGGCTGCGCGCTGCAGTGCCGCGCCCACGGCGACTGCAACGCGGCCGCGGGGCAGTTCTGCACGGCGGATCACCGGTGCCGGGGCTGCGGCCGGGACTGCCTGCCGCCCTACGACGCGCTGCCTACGACGGCGCGGCCGATGGACAGGGCGTGCCCCGCGCAGTGCTGTGGCTATTGGGGCGTGCTGCGCTTCGCGCCGTGCGAGTGGGAGGGCGAGTTCCGCGTCTACTGGGCGCCCTCGCGGCCGGCGGATGCGGTCCCCGGGCTGTCGCGGGAGGCCTGCCGCGGTGCCGCAGTCGACCCGGTCTGCCCCTACGATCAGTGCGGAGGCTGCCTCGCGAACCGCTTGGCCCTGAGCCCGGATGCCGTGACGTCGCCCGACGCTGCCCCCTGGGCGCTCGCGGCCTTCGCCCGCTGCGACGCCCGCCGCCTCGTCGACGGCGCCGGGCGCGCCTCGGTGGCGGCCCGGTGCTCGGGCTTCGCCGTCGACACGTGTGCCCGCGGGGCGCGCCAGTGCGCGCCCCGGCCGCCGGAGGTGCGGCGGTGGTCGCGTCCGGGTGGGTGTTGGTGGACAAGCGGGTGGACACGTGCGGGCTGACGGAGGCGCTGCCGGTGATCATGATCGTCCTGACCGTTTGTGCGGCGCTCCCGGGCACCGTCGTTCTCGCTTCGATTGCGGCGGTTGTCCTGTGCTGCTGCTGCCGGCGGAGGACCCCCCGCCCCAGCCCCAAGAGCGCGGTGGAGGTGGTGTCTACGTCGTCGGAGTGAAGGCGAGCACCGCTGCCCTCGAGCTAGACCTTTGGGCGGCTGCAGGCGTGAGCTGGAAGGGGGCGCTGCAAACCCCTTACACACAGCCTTCCGGACTGCCCCCCGACCGGCCTCTGGCCTCCCCCAACGGCTCTCCAACCGTTTTGTTTTAACCGCCCGAGACTGTGCCCAACCGCTTTGCCAACCGCCAGTCACCGCATCGGCCACCGCGCTGTCTCCCTCTTCCGCAAGCAGGCCGGGGCATCGGGCATGGAGCCGGCCGGGGGCCTGGCAAAGCGTAGCCCTGCCCCCGTGATCCACGCCTGCGTCGTCTACGGGACAGTCTGGACGCTGTAAAAGGAGGGGCATTCGGGGCGCGCGTTTCGTGTGCGGGTGTTTGTGGGCCCGGGGCGGGTCTCTGCAGCAAGAATGCCCCTGACGATGGGGGCTGGGGCGGTTTTGAAACGATGGACGTCGGGGCTCTGCCACGGGGAGGGCCGCAGGGGACGCCACTGGGGCAACAAGAAATGAAGTCGGTTGATGTGAAAAAATTCTGCTATGAGAAAACAGATAAAAACTTGCTGGGCGCCCTTGGCGGAAATATGTCCTTCATGTACGCGGGCGTTTACTTGCCCATCGTGCCCTCTGGTCTTTGGGTCTGTTGCGCTTTCTGCCCCTGGGCATATTCATCTGCCTGACCTGGTTTTCATACCAGCCCCTTTTGTGCTCCCCCCACCATTTGAGTGAATGTTTGATGTGGTGTTGCCAGTCACTATAGCACCGTGCTGTGTACGCCTGCATGGTATACACTGCTGTAGCCTTGAAAAGGGTTTCGGTGGTTCATGTGTGGTCATCTAGCCACGATTGGCGCCGTTGCAACATCTGTAGGCCTTTGGCTTTCCAACGAGACATTTGGCGGGGTACGGGCCCGCGCACCGCTGTAAGGTACAGCCTTTTTACCTGTTGTTTGTATGTCGTGTACTCGTGGATCCGATGTTGTATGAGCCGCAATGTGCACCACACTCCAAATATTCCCTCTGGTCGGCATCGGTGCAGTTTGCTGAACGTACACATGCCAGGCCTCCATATCCTGCCGCCAAGATTTCTTTGATTAGATCCGTGCCCTTGACCTCTGCCCCTGGGGAGCTCAAATTCTGGTCAACAATCGCAATATTGCACTGCTCCGCGACGCACCGCTTGTACTCCACCAACTCGGCGAGTGTTTTCCCAAACACTTGGACCACACTACCCGCGATTTCCTGGGGCAAGATACTTTCAAGGGCTTTGTGGGCAATGGGGCTATCAATCGATACACACAACATGAAGATTGGGTGGGAAACAGGGGGCTATATTTCCGGTGTTTGCTGTGGTATCACGCTCTGTGGCAATGCAATGTGAAACCTCAGAATCCATACGAAGTCGGAAAGGCACATATGCATCCTCTTGCCAGAGCTCTGCTGACATGTCACACACATTTACAGCCATGGTGATGTGCTGCAAGCCAAGCCCAGTGGAAACGGACTCATATTGGTCTACACTGGCAGAGGCATGCGCAGCTTCAGTGTCGGAAGCGGACCAGTAATTGAGCGATCGTCCGTCCGCCGGGTAAGCTACTGCCTACTTCACCTGATGGACACTGACGCGAGTCAGTGCCTTCGTGTGTGACACCCAACGACTATTGACTGCCAATGGCACAGAGCTGAGGTGCGACTCGATCACATTCAACCAACAACGGTCCCTACGCGCCAGCTTCCACAGGGCATGGGCCATCAGGGGCCCGTAGGTTGCCCCGTAACGACATTGCAGCGTGTTTTGCACTCAGCACATCTCAGATCTGACGATGCTGATGCCGGGGGCACCCGCAGCGCACACACTGTGACGCTGATTTTGGGGAGTTTTCTGGGTTTCACACAGAGACACCAGGTCTCAACCAGCACCAAACTTTGCCAAAGGACATGCACAGTGAACCAAAGCAGAATCAGATCAATCATACAGACCATGTGCGGACCAAAATCTGGATCTGTGGACAAGTGCTGGCACCTCCAATTCCACCACTGCCACCATATAACATACAAACATGCCTCAGCCGAGCATGGCTGGTCCGCAGGCTGCAATGCATGGCACTCATTTGGCCTCACCGCTGTGGCGGCAGGAAACGCATGGGGGAAGGGGGCGTTAAGTTGCCTGGATGGAGTGCGCCTGGGTGCCATGTTGGCACATTTCTCAGATTTGGGTCTCTAACACAGACCCAGGGGAAACATGCCGTTACACATTCACAGCCCCCGGCACATTCCATTCAGACGACACACGTGCGGCAGACACATCAGACACTGCCATTGTGCCTGGATGTGGACAAGGCAAGTGGTTTGCATATGCATTGGCCAAAAGCTGGGCCATTTCCCGCCACCGTATGTCCTTGTCAATGGCGCAATGTGCACCACACTCCAAATATTCCCTCTGGTCGGCATCGGTGCAGTTTGCTGAACGTACACATGCCAGGCCTCCATATCCTGCCGCCAAGATTTCTTTGATTAGATCCGTGCCCTTGACCTCTGCCCCTGGGGAGCTCAAATTCTGGTCAACAATCGCAATATTGCACTGCTCCGCGACGCACCGCTTGTACTCCACCAACTCGGCGAGTGTTTTCCCAAACACTTGGACCACACTACCCGCGATTTCCTGGGGCAAGATACTTTCAAGGGCTTTGTGGGCAATGGGGCTATCAATCGATACACACAACATGAAGATTGGGTGGGAAACAGGGGGCTATATTTCCGGTGTTTGCTGTGGTATCACGCTCTGTGGCAATGCAATGTGAAACCTCAGAATCCATACGAAGTCGGAAAGGCACATATGCATCCTCTTGCCAGAGCTCTGCTGACATGTCACACGCATTTACAGCCACGGCTATGTGCTGCAAGCCAAGCCCAGTGGAAACGGACTCATATTGGTCTACACTGGCAGAGGCATGCGCAGCTTCAGTGTCGGAAGCGGACCAGTAATTGAGCGATCGTCCGTCCGCCGGGTAAGCTACTGCCTACTTCACCTGATGGACACTGACGCGAGTCAGTGCCTTCGTGTGTGACACCCAACGACTATTGACTGCCAATGGCACAGAGCTGAGGTGCGACTCGATCACATTCAACCAACAACGGTCCCTACGCGCCAGCTTCCACAGGGCATGGGCCATCAGGGGCCCGTAGGTTGCCCCGTAACGACATTGCAGCGTGTTTTGCACTCAGCACATCTCAGATCTGACGATGCTGATGCCGGGGGCACCCGCAGCGCACACACTGTGACGCTGATTTTGGGGAGTTTTCTGGGTTTCACACAGAGACACCAGGTCTCAACCAGCACCAAACTTTGCCAAAGGACATGCACAGTGAACCAAAGCAGAATCAGATCAATCATACAGACCATGTGCGGACCAAAATCTGGATCTGTGGACAAGTGCTGGCACCTCCAATTCCACCACTGCCACCATATAACATACAAACATGCCTCAGCCGAGCATGGCTGGTCCGCAGGCTGCAATGCATGGCACTCATTTGGCCTCACCGCTGTGGCGGCAGGAAACGCATGGGGGAAGGGGGCGTTAAGTTGCCTGGATGGAGTGCGCCTGGGTGCCATGTTGGCACATTTCTCAGATTTGGGTCTCTAACACAGACCCAGGGGAAACATGCCGTTACACATTCACAGCCCCCGGCACATTCCATTCAGACGACACACGTGCGGCAGACACATCAGACACTGCCATTGTGCCTGGATGTGGACAAGGCACGTGGTTTGCATATGCATTGGCCAAAAGCTGGGCCATTTCCCGCCACCGTATGTCCTTGTCAATGGCGCAATGTGCACCACACTCCAAGTATTCCCTCTGGTCGGCATCGGTGCAGTTTGCTGAACGTACACATGCCAGGCATCCATATCCTGCCGCCAAGATTTCTTTGATTAGATCCGTGCCCTTGACCTCTGCCCCTGGGAAGCTCATCCCAACATCCCAAAATTTACTCAAAACAGCGGTTCAACGCCCACCCCGTGCTTAGACAAGGCCGTGCATGCGCAAGGCGGGTGGGTATGCAAAAAGAACAAAAAAACAACGGTCCCTACACCTACTCACATGCAACCGAAATTGACTGAGACAGCACCCGCAAAGGCAGCATACTGCACCACTTTGCCTGAGGGTGGGCAGGGCACATTGGGCAATTTACACGCAACTCATACCACCATGAGGTTCTGAGGACGCAAAGCAACGTGCGGAATGGGGCAAGAGGCAACAGAATCAGCGAAAAACACAAAACCCCACATGCCCCTACGTGTCACACCACCTGTAGCCCTCAAATTGTACCTCCGCACCAACACAAAATGTTGTGTGCCCATCACATGCCACTGTAGACGAAAGAAACTATTCTCGGGGGGGGTGGGGGGGCATGAGCCTTCTTTTGAGAGGGGGACACGGACGCAAATTTGGAAATAGGTGTCGGAAGATCTGTGCACCTGCGATTTACAGGCGTCCAGAACACGATAAGCAGCCCCCATCTCTTCGTGGATTTGAGGCATCAACAAAGACTGGAAAAATGGGGAAGGCAACGACATTGTTGAAAGCTTCCACAAGCATGTGCACATCAGTGTGCAGTTTCAACACATGTACAATTCATGTACAACATTCCGTGCACATTCCATGTGCACTTCAGAATAATGCACCCTGAACATGTTAGAGACACCAACTGCACTGTGCAGTCATGTAGCTTCGGGGGACGTTCTTCCCTCCAAATTTTAAAGGGAAGCTGGAAGGAAATCATATTCAGGAGCAATAGTCCATGGGGCTTCTACCCATTCCAGCCCCCAAACTCACCCAAGGGGCAAGTCGCGCGGGTTTCTGGAGAGCTGCCGCCCTGTATGACAAGAGGCTCCCCCCTCCGTCCTTTAGGTTGCCTCACGTGAGGCCCGTCCATGCTTCATGAGCCCCTCCGCGCTGTTGGAAGACAGAGCACCCTCCTGCATGCTGTACAGCATGGTGGAGTGTCGTGCATGGGGGTCACGAACCCATCCCTGGCCCTGTCGGGCCATGCCAGGCAATTCCGTGCAGAGACGCTGTGCTCCGCGAAGAGAGGGAAAGGTAAAGGGGTTAGGGGGCCACTCCCCCACGGAGGGTGGGGTAGAGTACTGGACTTCGTACTGACCCATGTCCTCATCGCACTCAAGATGAGTGCTGTCCGCTCGTGAGGCAGACATCACGCTCTCAAAAAGTGGCGCCAGCGGGGTGGGGGGCAGATCGGGGGGGGTAGAACACCGGACGGCATACTGTTGCACGTCCTCATCAGACGCACTCTGAGTGCTGTCCCTTCTCGGGGTAGACATGGCGCTCTCAAATAGGGGCGCCAGCAGGACGGGGGGCAGGTGAGGTGAATCCTGCTGTCGGTCAGACCCCCCCCCTGGTGTGCATGCGGGCGACCAATGCTCTGGGGACACGTGCCGCACTGAGTGCCAACTGGAAGTCACCGCCGGCGACCATGCCGGAGATGGCGAGAATTGCCCTGGCCTACTCAGCACCCGCGGAGACGGGGTGCTAGTTTTAAAGGGAAGCTGGAAATGAAACCAACTATCCGCTGCATTTGCCTGAATGCTGAGGTGTGTCTGGGGCAGGCAGTTGAAAGATCCTGAAGCGGGCATGTTCCCTGACTTTCCTCCCTGACATAGGCACAGCTCAAATCGGCACAACCAGATTGACGTGCACGCTGCAAGAAGACGGCCAGTGGGGCCAAACTGGGGTTTATAGGTAAACCTGGGTTTACTGCGCCCGTACGCGCCAGTGCGCAGGGGAAATAAGAATTGAAGAGTGAGGAAGGGTGTGGTGGAGGTATACTGTCAGTTGGCTGCTGTCATTCTCATCTTTCTATGCATGTTCAAGCAGTCAAACCCATCTGCAAAACACAAAGACACCAAAGCTTCCATTACACAGCATTGAACCTGCCCTTGACGTCTCCATCAAATACAAGCATATGAAACTAAAACTGGCATGCACTGAGGACAGCTTTTGCAGCTTTGGAGGAGCCTCACCACCTTGCCCAGACAGGCCGCTGCAAAATCAGGTTGCTTCACGCTTTTCTGTGGTCTTTCACGTGTTTCATGTATGACGGCCGGGTGATGTGCCTGTCAGCGGTGCAATTTTTTTTTTTGCTCAGACTCACAAGTTCTTCGTAAGTGCTCGGCCAGACGGGCCGGATCAGTAATGACAGTGTAAGTACAACATATGTTGTCCCGTGCGGTACCTGGGCCGCATACCACCCATGGTGGCGGGACGTATACTTGAAACTCACCTGTAACCTGCAATCTGCTCATGCAGTATCAGAAACTGCCACGCCACTGGGGCAACAAGAAATGAAGTCGGTTGATGTGAAAAAATTCTGCTATGAGAAAACAGATAAAAACTTGCTGGGCGCCCCTGGCGGAAATATGTCCTTCATGTACGCGGGCGTTTACTTGCCCATCGTGCCCTCTGGTCTTTGGGTCTGTTGCGCTTTCTGCCCCTGGGCATATTCATCTGCCTGACCTGGTTTTCATACCAGCCCCTTTTGTGCTCCCCCCACCATTTGAGTGAATGTTTGATGTGGTGTTGCCAGTCACTATAGCACCGTGCTGTGTACGCCTGCGTGGTATACACTGCTGTAGCCTTGAAAAGTGTTTCCGTGGTTCCTGTGTAGTCATCCAGCCAAGCTGCACTTGCCTGAATGCTGAGGTGTGTCTGGGGCAGGCAGTTGAAAGGTCCTGAAGCGGGCATGTTCCCTGACTTTCCTCCCCTGACATAGGCACAGCTCAAATCGGCACAACCAGATTGATGTGCACGCTGCAAGAAGACGGCCAGTGGGGCCAAACTGGGGTTTATAGGTAAACCTGGGTTTACTGCTCCCGTACACGCCAGTGCGCAGGGGAAATAAGAATTGAAGAGTGAGGAAGGGTGTGGTGGAGTTATACTGTCAGTTGGCTGCTGTCATTCTCATCTTTCTATGCATGTTCAAGCAGTCAAACCCATCTGCAGAACACAAAGACACCAAAGCTTCCATTACACAGCATTGAACCTGCCCTTGACGTCTCCATCAAATACGAGCACATGAAACTAAAACTGGCATGCACTGAGGACAGCTTTTGCAGCTTTGGAGGAGCCTCACCACCTTGTCCAGACAGGCCGCTGCAAAATCAGGTTGCTTCACGCTTTTCTGTGGTCTTTCACGTGTTTCATGTATGACGGCCGGGTGATGTGCCTGTCAGCGGTGCAATTTTTTTTTTTTGCTCAGACTCACAAGTTCTTCGTAAGTGCTCGGCCAGACGGGCCGGATCAGTAATGACAGTGTAAGTACAACATATGTTGTCCCGTGCGGTACCTGGGCCGCATACCACCCATGGTGGCGGGACGTATACTTGAAACTCACCTGTAACCTGCAATCTGCTCATGCAGTATCAGAAACTGCCACGCCACTGGGGCAACAAGAAATGAAGTCGGTTGATGTGAAAAAATTCTGCTATGAGAAAACAGATAAAAACTTGCTGGGCGCCCCTGGCGGAAATATGTCCTTCATGTACGCGGGCGTTTACTTGCCCATCGTGCCCTCTGGTCTTTGGGTCTGTTGCGCTTTCTGCCCCTGGGCATATTCATCTGCCTGACCTGGTTTTCATACCAGCCCCTTTTGTGCTCCCCCCACCATTTGAGTGAATGTTTGATGTGGTGTTGCCAGTCACTATAGCACCTTGCTGTGTACGCCTGCGTGGTATACACTGCTGTAGCCTTGAAAAGTGTTTCCGTGGTTCCTGTGTAGTCATCCAGCCAAGCTGCACTTGCCTGAATGCTGAGGTGTGTCTGGGGCAGGCAGTTGAAAGGTCCTGAAGCGGGCATGTTCCCTGACTTTCCTCCCCTGACATAGGCACAGCTCAAATCGGCACAACCAGATTGACGTGCACGCTGCAAGAAGACGGCCAGTGGGGCCAAACTGGGGTTTATAGGTAAACCTGGGTTTACTGCTCCCGTACGCGCCAGTGCGCAGGGGAAATAGGAATTGAAGAGTGAGGAAGGGTGTGGTGGAGTTATACTGTCAGTTGGCTGCTGTCATTCTCATCTTTCTATGCATGTTCAAGCAGTCAAACCCATCTGCAAAACACAAAGACACCAAAGCTTCCATTACACAGCATTGAACCTGCCCTTGACGTCTCCATCAAATACAAGCATATGAAACTAAAACTGGCATGCACTGAGGACAGCTTTTGCAGCTTTGGAGGAGCCTCACCACCTTGTCCAGACAGGCCGCTGCAAAATCAGGTTGCTTCACGCTTTTCTGTGGTCTTTCACGTGTTTCATGTATGACGGCCGGGTGATGTGCCTGTCAGCGGTGCAATTTTTTTTTTTGCTCAGACTCACAAGTTCTTCGTAAGTGCTCGGCCAGACGGGCCGGATCAGTAATGACAGTGTAAGTACAACATACGTTGTCCCGTGCGGTACCTGGGCCGCATACCACCCATGGTGGCGGGACATTTACTTGAAACTCACCTGTAACCTGCAATCTGCTCATGCAGTATCAGAAACTGCCACGCCACTGGGGCAACAAGAAATGAAGTCGGTTGATGTGAAAAAATTCTGCTATGAGAAAACAGATAAAAACTTGCTGGGCGCCCTTGGCGGAAATATGTCCTTCATGTACGCGGGCGTTTACTTGCCCATCGTGCCCTCTGGTCTTTGGGTCTGTTGCGCTTTCTGCCCCTGGGCATATTCATCTGCCTGACCTGGTTTTCATACCAGCCCCTTTTGTGCTCCCCCCACCATTTGAGTGAATGTTTGATGTGGTGTTGCCAGTCACTATAGCACCTTGCTGTGTACGCCTGCGTGGTATACACTGCCGTAGCCTTGAAAAGGGTTTCGGCGGTTCCTGTGTAGTCATCCAGCCAAGCTGCACTTGCCTGAATGCTGAGGTGTGTCTGGGGCAGGCAGTTGAA
Organism: Eutreptiella sp. 'Long Island Sound 2002'; assembly: GCA_964036045.1. Lineage (NCBI taxonomy): Eukaryota > Euglenozoa > Euglenophyceae > Eutreptiales > Eutreptiaceae > Eutreptiella > Eutreptiella sp. 'Long Island Sound 2002'. The sequence goes on from OZ038380.1 coordinate 168,243,102, forward strand.
AGGTCCTGAAGCGGGCATGTTCCCTGACTTTCCTCCCCTGACATAGGCACAGCTCAAATCGGCACAACCAGATTGATGTGCACGCTGCAAGAAGACGGCCAGTGGGGCCAAACTGGGGTTTATAGGTAAACCTGGGTTTACTGCTCCCGTACGCGCCAGTGCGCAGGGGAAATAAGAATTGAAGAGTGAGGAAGGGTGTGGTGGAGTTATACTGTCAGTTGGCTGCTGTCATTCTCATCTTTCTATGCATGTTCAAGCAGTCAAACCCATCTGCAAAACACAAAGACACCAAAGCTTCCATTACACAGCATTGAACCTGCCCTTGACGTCTCCATCAAATACAAGCATATGAAACTAAAACTGGCATGCACTGAGGACAGCTTTTGCAGCTTTGGAGGAGCCTCACCACCTTGTCCAGACAGGCCGCTGCAAAATCAGGTTGCTTCACGCTTTTCTGTGGTCTTTCACGTGTTTCATGTATGACGGCCGGGTGATGTGCCTGTCAGCGGTGCAATTTTTTTTTTTGCTCAGACTCACAAGTTCTTCGTAAGTGCTCGGCCAGACGGGCCGGATCAGTAATGACAGTGTAAGTACAACATATGTTGTCCCGTGCGGTACCTGGGCCGCATACCACCCATGGTGGCGGGACATTTACTTGAAACTCACCTGTAACCTGCAATCTGCTCATGCAGTATCAGAAACTGCCACGCCACTGGGGCAACAAGAAATGAAGTCGGTTGATGTGAAAAAATTCTGCTATGAGAAAACAGATAAAAACTTGCTGGGCGCCCCTGGCGGAAATATGTCCTTCATGTACGCGGGCGTTTACTTGCCCATCGTGCCCTCTGGTCTTTGGGTCTGTTGCGCTTTCTGCCCCTGGGCATATTCATCTGCCTGACCTGGTTTTCATACCAGCCCCTTTTGTGCTCCCCCCACCATTTGAGTGAATGTTTGATGTGGTGTTGCCAGTCACTATAGCACCTTGCTGTGTACGCCTGCGTGGTATACACTGCTGTAGCCTTGAAAAGTGTTTCCGTGGTTCCTGTGTAGTCATCCAGCCAAGCTGCACTTGCCTGAATGCTGAGGTGTGTCTGGGGCAGGCAGTTGAAAGGTCCTGAAGCGGGCATGTTCCCTGACTTTCCTCCCCTGACATAGGCACAGCTCAAATCGGCACAACCAGATTGACGTGCACGCTGCAAGAAGACGGCCAGTGGGGCCAAACTGGGGTTTATAGGTAAACCTGGGTTTACTGCTCCCGTACGCGCCAGTGCGCAGGGGAAATAGGAATTGAAGAGTGAGGAAGGGTGTGGTGGAGTTATACTGTCAGTTGGCTGCTGTCATTCTCATCTTTCTATGCATGTTCAAGCAGTCAAACCCATCTGCAAAACACAAAGACACCAAAGCTTCCATTACACAGCATTGAACCTGCCCTTGACGTCTCCATCAAATACAAGCATATGAAACTAAAACTGGCATGCACTGAGGACAGCTTTTGCAGCTTTGGAGGAGCCTCACCACCTTGTCCAGACAGGCCGCTGCAAAATCAGGTTGCTTCACGCTTTTCTGTGGTCTTTCACGTGTTTCATGTATGACGGCCGGGTGATGTGCCTGTCAGCGGTGCAATTTTTTTTTTTGCTCAGACTCACAAGTTCTTCGTAAGTGCTCGGCCAGACGGGCCGGATCAGTAATGACAGTGTAAGTACAACATACGTTGTCCCGTGCGGTACCTGGGCCGCATACCACCCATGGTGGCGGGACATTTACTTGAAACTCACCTGTAACCTGCAATCTGCTCATGCAGTATCAGAAACTGCCACGCCACTGGGGCAACAAGAAATGAAGTCGGTTGATGTGAAAAAATTCTGCTATGAGAAAACAGATAAAAACTTGCTGGGCGCCCTTGGCGGAAATATGTCCTTCATGTACGCGGGCGTTTACTTGCCCATCGTGCCCTCTGGTCTTTGGGTCTGTTGCGCTTTCTGCCCCTGGGCATATTCATCTGCCTGACCTGGTTTTCATACCAGCCCCTTTTGTGCTCCCCCCACCATTTGAGTGAATGTTTGATGTGGTGTTGCCAGTCACTATAGCACCTTGCTGTGTACGCCTGCGTGGTATACACTGCCGTAGCCTTGAAAAGGGTTTCGGCGGTTCCTGTGTAGTCATCCAGCCAAGCTGCACTTGCCTGAATGCTGAGGTGTGTCTGGGGCAGGCAGTTGAAAGGTCCTGAAGCGGGCATGTTCCCTGACTTTCCTCCCCTGACATAGGCACAGCTCAAATCGGCACAACCAGATTGATGTGCACGCTGCAAGAAGACGGCCAGTGGGGCCAAACTGGGGTTTATAGGTAAACCTGGGTTTACTGCTCCCGTACGCGCCAGTGCGCAGGGGAAATAAGAATTGAAGAGTGAGGAAGGGTGTGGTGGAGTTATACTGTCAGTTGGCTGCTGTCATTCTCATCTTTCTATGCATGTTCAAGCAGTCAAACCCATCTGCAAAACACAAAGACACCAAAGCTTCCATTACACAGCATTGAACCTGCCCTTGACGTCTCCATCAAATACAAGCATATGAAACTAAAACTGGCATGCACTGAGGACAGCTTTTGCAGCTTTGGAGGAGCCTCACCACCTTGTCCAGACAGGCCGCTGCAAAATCAGGTTGCTTCACGCTTTTCTGTGGTCTTTCACGTGTTTCATGTATGACGGCCGGGTGATGTGCCTGTCAGCGGTGCAATTTTTTTTTTTGCTCAGACTCACAAGTTCTTCGTAAGTGCTCGGCCAGACGGGCCGGATCAGTAATGACAGTGTAAGTACAACATATGTTGTCCCGTGCGGTACCTGGGCCGCATACCACCCATGGTGGCGGGACATTTACTTGAAACTCACCTGTAACCTGCAATCTGCTCATGCAGTATCAGAAACTGCCACGCCACTGGGGCAACAAGAAATGAAGTCGGTTGATGTGAAAAAATTCTGCTATGAGAAAACAGATAAAAACTTGCTGGGCGCCCTTGGCGGAAATATGTCCTTCATGTACGCGGGCGTTTACTTGCCCATCGTGCCCTCTGGTCTTTGGGTCTGTTGCGCTTTCTGCCCCTGGGCATATTCATCTGCCTGACCTGGTTTTCATACCAGCCCCTTTTGTGCTCCCCCCACCATTTGAGTGAATGTTTGATGTGGTGTTGCCAGTCACTATAGCACCTTGCTGTGTACGCCTGCGTGGTATACACTGCTGTAGCCTTGAAAAGTGTTTCCGTGGTTCCTGTGTAGTCATCCAGCCAAGCTGCACTTGCCTGAATGCTGAGGTGTGTCTGGGGCAGGCAGTTGAAAGGTCCTGAAGCGGGCATGTTCCCTGACTTTCCTCCCCTGACATAGGCACAGCTCAAATCGGCACAACCAGATTGACGTGCACGCTGCAAGAAGACGGCCAGTGGGGCCAAACTGGGGTTTATAGGTAAACCTGGGTTTACTGCTCCCGTACGCGCCAGTGCGCAGGGGAAATAGGAATTGAAGAGTGAGGAAGGGTGTGGTGGAGTTATACTGTCAGTTGGCTGCTGTCATTCTCATCTTTCTATGCATGTTCAAGCAGTCAAACCCATCTGCAAAACACAAAGACACCAAAGCTTCCATTACACAGCATTGAACCTGCCCTTGACGTCTCCATCAAATACAAGCATATGAAACTAAAACTGGCATGCACTGAGGACAGCTTTTGCAGCTTTGGAGGAGCCTCACCACCTTGTCCAGACAGGCCGCTGCAAAATCAGGTTGCTTCACGCTTTTCTGTGGTCTTTCACGTGTTTCATGTATGACGGCCGGGTGATGTGCCTGTCAGCGGTGCAATTTTTTTTTTGCTCAGACTCACAAGTTCTTCGTAAGTGCTCGGCCAGACGGGCCGGATCAGTAATGACAGTGTAAGTACAACATACGTTGTCCCGTGCGGTACCTGGGCCGCATACCACCCATGGTGGCGGGACATTTACTTGAAACTCACCTGTAACCTGCAATCTGCTCATGCAGTATCAGAAACTGCCACGCCACTGGGGCAACAAGAAATGAAGTCGGTTGATGTGAAAAAATTCTGCTATGAGAAAACAGATAAAAACTTGCTGGGCGCCCTTGGCGGAAATATGTCCTTCATGTACGCGGGCGTTTACTTGCCCATCGTGCCCTCTGGTCTTTGGGTCTGTTGCGCTTTCTGCCCCTGGGCATATTCATCTGCCTGACCTGGTTTTCATACCAGCCCCTTTTGTGCTCCCCCCACCATTTGAGTGAATGTTTGATGTGGTGTTGCCAGTCACTATAGCACCTTGCTGTGTACGCCTGCGTGGTATACACTGCCGTAGCCTTGAAAAGGGTTTCGGCGGTTCCTGTGTAGTCATCCAGCCAAGCTGCACTTGCCTGAATGCTGAGGTGTGTCTGGGGCAGGCAGTTGAAAGGTCCTGAAGCGGGCATGTTCCCTGACTTTCCTCCCCTGACATAGGCACAGCTCAAATCGGCACAACCAGATTGATGTGCACGCTGCAAGAAGACGGCCAGTGGGGCCAAACTGGGGTTTATAGGTAAACCTGGGTTTACTGCTCCCGTACGCGCCAGTGCGCAGGGGAAATAGGAATTGAAGAGTGAGGAAGGGTGTGGTGGAGTTATACTGTCAGTTGGCTGCTGTCATTCTCATCTTTCTATGCATGTTCAAGCAGTCAAACCCATCTGCAAAACACAAAGACACCAAAGCTTCCATTACACAGCATTGAACCTGCCCTTGACGTCTCCATCAAATACAAGCATATGAAACTAAAACTGGCATGCACTGAGGACAGCTTTTGCAGCTTTGGAGGAGCCTCACCACCTTGTCCAGACAGGCCGCTGCAAAATCAGGTTGCTTCACGCTTTTCTGTGGTCTTTCACGTGTTTCATGTATGACGGCCGGGTGATGTGCCTGTCAGCGGTGCAATTTTTTTTTTTGCTCAGACTCACAAGTTCTTCGTAAGTGCTCGGCCAGACGGGCCGGATCAGTAATGACAGTGTAAGTACAACATATGTTGTCCCGTGCGGTACCTGGGCCGCATACCACCCATGGTGGCGGGACATTTACTTGAAACTCACCTGTAACCTGCAATCTGCTCATGCAGTATCAGAAACTGCCACGCCACTGGGGCAACAAGAAATGAAGTCGGTTGATGTGAAAAAATTCTGCTATGAGAAAACAGATAAAAACTTGCTGGGCGCCCTTGGCGGAAATATGTCCTTCATGTACGCGGGCGTTTACTTGCCCATCGTGCCCTCTGGTCTTTGGGTCTGTTGCGCTTTCTGCCCCTGGGCATATTCATCTGCCTGACCTGGTTTTCATACCAGCCCCTTTTGTGCTCCCCCCACCATTTGAGTGAATGTTTGATGTGGTGTTGCCAGTCACTATAGCACCGTGCTGTGTACGCCTGCGTGGTATACACTGCTGTAGCCTTGAAAAGTGTTTCCGTGGTTCCTGTGTAGTCATCCAGCCAAGCTGCACTTGCCTGAATGCTGAGGTGTGTCTGGGGCAGGCAGTTGAAAGGTCCTGAAGCGGGCATGTTCCCTGACTTTCCTCCCCTGACATAGGCACAGCTCAAATCGGCACAACCAGATTGATGTGCACGCTGCAAGAAGACGGCCAGTGGGGCCAAACTGGGGTTTATAGGTAAACCTGGGTTTACTGCTCCCGTACACGCCAGTGCGCAGGGGAAATAAGAATTGAAGAGTGAGGAAGGGTGTGGTGGAGTTATACTGTCAGTTGGCTGCTGTCATTCTCATCTTTCTATGCATGTTCAAGCAGTCAAACCCATCTGCAGAACACAAAGACACCAAAGCTTCCATTACACAGCATTGAACCTGCCCTTGACGTCTCCATCAAATACGAGCACATGAAACTAAAACTGGCATGCACTGAGGACAGCTTTTGCAGCTTTGGAGGAGCCTCACCACCTTGCCCAGACAGGCCGCTGCAAAATCAGGTTGCTTCACGCTTTTCTGTGGTCTTTCACGTGTTTCATGTATGACGGCCGGGTGATGTGCCTGTCAGCGGTGCCATTTTTTTTTTTGCTCAGACTCACAAGTTCTTCGTAAGTGCTCGGCCAGACGGGCCGGATCAGTAATGACAGTGTAAGTACAACATATGTTGTCCCGTGCGGTACCTGGGCCGCATACCACCCATGGTGGCGGGACATTTACTTGAAACTCACCTGTAACCTGCAATCTGCTCATGCAGTATCAGAAACTGCCACGCCACTGGGGCAACAAGAAATGAAGTCGGTTGATGTGAAAAAATTCTGCTATGAGAAAACAGATAAAAACTTGCTGGGCGCCCTTGGCGGAAATATGTCCTTCATGTACGCGGGCGTTTACTTGCCCATCGTGCCCTCTGGTCTTTGGGTCTGTTGCGCTTTCTGCCCCTGGGCATATTCATCTGCCTGACCTGGTTTTCATACCAGCCCCTTTTGTGCTCCCCCCACCATTTGAGTGAATGTTTGATGTGGTGTTGCCAGTCACTATAGCACCTTGCTGTGTACGCCTGCGTGGTATACACTGCCGTAGCCTTGAAAAGGGTTTCGGCGGTTCCTGTGTAGTCATCCAGCCAAGCTGCACTTGCCTGAATGCTGAGGTGTGTCTGGGGCAGGCAGTTGAAAGGTCCTGAAGCGGGCATGTTCCCTGACTTTCCTCCCCTGACATAGGCACAGCTCAAATCGGCACAACCAGATTGACGTGCACGCTGCAAGAAGACGGCCAGTGGGGCCAAACTGGGGTTTATAGGTAAACCTGGGTTTACTGCTCCCGTACGCGCCAGTGCGCAGGGGAAATAGGAATTGAAGAGTGAGGAAGGGTGTGGTGGAGTTATACTGTCAGTTGGCTGCTGTCATTCTCATCTTTCTATGCATGTTCAAGCAGTCAAACCCATCTGCAAAACACAAAGACACCAAAGCTTCCATTACACAGCATTGAACCTGCCCTTGACGTCTCCATCAAATACAAGCATATGAAACTAAAACTGGCATGCACTGAGGACAGCTTTTGCAGCTTTGGAGGAGCCTCACCACCTTGTCCAGACAGGCCGCTGCAAAATCAGGTTGCTTCACGCTTTTCTGTGGTCTTTCACGTGTTTCATGTATGACGGCCGGGTGATGTGCCTGTCAGCGGTGCCATTTTTTTTTTTGCTCAGACTCACAAGTTCTTCGTAAGTGCTCGGCCAGACGGGCCGGATCAGTAATGACAGTGTAAGTACAACATATGTTGTCCCGTGCGGTACCTGGGCCGCATACCACCCATGGTGGCGGGACATTTACTTGAAACTCACCTGTAACCTGCAATCTGCTCATGCAGTATCAGAAACTGCCACGCCACTGGGGCAACAAGAAATGAAGTCGGTTGATGTGAAAAAATTCTGCTATGAGAAAACAGATAAAAACTTGCTGGGCGCCCTTGGCGGAAATATGTCCTTCATGTACGCGGGCGTTTACTTGCCCATCGTGCCCTCTGGTCTTTGGGTCTGTTGCGCTTTCTGCCCCTGGGCATATTCATCTGCCTGACCTGGTTTTCATACCAGCCCCTTTTGTGCTCCCCCCACCATTTGAGTGAATGTTTGATGTGGTGTTGCCAGTCACTATAGCACCTTGCTGTGTACGCCTGCGTGGTATACACTGCCGTAGCCTTGAAAAGGGTTTCGGCGGTTCCTGTGTAGTCATCCAGCCAAGCTGCACTTGCCTGAATGCTGAGGTGTGTCTGGGGCAGGCAGTTGAAAGGTCCTGAAGCGGGCATGTTCCCTGACTTTCCTCCCCTGACATAGGCACAGCTCAAATCGGCACAACCAGATTGACGTGCACGCTGCAAGAAGACGGCCAGTGGGGCCAAACTGGGGTTTATAGGTAAACCTGGGTTTACTGCTCCCGTACGCGCCAGTGCGCAGGGGAAATAGGAATTGAAGAGTGAGGAAGGGTGTGGTGGAGTTATACTGTCAGTTGGCTGCTGTCATTCTCATCTTTCTATGCATGTTCAAGCAGTCAAACCCATCTGCAAAACACAAAGACACCAAAGCTTCCATTACACAGCATTGAACCTGCCCTTGACGTCTCCATCAAATACAAGCATATGAAACTAAAACTGGCATGCACTGAGGACAGCTTTTGCAGCTTTGGAGGAGCCTCACCACCTTGTCCAGACAGGCCGCTGCAAAATCAGGTTGCTTCACGCTTTTCTGTGGTCTTTCACGTGTTTCATGTATGACGGCCGGGTGATGTGCCTGTCAGCGGTGCCATTTTTTTTTTTGCTCAGACTCACAAGTTCTTCGTAAGTGCTCGGCCAGACGGGCCGGATCAGTAATGACAGTGTAAGTACAACATATGTTGTCCCGTGCGGTACCTGGGCCGCATACCACCCATGGTGGCGGGACATTTACTTGAAACTCACCTGTAACCTGCAATCTGCTCATGCAGTATCAGAAACTGCCACGCCACTGGGGCAACAAGAAATGAAGTCGGTTGATGTGCAAAAATTCTGCTATGAGAAAACAGATAAAAACTTGCTGGGCGCCCTTGGCGGAAATATGTCCTTCATGTACGCGGGCGTTTACTTGCCCATCGTGCCCTCTGGTCTTTGGGTCTGTTGCGCTTTCTGCCCCTGGGCATATTCATCTGCCTGACCTGGTTTTCATACCAGCCCCTTTTGTGCTCCCCCCACCATTTGAGTGAATGTTTGATGTGGTGTTGCCAGTCACTATAGCACCGTGCTGTGTACGCCTGCGTGGTATACACTGCTGTAGCCTTGAAAAGTGTTTCCGTGGTTCCTGTGTAGTCATCCAGCCAAGCTGCACTTGCCTGAATGCTGAGGTGTGTCTGGGGCAGGCAGTTGAAAGGTCCTGAAGCGGGCATGTTCCCTGACTTTCCTCCCCTGACATAGGCACAGCTCAAATCGGCACAACCAGATTGATGTGCACGCTGCAAGAAGACGGCCAGTGGGGCCAAACTGGGGTTTATAGGTAAACCTGGGTTTACTGCTCCCGTACACGCCAGTGCGCAGGGGAAATAGGAATTGAAGAGTGAGGAAGGGTGTGGTGGAGTTATACTGTCAGTTGGCTGCTGTCATTCTCATCTTTCTATGCATGTTCAAGCAGTCAAACCCATCTGCAGAACACAAAGACACCAAAGCTTCCATTACACAGCATTGAACCTGCCCTTGACGTCTCCATCAAATACGAGCACATGAAACTAAAACTGGCATGCACTGAGGACAGCTTTTGCAGCTTTGGAGGAGCCTCACCACCTTGTCCAGACAGGCCGCTGCAAAATCAGGTTGCTTCACGCTTTTCTGTGGTCTTTCACGTGTTTCATGTATGACGGCCGGGTGATGTGCCTGTCAGCGGTGCAATTTTTTTTTTTGCTCAGACTCACAAGTTCTTCGTAAGTGCTCGGCCAGACGGGCCGGATCAGTAATGACAGTGTAAGTACAACATATGTTGTCCCGTGCGGTACCTGGGCCGCATACCACCCATGGTGGCGGGACGTATACTTGAAACTCACCTGTAACCTGCAATCTGCTCATGCAGTATCAGAAACTGCCACGCCACTGGGGCAACAAGAAATGAAGTCGGTTGATGTGAAAAAATTCTGCTATGAGAAAACAGATAAAAACTTGCTGGGCGCCCCTGGCGGAAATATGTCCTTCATGTACGCGGGCGTTTACTTGCCCATCGTGCCCTCTGGTCTTTGGGTCTGTTGCGCTTTCTGCCCCTGGGCATATTCATCTGCCTGACCTGGTTTTCATACCAGCCCCTTTTGTGCTCCCCCCACCATTTGAGTGAATGTTTGATGTGGTGTTGCCAGTCACTATAGCACCTTGCTGTGTACGCCTGCGTGGTCCGTAGCCTTGAAAAGGGTTTCGGCGGTTCCTGTGTAGTCATCCAGCCAAGCTGCACTTGCCTGAATGCTGAGGTGTGTCTGGGGCAGGCAGTTGAAAGGTCCTGAAGCGGGCATGTTCCCTGACTTTCCTCCCCTGACATAGGCACAGCTCAAATCGGCACAACCAGATTGACGTGCACGCTGCAAGAAGACGGCCAGTGGGGCCAAACTGGGGTTTATAGGTAAACCTGGGTTTACTGCGCCCGTACGCGCCAGTGCGCAGGGGAAATAGGAATTGAAGAGTGAGGAAGGGTGTGGTGGAGTTATACTGTCAGTTGGCTGCTGTCATTCTCATCTTTCTATGCATGTTCAAGCAGTCAAACCCATCTGCAAAACACAAAGACACCAAAGCTTCCATTACACAGCATTGAACCTGCCCTTGACGTCTCCATCAAATACGAGCACATGAAACTAAAACTGGCATGCACTGAGGACAGCTTTTGCAGCTTTGGAGGAGCCTCACCACCTTGTCCAGACAGGCCGCTGCAAAATCAGGTTGCTTCACGCTTTTCTGTGGTCTTTCACGTGTTTCATGTATGACGGCCGGGTGATGTGCCTGTCAGCGGTGCCATTTTTTTTTTTGCTCAGACTCACAAGTTCTTCGTAAGTGCTCGGCCAGACGGGCCGGATCAGTAATGACAGTGTAAGTACAACATATGTTGTCCCGTGCGGTACCTGGGCCGCATACCACCCATGGTGGCGGGACGTATACTTGAAACTCACCTGTAACCTGCAATCTGCTCATGCAGTATCAGAAACTGCCGCGCCACTGGGGCAACAAGAAATGAAGTCGGTTGATGTGAAAAAATTCTGCTATGAGAAAACAGATAAAAACTTGCTGGGCGCCCTTGGCGGAAATATGTCCTTCATGTACGCGGGCGTTTACTTGCCCATCGTGCCCTCTGGTCTTTGGGTCTGTTGCGCTTTCTGCCCCTGGGCATATTCATCTGCCTGACCTGGTTTTCATACCAGCCCCTTTTGTGCTCCCCCCACCATTTGAGTGAATGTTTGATGTGGTGTTGCCAGTCACTATAGCACCTTGCTGTGTACGCCTGCGTGGTATACACTGCCGTAGCCTTGAAAAGGGTTTCGGTGGTTCCTGTGTGGTCATCCAGCCACGATTGGCGCTGTTGCAACATCTGTAGGCCTTTGGCTTTCCAAAGAGGCATTTGGCGGGGTACGGGCGACCCAGCCGACCCACCGGGCCAATGGCAGGAGCGGTACTCCAAGGTCACTGGTCCGAGCCCGGCCAGGCTGCATCAGGGACCATGGCAAACGTCGCCCGGAGCCATGGAAGCAACTGATGACAGGCGTGCTGGCACACAGCCCAGGAGGGGGTCGCCTGCCAAGCAGCGGGGCCCCGCAACTCGAGCCACAGGGGTGAGGCAGTCGTACCGTAGACTCGCGGGAGCAATACCCCTTGTGGTGAGAGATACTCCATACGGCTGGGCAGCCCCAGAGCTGCCGCCCACAGGAGGGGGCATGTGACCCTACCCACGGACACATGTGGGGACACCCTGCCACCCGGGACACCTGGACCGGGTGGCCGCGACACTGCCTTCCCAAGCAGGCTTAAGAGGCACCTAACCTAGGGCAGTGGGAGGGACAGGACGTCCCCTTGGTAAGACCCTCTTCCCGCATTGTCAAAGGAGGCATCCCGAGCTCCCGAAGATACCTACCTACCTACCTACCTATACACTGCCGTAGCCTTGAAAAGGGTTTCGGTGGTTCATGTGTGGTCATCTAGCCACGATTGGCGCCGTTGCAACATCTGTAGGCCTTTGGCTTTCCAACGAGACATTTGGTGGGGTACGGGCCCGCGCACCGCTGTAAGGTACAGCCTTTTTACCTGTTGTTTGTATGTCGTGTACTCGTGGATCCGATGTTGTATGAGCCGCAATGTGCACCACACTCCAAATATTCCCTCTGGTCGGCATCGGTGCAGTTCGCTGAACGTACACATGCCAGGCCTCCATATCCTGCCGCCAAGATTTCTTTGATTAGATCCGTGCCCTTGACCTCTGCCCCTGGGGAGCTCAAATTCTGGTCAACAATCGCAATATTGCACTGCTCCGCGACGCACCGCTTGTACTCCACCAACTCGGCGAGTGTTTTCCCAAACACTTGGACCACACTACCCGCGATTTCCTGGGGCAAGATACTTTCAAGGGCTTTGTGGGCAATGGGGCTATCATTGATACACACAACACGAAGATTGGGTGGGAAACAGGGGGCTATATTTCCGGTGTTTGCTGTGGTATCACGCTCTTTGGCAATGCAATGTGAAACCTCAGAATCCATACGAAGTCGGAAAGGCACATATGCATCCTCTTGCCAGAGCTCTGCTGACATGTCACACGCATTTACAGCCATGGTGATGTGCTGCAACCCAAGCCCAAACGGACTCATATTGGTCTACACTGGCAGAGGCATGCGCAGCTTCAGTGTCGGAAGCGGACCAGTAATTGAGCGGTCGTCTGTCCGCCCTATGCCTGTCAGCGGTGCAATCTCCTCTTGTGACACACTGGCTTCTGAGATGCACAACACCACATGCTGTCACCGCGCACTTTAAATGTACCAGAAGGATACTGCCATGCCCTTGATGCTGGATCGTTTTGGATCCGTAATTCAGTCTCATCATTTTTTCCTCTGGTTTAGGTTTTGTCCCTCCAACACATAGCATGCACAGCACTCAAGTGGGTTTCTTCATTTCCATATGTTGGGGTTCAGGGTCCATGTCCCTACCCAGGCAGAACCAGAACCATTGCAAGTGCAGCTAGTCAGCCTGCTTCCAGCCCCCTCTGCATCTGCTTCTGCGCGGACCCTCAGATGGAGCAGCAAGTGAACGAGTGGGTGCGGCAGCACCGCGTGAAGCAGAGGAGGGCTGCGGAGAAGGCCACCAAGAAATGATCCGAGGAGACCGCGGTATGCCTGCGGCCGAGGCCGCGGAGTGGGTGCCACACAGACTTGCCACTAGCATCATCCAGCTCAGCCATGATCAGACGGAATAGGGTCCTACTGAGTTCCGGTGCTGCAGGGGGTGGGTATTACTGAGTGGCTTTGGATATGGGGCCAATTCCTACTGAGAACCAGTTTCCCTGCCAGACGCTAGTGGTATGTCTGGTGCCACACTACAGGCCCTCAGAGCCCGAAAGCGCGGTGCGATACGCGGTGCGCTGTCTTTTGGGTGCTGCCTTTTTTGCTTGTTCAAGTGGCAGTCCCATATCTTCCCTTTGTGCTTTTCTCAGCACCTCGACCGGCCCCGTGCCCCCCCAGTGAGCCCGTCTGCCGTGGCTGCGGGATAGGGCGCCACGCCGGGTCGCGATGGCTATCGCGATGGTGGACCGGTGGTTGTATGCTGTACCCCTCAGGCCCCCGCGTCTTTGCCACCCTGAAAATCCGTGGAAAATTCGAAACACGGCATGCAAAAGGCAGCACGCGGTGTGCGCGGTGCGCGTGCCTTCCTCTGTGCAGTGGGAACGACGCGTGTGCATGGCTGTCCGTCCCGTGGCTCTGCCCATGACGCCATTCATCAACGGCTGCCCGTGCTGACGGGCCCGTCCCTTGCGGAACTGCACTGTGACCACGCCGATGCCGACGCCAGGCTGCCTCTTGTACCATGTTGGTTTGGCTGTGCGTGGCTGTGCGTGTGGGTGTGGGTCTTGCTTTGGGTGTGTCTGTCGGTGCGTGGCCGCGGACGCGAGTGAATGTGAGTTTTTGGGGCTTTTGGTGTGGGTCTCGGATTGGGAGGTCGACAATCTGTTTGAATGCTGGATGTTGATGTGCGTCGATGTGGCGGCGGCGCGCGGGCGACGCGCCGGTGGCGGTGGGTGGATGTGTGTGGGCCGCCGCGTGGGCCAGGGCGGAAAGGCGCCATGTGCACATGCCCCGTGGTGCCTCGGGCGCTGACCGGACGGGTGTTCTGTACAGACCCGGAAGTTCACCGCCGCGGAGTAGGCGGAGAACATCGTGAAGTTGTATTATACCGATATCAAAAATACGCAGGTGTGCGGGTGCATGTGTGGGTGCGGGTGTGGGTGCGTGACTGGGGGCGACGCAGGCGATCCCCATAATCCGACTCCGTCAGTGACTTCTTCCCAGGGAAGTATTAGAATGGCCTTACACGGCGAGGTCGCTTTCTTGGCCCTGCCTCCCTTCGCCCGGCCCCGTTCCCCCCGCCGCGGCGCTATGGCAACCACATTGTTGGCGGCTTCCCCACAGGGGCCCTGTGCAGAGGCTCGCAGCCCTCAGAGGGGCTGGCAGGGGCGGGGAGGAGGAGGAGGAGGAGGAGGAGTAGTGTACGGTAATTGGCCGTCCACTGCGCCGAAGGCTGGTCACGGGACGGACCTTCGACGCACCCTCTGCGCACCACCTCACGCATACTCTGTAGTCCCATGGGTGAACGACACACTATCCGGGAGACCCTCCGGCGTAGTGTGCCCCATGTGACTGTTCCCCAGGCGCCCCAATTGAGAGCCTAGTGGAGTACGGTAGGGTGTCCTTTCACACACACATGTCTAGACTACGTCTACAGTGATTCCACCGGTATCTCAACCAGATTAAGCGTGTCTCCTGGGTTGAAGTCTTTGTATGCTTACCCTCCCTATACAACCCATTGCCTGTGCAATGCAAGCCTTATAGATCATTGGGTATGGACGTCCTCCCCTGTGTGGCGCACCCCCCAGGCACTGGGGAGATCTAACCACCAGGTTCATTGGCTCTGACTCTGTGAATGCTGTTGTTTGTGTTCTGCGTGTGGCGCTCCGTGTTCCCGCGTTTGACTGCGTGTCCTAACCCTAAGCAGCAAACCCCTTTGAGGGAGATATACGCACCGCGCGCACCGCGTGGTGCACCGCGCTTAGGTTTCTACCAACCCTTTCCTGCATTTTTCACATTTTTTCAGGGTGGCAAGGACGCGGTGGCCTAAGGGGTAAGCACACAACAACGGAGGCCTCCACTCCATCCTCCTCACCAATGGTGGTTGTGGCCGCCCACACCCCCTGCCAGGGGAGGGCCGTAGGAAGAGGAAGAAGAGGATGTAGAACTCTCCGGTACGGCCGCTCGACCGAAGAGCCTAGTGCCCCACAGGGTGCCCAAGCCTGTGGGGCCGTTTCGAACGTTTCGCGTTTCGCTGTGCTCAATGCACTCGTTTCGCGTTTCGGAGCGTTACTTCTTGGGGTGCCCAAGCCCAGGAAGTAACCGTATCGGTGCGTTTCGCGTTTCAATGATCACGGTGTCACCTACGAGGAAGCCTCCTCTTCCTCCTCATCAGCAGACGTAAGTGACGAGCCTGAGGATGATGAATCCGAATCCGAGTCCGAATTGGAATCGGAATCTGAACCACGACGTCTGGTGGCCTTTGGCCGCCCGAAAATGCCACTTGGGAAGTGGTCCCAAGGGCCGTACGGCTCATAGCGCACATTGCGCACGTTGAGAAATTGCTGAATGTGCACAACGGCTCGCACCATCAAATGCAATTTCTGCAAGCGATCTGGAAGGGTACACCCATGCTTCGTGTACATGTTCCTGCAGACACCCCAACTGTGGAGTTCTGTCAGCACGTGTTCCGACCGTGCGCGCAACAAACTGTGGCCGTCATTTGCCTTTGCTTTCCAGGGAGGCATGTCCAGTTTTTTGGGCTTGGGATATGGGGTGATTGAGCCCTTTCGGCCACCAAATCCGCCATCCAATAGCGGAAAACGTTTTGTGCCTCTGATTTTTCATTTGTTCTCTATAGAGGGAGGGGCGAGGCACCCGTGGCAATTGTCCGCCATCGCGACAGCCATCGCAACCTGGCTTGGCGCCCTATCCCGCAGCCACGGCACACGGGCTCACCACAAGGGAGGGGCAAATAGTGGTGAGGTGCAGAAAACAGCACAAGGGGAAAGAAAAGGTTGTACGCGCACGTGGAAAACCAATGCACCGCGCGCGCACCGCGTGGTGCACCGCGCGCACCGCGCTTATATCTCCCTCTTTGGGTTTCAACCACTAGGTTCTCCGGCTCCTATTGCACTGTTTTCCTCCTTTTCTGTACCCCCTCCCCCATTTTTCTCCCCGTCGCGCAGACAGAGTGTACATGCAGGGGTGCAGACAGTGATATATCAAGGGCAAGAGCCACCGCACCTGAGAGGGTGGGCAGGCGGGGCACAGTGCACTGGCTGGGGGGTGGGTGGGTGGGGTCAAGTGCCCAGGCCCTGCTGTGTGGGGCCCCAAGCAGGTCACAAAGCGCTCCACACATATCCTTGTATGCATATGCAGCAATGTCCGGCAGTTCAACAAGCTTATCACTATGATACACTCATATCTTCCACCTGACCATTGTATTCCACCTTTTGGCCTGTCAACACTTGTATGTTTGCATCATACAATACAGATTGGGCACCCTTCGGTTCTTCACGTGTCCTATTCCCCTTGCTTGTGTTGGCTCTACTTGGCCATGTGAGGTTAGAGGTCACGCTGCTCAATACCTATGGGGAGGATTATGGAGGGCGTGGTGGCCTCAAGCAGAGGCTATTCTTAGCTAATAGTGGGAATCAAAACCTGGAGAACGGCATCCAGACAAATATGACAGCCCGTTGTTTTTCACTGCCACTATCACTATCGCTGCACAGGGAGATACGTTTGCAGAAAAAGGCAGTCCAGCAACAGGAGACATGAGCTCTCATTAAGATGTAACTGGAGCCCTACCTCTGCAGTGGTAGAGGTCTGTAATGCGGCAAAAGGCACGTGCAGCTTTGCCCCTACCTCCCCATGCCCCGAAGGGCCACAGCACGCATTTGTTTGCTGGAGCGTAGGGAAGTCAGAGGGCCAAAGAGCACAGTGGGAGTCCCACTGATGTGGAATTTCCAAGTGCCAAGGCGCAATTGCGGTGGCGCCATGTGGCATTGCTGCAGAGCCACGGGACTGAGTGGGCAAAGACTTTACGTTTGCCGGCTACTGGCAGGAAACATGGGAGGGAGGCACGTACAACATTGGAGAGAGATGGACACATTCCATGGGGCTCTGCTGAGGATGCACTGTGCCATGGTGCGCCCTCGCTATGGCCGACTTGGGAGGCGCCCAAATAACGCGGCTCTACCCCAGCAGCAAAACTACACGGAATTCCCGCCCATGACACGGGGGGGGGGGGGGTGCTTGGGATTGCTGCACAGCGACTCAAGCATTCAGGGGAGATACGTTTGCAGAAAAGGGCACAGGCACCACGGTGCTGGGGTGACTTCCGCTGGGGCAACTGCTGCTGCTGCTGCTGCTGCTGCCAGCAGTCGCAGCAGCAGCAGCGTCAAGTGCCACGTGCTCGATATATGCGTTTTGAAGGCGTAATGCCATATCCCTGAAGCTGAGGCCCTTGTCTAATGTGAGGTGCGCGCCGGAAGATGTGTACAACGCCCTGTCCTCCGCCGAAGTGTTGGCGGATCTGATGCAGCAAAGCCCCCTGAAGCTGAGGGCGGTCAGCTGCTTCAAGAGGTTCGTGCCGTACACCGTTGTTGCCCCGTACTCCATGTGTTGATCCACGATGACGACGTCGGCCAGTGCCACGGCGGCCTCCGGGAAGCCCTCCAAATCGTCTTTCGTTGCCCCGAACATTTCTACACAACTTCCCTGAAAAAAACGCCTGAGGTTCCTGTCCAATAGCTTCTGAGCAAGTGCGCTGTCTTCAGCACAAAAGAAGCGAAGGTTCCAGGGACGTTGCTGTATCACGGATGGCACGGGCTGCACTGGCACAACAGTGGTTGAAACGCTTGTGCGATGGTCATCGCAGACTTGGACAGGCATAGAGGCCTCAAAAACCACTGTATCGTCACCCTCTGCCTGAGTTAGCGAGGCTACGGCACCAAGCCGTTCAGCAATCATGAATATGTGGCCTAGCCCAAGGCCATCAGACAGCCCACCAGGCCTAAGCCCCTGATGGTTGCCTTCGGAGGCTTGCCGGCAAAACTCGGGTGTAATCCGAGGCTTGGCTGGATCCCCACGATTCGTCACCCGGAGCGTCATTGTATGTTCCGCAGTCCTGGGCTCGGGCTGCAGATCAATGTGCAGGGATACGGCAGGCCCTTCAGGATGTCCATGTCGAAGCGCGTTGACAATCACATTTTCCAACATCAATGCACACAGGTTCTCGTCGATCCATACAGACTGGCCAGGGAATGTGACATGCGGCATTTGCCGGCCGGAGGTCAGACCTTCGACAAGTGTTGCAAGGTTCACGGAGGTCAGCTGCGGGACGTACTCAATAGAAAACACTCGGATCAGAACCAGCCTATTTTTGCACCATTTAATTCCGCTCTGCAGCCGCTGTAAGGCCTGGTGCAGGAGCTCGTTGGCTGTGCCATCCTCCAGGAACGTTTCAATGGAACCTTTTACCTCCGCCATGATGTTCTTCAGGTGGTGGTTGAGGATGCTGTCGGATTCAACATATGCTCGTGCGTGCCTCAGTTCGGCTTCCAACAATTCTGTCTCTCTTTGTCTGCTCTCTGCCAAGAACTGCTTTCGCTGTGCAACGCTGTGCAACACGTTCATCCACAAGGCGCCCAAAGGGATAGTGAAGGCAGGAAGAGCAACCAAGAGCCTCGGAGATAAGACGATTGCCACAACGCCCCCAATGGGGAGCGTGCAATTGGTTAGCAGGATCCATCGGGTATACAGAAAGCCATCCAGCATCAAACATTGTACCAGAACACAAATGACCGGACGGAGTATGCCAGCTATGGCTAAATGTGTGTGGCCTTGAACCGCTGCTATGGCTGTATCCAATGGTTCTGAGCGTATGCCCTCAACAAGGTGGTGAATGTTGGCCTGCACAGCATTCCATTCTATGACCAAAAACGCCATTTTGCCCACAACCCCCACAATGATAGCCGTGCAAATCATATGTGAGGCATAGGGCGAGACTGCACTCCACCATCGGATCAGCACCAGCGACGCCACGAGGAGAATACACAGGGGGATGGTGGACAGAAGAGCGACCCATGAGGCCCCGGTTGCGCTAAAAACAGCTCTAATCAGCCAGGCCTCGAAGGCTGCCAGGAAGATGAAGATAAACACTGTCTTGGACGGAGATGCCTGGCTCATCTGGAAACGCCTCTCCTTCGACGGACATGAAAACCGAAAGTCCTTCCAAAACGAGAGCATCTTGGTAGCACCCCAGGTCGCTTCCGTGGAGTTCTCATTGTTGTTTGCAGTCGACATAATTCCACGAAGCAATGAAAATGGAAAGACAAAGCTGTGCAACGCAGTCTGTACGACAGAAAGGAAAATGGAGTGGTTCGGGTTGGGGTCACCAATCTGGTGTAAGCCGCAAGGTTTCATATCCCTATTTCAGGGCGTACGTTGAACATGAGTTATGGCAGCAAGCAGCTGTTGCTTCGGTTGCCGCCCAACTTTTGATGGACGATGTGTTGACATACCATGCTGAATACCAAAAAATGAGCAAAAACTGAAAAGTACTGGTACCAGTACTGGTGCAGCAAGATGAATGAATGAAATGAGGAGTCACTATGGCCCAATTACAACGCAGGGTTCCCTTGGGCTTGGCATCCACGTCCGTCATACTATCCATGCAGTCCTGCTCATCAGGGTCATCAGGTACATAAGCCATTCCAGTCATGTCGACAGGCGCACCCTTGTCCAGTTGTGGCAACACAAACTCCCAGTAGATTGGGGCCAGAGAGTTAGCCTCTCTTAAAGTACCAGTTGTGAGCTCAATAGTTTCTTTAGGTAGTTCATCAACCGCAGCTTTGAGGAAACCAAATACAACCGAAATTTCCGACTTGAGACGAATGTGAAGCTGAACAGCCAGATTTGGAGAGGAAGACCCCACCAGCACCCAGTTTGTAAGATTCATCGGGACTTTCAGAACCTCCAGCACCCATTGAACAGCCTCAGGACACAGGGTACTAGGTAATGGGCCTTCACTGAACGTAACGTACATCGGCAGCTAAACAGATGGTGCAAATTGGGCAAAATGGCGGGAGTGGCGAAATTTCGCTTCATTTTTCGAATTTGGCTGATTTGGGGTACCAATTCACAGGGGGAAATGTACCTTCCTTGGAATTGGAGTCAACGTGACAATTGTCATCAATGATTGCATCATAGTGAAATTCGGACTGCGGCTGCCAGTGTTGTACACCATGACACTCACCTGATTCACTCCCTCCTCAGCCAGGTCAGTCTGCAGCTGGCTCATGATGATTCGAACGTCCGCCAATTCACCAGCAACCACCAGTGGTTTCCCCATTGAAACATGTCGCAAAGCAAGAGGTGGTAGACCCATGGACCAGCCCTTTGGAACCTCAATGACAGCCAGTATGAACGGCAACCCAACGACAGTAGCATTCAAAATGGTAGTAGGATTCAGAAGACAAAGCTGAAAGGGGGACTCACCGCCAGTAGCATCTGCACCAGAACCAGAGACTGTCTTCAAGTGAACCACATTCCCTTCGGAGCTGGCAATGTCAAAGGAATTCCGAGGTCTGGCGAGGTGGCTCCTGAAGTCTACATATTTTGAGGATGTCCACAATTCGGCCTTGCACACAGAGTCCCAGGGAGGCATAGGCATGTCATCAGTGTACACCCAGTCTGCACAGCGGAACTTCAATGCACCAATCCCCTTGATATGACGCTGCAGGGTAGCAATCTCGGATGTATTTCCTGTTGTAGAGAAAAACTGGGTGTCCAGACCGTGTTTCCACCTGAGACGCGAAATTTCGCCACTATCAGCAGAATTCAATGATTTCATAGTGCAATTCAGGATGCCTGCACAACATACTGCGGGATGGGTGAACCAATTCCTCTGGACAGTCAGGATGCATAACAATCCAGCCCCATCGCATTTCCCATTGACATTCACGTGCCACTTTAGCCAAGCCTGCAACAGTAGCTCGTGGAGTCTCCATGTATCTTGCACATTGTGCAAGGTATGGTCCAATAAGCCCCTCCAACGGTTTGAATGATCCAAGTGACAAGGGGATCCTCCTGTTCTCGAAATGGCGTATTCCATCAATTGCTGTATAGCCAGTTGTGTCAATCATTCTAGCCAAGGGTAGCTAGTGTCGTGCCACAGAATCCTAAAGGGCATACAACCAAATTTTTTCGGGCTCAGGACAGTGATGCGCATCAGAGCAGCAGTCACACACCAGGCTTCCTTCATCGGCTGTCAGTCCAGCCTCCTCCAACATTTGGCGGCACACGGCAGTGAGACTGAGATCAGCATTCTCAGGCTCCTCCAAGTTCTCCATCAGCAGCACTGCCCTCCCACTCATGCATGCTCCTGTGCCTGACAGTTGTGCTGTCTGCTGGTGGCCGGCTAGGCGTCTCCTCTGGCGCAAGGGGGTATCCCACTTCAGAACCATACACTCAAACTCCAGTTGCCATCTCAAAGGGTCCAGATTCTTTTTCTCGCGTTCACTGGCCAGTCTCCTCGCCGCACAAAAGACATGCTGACCACCAATGATCCAGAAGCTACCCACTGAGGCAATAACAGACAAAAATTGGTCCCCAGGCCAGTACACAAACGACAGACGTGTAGCAGCAAGTGCAGTAACATACAATCGTCAGGCCAGACCAGTAATCCCTTGATGATCCCCACGGGAGGTACCCTTGCCAAATCCTCCAGCCGCAGCTTTAGTCTGGTCTCGCTGACCTTCCGGATTTGCCCATGCTCGCGGTTGACATCCACCCGCAGGACCTTGTGGGATAACACCATTGTCTTCTGTACGGCATCTGCTAGAGTGACTGTTTTCACAGTGGCCTTCTTGTTCCCCCGGCTGTGCGGATTCCGTTGACTGGGGCCCTCAGAGGACCCCTGCGAGGGTTGTGATGATACGGGTGGCTCCAGGGCCACAGGCACACTGGTGTTTGATTTTGGGGGTACAGATGACATGATAGTGGGGGCCTGGAGGAAATCAGGGTGCTCTGGGCAAGGATCACATCGATAGACAGTGGTGATTTGCTTGTTTCCGGACCAGTTATTCTCAAATTTTAGCCTCCGCAAGGGGAAATCTAGGAATTCTGCTCAGAGCAGCTGAAATCACACATCATGACAGTCTCAGCAAAATGTAACAGGCAAAATCATGAGAGTCGGGATCACACACAAAAATGAATAGCACATCAGTGGTACAAGTGGCAGCAGTGTAACAATACCCTGTGGGAAACAGGCTCAAAACACACAAAACCCAAAAGGAAGCGAAATTTCGCGTCTCATACCAAAATGTGCCAAAAACAATATTGAAAACACCAAATATCTCAAATGTGGCGAAATTTCGCCACTCCAAGCAAAAACACCAGAATCAAGGGACAGTATCTGGTACATTGTGAAGACAACAATCTATGTCAGTCCCATTGTGAAGTATCCTGTCCAAAATCCTCCTCTTCATCCAGAATAGCTACTATGTCGTCATCATCTGACACACTACTGTTATCACTGTCACTGTGCACTGCAAACAAGGCCACCACGGGGCCCTCATCCTCGTCATCGCTCGCATTGTCCGCACCCGCCCCCCCCCCCCCCCATTCGGAGGCTGCACCCTATTCTGCGGTTGCTGTGGGCCAGGTTTGGCTGGTGGTTTTGGATTCCTTGGGGCAGGTTTGGCGATGGGTGCACCGTGTCTAGGGGGGGGGGGGGGGCGGGGGTGAGGGGCGCCTGGTTGTGCAACCGGTTTCCCTGGTTTGGGTTTGGGTTTGGGCTTCGGCGGGCGGGTAATTTGCATCACTCTCTGGATATCCACATTCCGTTGCCCGGCAATCGTTGATTGAGGCACTGTTTGCTGTAGAACCGTAAGAAGGTCATCGCTTGGGGGATTCTTACGAAGAAGGGTCCTAATATATTTGTGGAACACACTGAAAAGAACGCTACGTGGTGGAACGGCTGCAAATGTACTAGGAAACCGAAGGTCATCTACACTATGCAACACAACTGCTTCTACTACCCGAAGGGGTGGCGTCTTCCATTGTACAATGGGCAAGGATGCAACAGACACACTCAGAATAAACTTCCTCAGATTGGACCCATACCGCTTCACACACTTCTCTGTCAGTGAGAACCGCAGGTTCTTCCTCCCTGTCAGGGTCTGTCGCAATGTTACAAAAATTTCGGAGGTGCCACTCAGGGATGTGATGGTAGTCCATATCCGGCACTGTGCACACAACCTGCTCAACATAGCCTCCCCATATTCCTCACTGTGAATACAACCGGGCGTTCGAGAGTGCCAACGCTGCCATGTGACCAGAGCACCAACCAATGTCTTGATGTACTCCACATTCTCCCATTGATCCCCCACCAAAGAAAGCATAACCAACAAACAGGACTCCAGCACTGCCAAGGCATTCTTCCAACTTCCCGGATCTCTACCAGCCCAATTGCAGTCTCTCACAAGGACACCAATCCTAAATGCAGCAGGGCAATACTCCTTCAACAACACCTTCAACCCCAAAAGTAGCTCCTTGCTTTTAGACTGCATGTCGTTCAATGGTCCATTTTGCGCCGCAACGGCGAATGCATCAAGTTTGGCCTGAACTATTGGTAGAAAAGTGCCAGCATTAAGACAAAGCGCCAGTATTGTCTTCTCCATATGAAGCAGCTTAACCTTTGTTGGTACCGCATCCCCTTCCTTGAAATCGGTGTGTACTCTCTCAATCAGACAGATAATGGGCATATAGTTGCGGTAAAGCATGGTGATCATATGCTTGTACGGGTGCCAAACCCCGTAGATGAGGGGGAGGCTTGACCAGTGCAACTAGAAGTTCCATGATGTGTAACTCTGCCCATACAGGTATTTCAAGAGCTCATAGTGAATCTTCATATCCACACACAGTGGTAAATCATGACGAGTTGCCTGCTGCACATGCCGGATTGTATTTAGCAGTTTCAAGTCGTCCAGTTTGGTTGCACACCGTAGTTGAGACAGCATCATTGGTTGCCAACGGAGAGATAGCACATTCTGCCGCACAATGTCCAGGGGGACTCTGACAAAGGTACGGTGAATCATGTCAGGAAGAGCATAAACCCGCCGAAACAGATCCGCATGATGAAGTTGTAAAGCATCAACACGCGCCCCAATTGTCCGAACGGCATCAAGTAGTGAGACATGACCCGGAAATGGTGGTAGGGCTGGCAAATGTAACACGGCCACAGCTGTGCAATTTATGGAGTGGTCAGGATGCAGCGGGTCCACCACATAATTCTTTTTCACCCAGTTGTCATACCAGAGCGCCATCTGGTGGTTCTGCATGCTTTGCCAAAGCCAAGTTGCTTGTTCTCGTGCATTGGCAGTAAGTGAGGGCATGTCCTGTGGGAGCCAACAATCGGCGGGTCCTCCGGCTCAATGAAATAGGCATTGGTACATCCTGGGACTGTGCATGAGGGGCTGCCATCTTTCTCAGAAGTCGCCACAAGCATAGCAATTGATTTGAGAAAACAGTGTACCAGCGGGGCTTCTTCCGTATTCCATGGGCAAACGGCAACCGTGTAAAGTCCTTCCGTGATCTTCGATTTGTCCGCATTGCCAGGGCCCAGACGGCCAATAACCTTGCAGAGCCCCCATTGGCAACATCCGTCATGAGGTCATCAATGTTCGGAAACTCACGACTTGCCACAACCACCCTTAGCAGTGCCGGATCCATGTCCTGTGGTCACCTCAAAGCAAATACTCACATATTTGCCTCACAACAGGGAACATACTGCATATCAAGATTGTCGGAATGTTCATAAAATTCATCAAAGGCACAAATTTCGGGACAAATGAAATCAAATTAGCACACAAATATACAAATATACAATAAGGGTATCAAAACGTACAAAAATGAAAGTGTGGCCAAATTTCGCGTCTCATGAGAGAAAAAATGCATGAAAAAGGTGATATCGGCCAATTTCAAAGGAGTGGCGAAATTTTGCTTCATTTTTGGAATTTGGCTAATTTGGGGGTTGAAATTGACTATTTGGAATTGAAACATTCGTATGGTTCAAAAAATGGCTTTTAAAACACCAACTGAAACAGTGACCTCCCCCCCCCCTGCATTTCATACCCTAAGAAAACACCCCAGTTCGGGGTAACAAATTCGACTTCTTGAGGGTCACCAGGGCGGGCAATTAAGGCCTCCTAAGATAATGATGGGCAGAAAGGTTCACTCGAACATAATTCATTCAATGGCACTGTCTACCAACAAGCATTGTACCTCCACATCATGTGTTGCCTCATGCCAGTGGTAGTCAGGCAGAGTTTGGATGAGTTGATGGCCGTGACCCCCCTATGCGGAGGGTGTGGGTGGGGAGGTCAGTGGGTGGGTCCAGTGGAGGAGCCAGGGCTGCCACCTAATTGAAGTAGCAGTGAGAAGCCCTTTCTAGGCCAATGGCCCGGTGCATCCTCCAACGGCAACAACTACAACAGCACCATTGTTGCGAGTCATGTAAAGTCAACATTCTGCAATGCAGTTGGTTACATATCCACCAAGGTTTCTCAAGGGTCAGCGAATGTTGAACCATGTGGAACACGCGTGGCTGATATGGGACATGAGTGATGATGTCGCCATGCTGCTGGTTGATTTTTCCAGCTCTGTGCAACATGTCTTCTTTGAAGTGGCACTCCCCTGTTTTTAGGTGTGCCACAGGATTATATCCAGTTGTTGGTGGCGGCTTTGAAAGAGACTTTTGTGTGGACTCGTGCATGATGCTTACATGATACTAGGTTCGGATACACAGCATGGGGATCCATCATCCCCTGCAATTTTCTCTGTGCTGACGGTGTTGTTGGTTTTGACATGAAACAGGAGTCCACTAATGTGGTGCCGCTACTCAATGTGGACAGTTTGCTGGTCTCGTTTACCCAAAGCAAACAAGGCACCAAAGCTCTTGCTAACTAAACGCTCCGGAACCTCAAATGTGAATATGTCCGAATACAGTGCTGAGCACAATAAATCAGCCTGACTCGGCTCGTGCCGCATTCACGGCCGGACTCACCGAATCATCGTCAATCACCCCAAATGCCGTGGCTTGCTGACGGCATCCCGAGGTGCACACAACCACACTCCAGGTCCCGAAGATGGATGAGCCCTTTTGGGTGGACAGTCCAATCCTGTATCCTCCTGTTGTTTGTGGTGTCGTGGGCCCTCCTCCTCACAAGTCTGGGCAATCCCAGATCCAGTGTGCCTTCCCACACTGATTGCAGCTGGCAGGGGGGAGGGGGGGGATGTCATAGCAAAGGCTGAACTCTTTTGTCACGTAGTAGACCACCTCGTCAAGCTTCACAAATATGAAACGACCTCCTGCTGTGTCTTCATAGAAGGTTTTTCCTCCCTCCGCTACGATCTTTGCTAGTGGGATGCCACTCTTTTTATTCTTCGGTTGTCCGATTCCCGTCCCAGGGCTCGCTCTTGGTCCATTTTTTTTATCCCAACAATGAATGATCCATACCTCCTTGAGTAGGTTTGCTGGCTCTCCCATATTAGTCCCCAGGCCTGTCGGGCTAGTGCATCACCTTTGGAATTTTCATTGGAGTCCAGGTACTCAATCACCGATCCACATAGTGAGGTCATCCACTTTGGTAATCCCTCTTTTTCTAGGAACTTTTTGATATTTTCTGTCGTGGCCTCTTCAAATTCATCCTTCTCCGCCAGTTTTGCCTCTAGTTCCTTTACTCGTTGCGTCAGCGCCTCCACGTCACCGTCCTTGTGGTCCTCGCGGCGTTCACGTCCCTTTCCTTTTGCTGCTTCATCTGCCAATTTCTGGAAAATTATCTTCACTCCGGTGTCGACCTTCCCACACACCATCTTGCTATTGGAGAATTTCTCGTAGGCAGCCAGGGCTTTCAATACATCTCCTTCTTCCATTTGTGCTCCCGCTTGCCAGCCTGTCAGGTCCTCTTGGAGTGCTTTAGCTGTCAGTCCCACTTGGGCCAGCATCATTCCTACGAACGCCCCTGCTTGGCTCAACTTGGAGGTACTCACCGCCGTGCGGCAGACCGTATATCCTCCTATCAAGAAATTCGTTAGATCTTGTTTTTGTTCTCCTTCCCAAAGTATCTGCACATCCTGCACCCAGTCCACAACATCATCGAACGCACCTTTTGGGATCTTCATGATCTTGTCACAGCACATCTCATAGGCTGCAATCACCTGCAGCAGGCGTGCTGTATCTTGTTGCCATCCCGAGGCCTGTCCCAGCGCTTCCAGCCATGGGCCATGTTCGGTTCCGGTGCTCTGGATTCTTGTAAGTGCCTCGGCACCTCCTTTGGCAATCTCCTCTTTCCCACGGGCTTCCACGAAGAGGTCGAGGTGCCGGCCCGTTACGAATTCCACAAAGGTCAGGTGTCCAAAGTTTACTACAGCCATTTTCAAAAAGGGGGGGGGGGTAACAATGCCCTCAATCCCCAAATCTAAAAAGATTCTAAACTGCACAGAAGAGAGCAAAAAATTCAGGCTGTGGATTGCATTGGGGTAAACCCTTGCATTCCCTACGGGAATGCTAGTATTTTTAGTTGTGCCACAGGATTATATCCAGTTGTTGGTGGTGGCTTTGAAAGAGACTTTTGTGTGGACTCGTGCATGATGCTTACATGATACTAGGTTCGGATACACAGCATGGGGATCCATCATCCCCTGCAATGTTCTCTGTGCTGACGGTGTTGTTGGTTTTGACATGAAACACGAGTCCAATAATGTGGTGCCACTACTCAATGTGGACAGTTTGCTGGTCTCGTTTACCCAAAGCAAACAAGGCACCAAGGCTCTTGCTAACTAAACGCTTCGGAACCTCAAATGTGAATATGTCCGAATACAGTGCTGAGCACAATAAATCAGCCTGACTCGGCTCGTGCCGCATTCACGGCCGGACTCACCGAATCATCGTCAATCACCCCAAATGCGGTGGCTTGCTGACGGCATCCCGAAGTGCACACAACCACACTCCGGGTCCTGAAGATGGATGAGGGAAAGGACGGCAGGCCAAATCTGAAGTAAAACGCAACCATGTGCACAAAATGCGATCTCCGCTGAATCTGATTGTCAAAGTTAAAAGGGGGTGAAAGGCGCGCAAGCCATGGGCGGCCAGGTAGGGCTGTACAATAAAATCAGAAAGACCCTGAAGCAAAACGGTAAAAAATGTTTGTGGTGACAAACACAGGTTTACCCAAAGCAAGCAAACCACCAAGACTCTGGCTGACTAAACGCTTCGGCCGGTATTTCAACCCCCCCTTCGCATCACTGAGACTGAGAATGGCGGCTATGACCATATGCCTCTGTCACTGGATTTTCTGAGAGCTCTGTATCCATTGCTCACGACAACTTGTCCGCTTTTGATAATCGTCGCGTTCTTCTTTGAGCTTCTTCGCCAGTTGCCTCGTGCGTCTTTTGCCGCTGCCATGCGTGTCGCCTTTTGCTGTCAACGAATTCAGGTGTCGCATACGGGGCGGTTCCAACAGCTTCCGCTTGTCCTTGGATCTTCGTGCTCCGGCGCTCTTGTTGAGCGAAATTTCAGCCAAAATTTGCGGCAGAACTCTTTTGCATCGTGTAGACTCGTTATGGAGCGCATATTGAACTCAGCGATGCCGAAATACTCCACAAACTCGTATTCCACAATGAAACGTCGCTGGGCACGTTCCATCTTCGGCTATGCCACGATCACTCGCTTCTTGGATCCCACGTTGCTTGCGGACATGCTAAATGAATGTTAAGGTCCCATGCCTTAACGTTGGGTTTTCCGTAGCAGGGTTGTTTAAATGATTTGATATCCGAAAATTCGCCAAATCTTGCAATTGATTTTCTCCCAAAGGCACCTCCTGAATGCCTATGCAACGTGAGAGCCAAGCAGAAATCAAACACACATCAAGGGCACGGAGTGTTCATTTAACATGCCTGCAATGAAAACAGAACATGCCAAAAAATGTTTAAACACTCAGGAAGTCGACAAAGCTGTAATGCATGAAATAAATCTCTGTTCTGAAAATCACGTAATCTGCAATAATTGCGACCTCCTGCCGGGCTGCTGTGGGCCTGTGCCCATTGAAGCAATGTGGAATGGAAGCTAATTGCGGAATACACAATCAAGCGGGAACGAAATCAAAGAGTAACATATGGCAAGAATGCTTTGCATTCATTTTGTTTGTTTGTCGTTTTCAAGCATGGCCTCGGTGTCCGATGCGGTATGTTTACAATGCCATTTTGTACGTAGCTCCGATATGCAATGAAGCCACCAACAGCACCATGGAAGGCAGCATATAAGTCTGTTTTGACTTCTTTGCCGTTTCTGTTTGTGTGAGCGAAGCACCAAGACTCGATTGTTGGCTTGGAAGCCCAGTTATGCTTTCCTTTGCTAGCGATCTGCTACTGACGGAACCACCATCCACCGCCAATTCCATTGCTACGGCCACTACAATTACCATACACGTAGCATGAAAATGCATGTCACGAAATTGCCATCATCGATACAACGGTTGCTAGCACTGTTGCATTTGTCATCACAAAGATGGCAATCTTTGTTGTCTAAAATTGCACCTTCCTATTTGATTAAATACAAACGAGCAACCACAAACAACGGGCTTCGCAATATTTAAATACATAGCCCAAAAAAGGCCTTCGTATTGTGTGATGCAATGGTTGTCGGTTTTTGCACTGAACGGCGCCTGCTGGTGGCTGGCAAGGCCGGGGGGAAAGGCTCTTGCGCACCAAACTTCTTTGGGGAGGGGCGGGAGCCCGATCATAGTCCAATCACGGTTTGAGTACCGCTCCGCAAAACGCTGTAGCTCGTCTGCCCAATCTCAATGAGACTTAGCAGCCCCGTGGTAGACAACCGCAGGGCGGGAGCCTCTGCCGCGTACCGAAAGGCGGTAGGGTTGTGGTTTGGGGAGTTAGAGCATGGCGGCGTGAGGACGCGGGGTGGAGGGGCAGGGGAGTGATCGAGGACACTTGCCGAAGCTTTGACGTGAGTGAGCGCCCATCTGCGGTGGTGGTGGTGGGGTCATGTGATTTACTGCTTTTTAGCCTAGTCAGGGCTGTGGGGTGTCGATTTGCTTTCATGGTGGTAAAGGTGTTATGATGTTGGTGTGGCGGAAAAGCCCAATAGATTTACGATGTGATCAATGGGATGACACGTTGGCCGAGTGTGAGGACGAGTGCGAGTTGGTGCCTGTGGGAGGGGGGGGAGTCGGCGTAAAAAATCTCGTTATTCGGGGGGAGGGGGAGGGCGCAAGGGCGGGGGTGTTAGGAGGGGGGGCTGGTCGGGGGGGGGGGGGGGGGGTTGAACATGTCTCGGATAGTGAGTGGCTTTTTTTAGGGCGGGGGTTCTAGCTGAGGTGGGTCCGCGGCGTGCCGTTTTAACGAGAGGGGGCGGACGGGTTTTGGGGGCTGGCGAGCACATGTCCGGGCTTTTGCCTGGGCCGCTGGCGAGGGGGGGCGAGGGCGTTTTGGAGGTTTGCGCTTGACTTTGTCCGGGAGGGGAGAGGGGGAGTGATAGCAATGGTGGTTGGTGGTACAATGATTTGGCATGATTCTTTTCATAAAAACTGATGAAGCAGGTATGCTCAACTCTATTAAAACCAAGGAGGGCTACCCGAGGGAAAAGGACAGGTGGTGAGTAGAAGCAGATTGATATTGGTGAAGACCATTGACTTGGCAATAGATTAAAGTTGCATGACGCCTAGCTTGCTATCACAAATTTACAGCGAAGTGCTATGAAGATAACACCATGCATGATATCATATGAAAAGATTGTAAGAAGGAAACATGACACGAACTTGTCTTGCTTTGTCCGGCTTTTCTTGTCATTGCGCTAAGCACAATGAAACAATGACGAAAGAATTGTGTTGCTTTTGTGTGTGCATTGTTCACATCTGAAATAGGGAGTAGAAGTGGCAAGTAAGTGTGAAAATGGTTCATTTTAATCAAAAACATTGCAAATATTTGCTTCCATGGCTTGAATATCCCCACTTTAAACAAAGGCAAATCGCCGTACTGGGCAAAATTTTGTCCACGGTGTCAAAGTGAAGAACTCATCACTCGGGAGTATCTTTGCATGTCCGGTTTTGATACCCAAAAGCAAACTTTGATACCCCTAAATCTATAAAATGAACCGAAAACAAAAAGTGTATTTCGATCATCATTTGCCATTGAAAGCCATTCCAAATCAGGTTTTTTGATTTTGGGTGGCCTTTTAGAGAGCGGGCCAACATCGGTTCAAATCAGTGTTGCCTTTGCGGTCAAGTAATAAATTTCTGATTATGATATGTTTGTTAGGCTTGAGGCTTACATGCAGTCTTATTTAGGACCTAAACTTTGCAAATGTACCTTCAGATGGTATCCCTAGGCTGTCAAGAATTACAACTACACAGAAGAAAAAGATGTACCTATGAGCTGTGCATTTCTGCTCCTCATGACTCCGGGTGCTGAGAGAGGACACGGCAAGCAAGTGACAAAAGCAGAGCTCAAAATAGCATATGAACCGGTGCAGACATCTGAGAGCAAGTAATACCGAACCTAATAGTCAACCAACTAGTAGGGTCGCCAACACGGGATCTCACCATCTGCCACATGTTTTTGTATTCGCAGTGTACAGCTTATCATAGTCTTTGTGGGGTCCCAAACGTATCCTATAGGTCGCTGGTTGTGTGTCCCTTTGCTCACAGCCGTGTGCAGTGAGCCACACCCTACAATTAGCCTGTTCCTGCACCCTCTCACATCCTAGGCCAGCACGGAGGGGCCTTGGTCCATGTCCACACTCCACGTAGTGGGTGCGCCCATCCGGTGCCCGGAAGGTCCTGGGGGGGGGGATGATCTTGGTGGGAAGTTAGGGTGCTAGCCTAATATAGGGGCAGAATCAAAGTGCCCACACAACCCTTTGCCATTCCAAAGTCCCCAGACGCTACATGTTGAGTGCCAAAAGGTCAAACTTGTGAGGCTGCTATCTTTTCAAACCACGGAAAATTTATCAAAAAAATGCTTTCACGTTAGTGAGCACATCAGGTGAATTTTGACGCATGTTGTGTTTCTTCGTGTGTCCAGTATATAATGGTATAAAGGGGAGGTTTTAGAAAAAGGGAAGTTCCCCTTTCCCCGACCGCACATGAAAAGCCCCCCATGGGGTGGGGGGGTCCCCATACAGAAGGGGACAAGATCACATTTGGCTACATCACCCCTGCCTTCTCGGGGTCCCCAATAGGTCAAAATGCGTGAAAATGGATAAAAACATGCATAAGAAGCTTAAAACCCCCTATTATGGAACAACAAACCTCCACAAACGGGCCGAAACTTGGGTTTGGGTAGTTACGGACGTACAAAACTTTGCCCTGCGCACGCCGCGCCCTGCGCGCTGCTCCCCTCCAACACTCAAATCGAAGATTTTCCAAATAAAGCTAGGTCCATATCTGCATTTGCATGACAATGACAGATGACCATGCCAGCAACAAAAAAACGTTTAAATTACCTAAACAGCACGTGGACAACATATTTCATTGCTGCGCAAAGATTCACAAACAGAGGAGGCACCCCATATTCCCAGACTTCTGTTAGCCTTCAGCCTCAATCCCATGCAGACAGATGCCTGTTGTTGTGCCACGAAGCAGATGTTGGCCGAGAATGGGAGGGAAGCTGTGTTGTTCAGCTGGGGGGGTTTAGACACGGGCACTGGCAGGAGGCGCCTGTTGCAGGAGGTTGGTCCATGAATGTTGAAGAACACTCAAAGGAAGACCCTGCTGGTGTGCTATGCATGTGATCACAGCAATCGTGCAATCTGTTGGTAAGGGTAACGTTGGCCAGCTGCAATATTCGTGAAATGGGAAGGACGGCTTTGCCGACCTTTCCGATGCTTTGGCCAAACCTCACCCAAGCTCAAAATAAAATGTTGCCTCTTCTGCACTTACACACCCTTCTTGCCCATGGACAATGAAAATGCTTGGGGTAAAACCCAAACATGGGGTAGCGATGGGGTGGTCAGCAATGGGTTGGTTGCTGTAGACGAACCTGTCAACAAGCAATGCATGGCTGCACTGCAGACGCGAGCCACACTGAAACTATGCCTTAACAGCAGGAGCTGATGGGCACAGAAAAACCACAGAGCACTGAAATAATTGGGTCAGCACTCAAAGCAAATGGTCAGCAGAAGACACAGAAAATGCAGCAATTTTGCCTACAATCTCTTGTGTGTTGATCTATCTACAAAGTGCGGCCGGGTCGAGGACTCATCATTCGACATGCAGGCATTCGACATGCAGAGTGCTAGCTGCTTTCTGCCTTCGCATCCCAGGGATGCTGCAACTGCACAAATATGCCAATGAGCAATAATTGCCCCGTGCACCATCCTTTCCACATCACTTGCATTTTCAGTGTCGTGCAGCTGTGGAACTGGAGGAGGGCAGAAGGCATGTCGAAGATTTCAGTCGTTGAGTGCATAAGTCCGAATGTGTTTCCGTTGCATACCGCAGGTGTGCGAGATTAAGTGTACTGTGCTTCTTGGGGGGCAAGGCAAGACTACTCACCCATGTGGGGCAGCCTAAGCGGCTCGCCAAAGCGGAGGTGGTCTCGCAAGCCCATTTGCCAGACCCACAGGGCGGGTCTCCGGGAGTCTGCCCTCAGGGTGCCCCCATCAGAGATAGCCACAGTGCTATGGGCCTACAGTGTAGGTGTCCTGGGGAAGGGCAGCACCCAGAACGTCCAGTGGTACCGAGTGCCTGGGAGTATGGAGCAAAGCCTTGAGAACCACCACCTAGGGACTTCTGAGAAGGCGAGTGCACGGGTCTAATGAGGTCCAGGACGCTGTTGTACCCGGCGTGCAGTTGCAGGGTTAGGCGGAAGCTTGGCCCTCCTCCCACCCCTCCCCGCCCCTCTGGGCAATCCTGGTCAGGTACGGTCAGAGGGGGCCGTGTGGGTGAATGCTGGACAGCTGAGGACAAAGGGCCAGCGATGCCCTTCAGGGTCAAGGGAGGTTTCAAGAGCGGTTGCAAAAGCGGTTCCCGGCAGTTGGACAGGCGGTTGGGAGGTATTTTCCGGTTGGCGCGCCGTCGAGGGCGGACGGAACCGTTTTGTAGGGCTGCTCGTCAACTTAATGAATGTGGGGGAGGGGGTCTGGGTTCCCCCCGCCCCTTCAAGTGCAAGCCTTGCGCTGGTAGAGGGCCATGAAGGACCAAAACGCGGAGGTAAAGGGGGGTGGGGGGCTGGAGTGGACAGCGGGTCATCGCGTGCCCCAACCCCCTCATACCAGAGCCCTGGCGTATGCAGCATGTCAGAGAGACCGGCAAGGAGGAACTCAGGTCTCCCCGTGCAGTGACTCCCGTGTCCTTTTGGCCCCTGTGATGCTTGCCCGTCCCCCATCCCCTTCGTTGGACGCCGATGGGGCCGGCGGAAGGGGGGGCGGGAGGAAACTGCAGCAACAATGGGGGGGGGGGGGGCTCCTCTTTCCTGCTCCAGTGAAATGCCTGATTAATTCATGACCCCACTCAAAGTGGAGCCCTGCATATGCCCTTGTTTACAGTGACTGTCATTTCTGGCGTTCGAAATCTCACTCACGGTGGGGGGTACACGACGTCGTACCTGACAATGTTCCCTTCAGGGCGAGTATTCTGAGACATAAACACCGCCCCCCCCCACAACTACAACCACAACCACAACCACAACCACAACCACAACTGCCACCCTGCCCCGCCCATCGGGCCGGGACACCACTCCCGCCCCCCCCGCCCAAAATCAAGTTGAGCACAGCAAGTGCCAACAAGGGCAACGCCATTCGCGTGCTCCAACACATGCCAAAGGTTGCCAAAGGTGAAGAAGTCATTGGTTGGCGCACCAAGAAATCCAGGAATTCCACCAACTCTGTTGCACACGGCGTCCCCAACAGCACCTTTCCCTTTGTCTTCGATGTTGTCTGAGCTTCGCGAAAATTCTCATCAATCGCTTTTGACCCCCAAAACTCTTCTTCCGCGCCGACGCCCTGTGCACAGCGCACATGTGCAACCTCTACCGCCTCCAAAGCCGCATGCCACTGCCAACCAGCACGCCAAGGCCCCTCAAAAGCGGCCCCAAGCACCCAGCAGGAAGCAGAAGACGTTCCATTGAGCTGCAAGGACTGTGGCACGGATCTGCGGGGGGCTCTACTGACCCACCCGCCCACCCCGGCAAGCCCGACTTCATCGACTACACAGACGGATGCAGCCGCGCACAACCCTTGGCCGTCATGGACCTGGTCACAGGGCGCGGCGTCATATGGTCTGCCTCCCTGCTTCGTTTCCCAGCACGCCGCTGCCCAGCCCTTGCCCTGCCGCCCCTCCCCTGGCTTTGCTGCACCCTGCTCCCCCTCGGCCGGCCCCTGCACCGCCTCCCCACCTCGGCCTCGACCTCAACCACCACCTCCCCCTCCACCTCCACCTCCTCCTCCTGTGCCCCGTCTCGCCCCTGCCCCCCCACCTCTGCCCCGTTCCCCTGACCCTGCACCTGGCCCCAAACCCCGTCCCCTGCAGGTCTGCCATCGCTCAGTCTCAAGACCATGAAATCGCGGTCGACACCGTCGAAGTGTTCACAGATCTCGGCCGCACTGCTTTGCCTCGTGTAGCTCGGGTCGAGGCCGTACCGCTTCAGGTCCTTCCCGGAGCGCGTGCGGATGTACTCGGGGCAAGTGTCAGTGGCCCGCCAGAGCGGGTTCTGGTGGTGCTCTGTAACTGACAGAAACCGCTGCTCGAAGGCCCCGTCCCGTGTCAACTTTAGATGCAGCTCGGTGTCGACGTGGAACATGGTCTGCACGAGGTTTTGGTGCAGCGGCAGGAAGACCTGAATGGAACGCCAGTGGATTCAGTGTTCGGTCCGTGGCAGGGCACCGTGTGGAGGTCCAACTGTGAGCTTAAGCTCCAAGTGCACCGGTACAAAGGACATTGGACGTAAAAGTGGCAAACAGGGTCACAACCAGGGGGCGAGTGTGGATGGGTTGGACAGAATTTTGGTGGGATAAAATTCTTTGTCAAAACAAATGTTTTTGTCGGGAAAAACATTTTCATTGGAAAACTTTTGGTTGAAAACAAATTTTTTCGGACTGGCTTAAAAAAAATGCGGAAACGACACTTATTGTTGTTGTGACAAGGGCCCTTGCTGCTGTAGCACACGTCCAACCGGGAGGTCCACGGAGGGACGGTTGGCCACAAAGGACCTGTGCCCGGTTAGTTGTCTGTGTGTTTGGGCATGAAAACCCAATTGCATGCGCCAAGAGTCAGAGTTCTTCCCACAGTCAAGGAATTGTGAAACGTCCTTTGTGCCCCTCAGCCCCCCCTTACCAGAGCAACGGTGACTGGGGCAGGGCGTTGCTTGAGCGGAGGGAGGGGGGGGGTTTAGGGGAGAGCCCCCCCCCCCCCCGCCGAACTGCAGCATATCCGCAAGGAACTGCAAATATGTACCACGCTGACCCATTCAGCATGTACATTTGTCATAATGTCTGAAGGCAGGCAATGCAATTCATCTTTTTGGGTCCATACATTGTGCCCTCACCTAAACACCCCCAAGCAACACAAACAAGAAACGCAGAGGAATGCTCATTGTCATCGAATTCTTCGTCAAAAATCAATCAGAGTTGGACTCACCTGAGCTCGACTCACCATTGTCGTCCTCTTCTGAACTGGAAGAGGAACCAGAAGAATACAATGAATCACCACCTGGGTCTGACACATTGTCTTACAAACTCGCACAGAGTTGCCATTGGAGTGTTCAGAAAAAGTGTGGAACATGCTTTCTGTGCAGCATTGTATGCCTCTTGCCTGTTCTTCCGACCCCATCTATCTTGAAAGCGAAAACAGAGGATCGCGGCAATAACGTCGCCGCGTTTTGTGCAGGGCATGGATGGACCGGGGTGCCGAAGAATGTACGTATGGGACGCTGTGACATGAAATCTGCAGCACAGGAAATAAGTGATACGCGTGGAATGACCAAAGAACCCTGCTGTAGGTGCACCGAAGGCGCGCAAGAAAAAAATTGGCCCAAACGAAAAAAGGTTCCCAGAACCCTGGTTCTTCCGTGCTTTGGAGTGAGGGGGGAGGGGGGGAGGGGGAAAGACGCCGAAATTAAAGCAATGCCCTGGGACTGGGGTTCTGGACTCCGAGGGCCTCACCAGCACCCAACACAATTGCAACACATGGTGGCCAATCACAAACGGATGGGGGGCACATGCAGAAG
The DNA here is from genome assembly GCA_964036045.1 of Eutreptiella sp. 'Long Island Sound 2002'. Taxonomy (NCBI): domain Eukaryota; phylum Euglenozoa; class Euglenophyceae; order Eutreptiales; family Eutreptiaceae; genus Eutreptiella; species Eutreptiella sp. 'Long Island Sound 2002'. Next base: position 168,280,140 of record OZ038380.1, read on the forward strand.
CGGAACTGAAACTGGATCACATTGGATTTGAGAGGGAGGGCAGGCAGGAGGGAGAGAGGGGGCCACCTGACAATGCGGTGCTAACATGCCACGGCAAGCCATCTCTGTCAGGTTATGGAACTTGCCCTTAGCATGGTACTTAGAACCCCAGTCTCCAATCGGCATCCAGATCCAGTCATCAGCAACGTAATCGAACTGAATGGAGGGCCTGTGAAGCCACCAATGAAATGCGCGTACTGACAGCAGGGCGTCTTTATCTTAAATGCAGGAAAGAAACTGTCTTTGCCAAATCTCAAGAAGGCATGGGTCGGCCACCCCTCCTTCTACCCCGGGAGGGGGGAGGGGGGGACAACAGGGAACGTTTATAAGGGGCTGGGGGGTTTTGGGGTTTTGAGGCACCCACCCACCCAAGACCAAGCAACCCACCCAGACCCCCCCCCTCTTATAAACATTTGAGGGGGGGGGGGGGGGGTTGAGGCGCTCTCCCGGGGCTGAACGGCTCCCCAGCCCCACCTGAGGTGATGCTACCACGGCTGCCGAAGCACATGGTCCCGCCTTTTTTTTTTGGGTTTTGTACTTTTCTGATTTTTTTCTGTGTTTTCTGCTTTTTCTGGTTTTTTTTTATTTTTGTCGTTTTCTGCTGGGGCTACCTGGGCTTGGGCTTGGGGAACGCGGCCTGTCCTGCTTGTTGTGTTGTCGTTGTAGTTGCTGGAGATGGGGCCTGCGTTGCTGGCGATGGGGCCTGAGTTGGGCGTGCAGCTGCGGGTGCAGTAGTGGCAGGACTACTGCTACTGCTACTACTGCTGCTGCTTCCAATGTTGCTGCTGCTGTTGGCATTGCTGTTGCTGCTGCCACTGCTGCTGTTGGCATTGCTGCTGCTGCTGTTGGTGTTGCAGTTGTTGCTGGTGTTTGTAATGCTACTGCTGCTGCTGCTGCTGCCCACAGGGTTCTGCTCCTTCACAAAAAATGCTGACAGGGTCTTTGTAGTTTGCTGGCTTTTCAACCATTTTTGGTGTCTGTCACTTTTGCAATGCTCACGTTCAGCCTCTCCCACATTGGATATGAGTACTCCACAACCACAGCGGTACTTCCCAACCTGCTGCATAGCAACAAAGCAAAGAATGAGGTCTGCAGATACACAGGTCTGCAGGTACACACAAAGCGACCAATCCCATGACAAAATGCATGTCACTGCTGCTCCCAACCTTGCAAAAAAAGCGGAGCTAAAAAGTATTAGCCTCACCAGGGATTGAACCTCAGACTTCTAGCATGGCACTGCATTACCATTGTACTAACTGCCAGATCTGTTGAATTAACCTCCTGTTCGGCTTATTGAGCACATTTGAAATCGGAAAAAAAAAAGAGCGCCGTCAGCCTGCACACTGACATTAAACGGGGGGTCCTAGACTACACACGCACCCACCCAGAGTACAATTCTAAGAGGGGGGAGGGTCCCAGACTTTTCACCCACCCACCCAGGCTGGGGCACCCACCCAGACCCCCCCCCAGTTAACTTAATTCCTTATAAACGTTCCCTGGGGGACAACCATGCCCCTCCCACTGCCTACCAGTCCAACCACAACACTCCAGTTGCATGGCTGACCCCTTCCACTGCCTCCGTGTACAGCCACGCGCCTCCACGCGCCTCCCACCGCCCTCCTGAGCCCCCCCACTGCCACCATCTACAGCCACACCCCTCACACTGCCTAGTACCCCGCCGCCCCCTTGCAAGAACAGCACTGAAGTCCCAAACTTGGGCGGAAGCAACACCTAGTGTTGTTCTGAAAGGGGGGGGGGGGGGCATTGTAAAGGGCAAAGTAGGACATGGTTCCAAAAGTTGCGGATACTACACCTACCGTAGTTCTCACAAGGGCGTTGTTCTCGCAGGGGGGCCTCAATAGGTCAGGTGTGGACCCGCCACTTAGCTCCAGCCGCGCCTGCCTCACGACCTTCATTGCCAACTCAGTTCCATGATTGTGCGTGTCATGCGGACAGTGCTTTGCAGTTCTTGTCCCTCCCCTTCGCCCTGGATGGCGTAAGAGTTGGGCTGCCTCTACAGGGTTCTGGGCTTTGTCGCCTTTTCGGACTGAGTTTGGGGCGTAGCATTCGATAGTGTCCCATTTCGGTGTTCGCCGGTGCACTGGTATGCTTGCTGTCGCTGGCCCCTCTCGGCCACACACCTGTGTGTCGGGTATTCCGGGTCATGGGGGGTGCGGGGCGGTCAGATCGCAGGGGGGGGGGGGGGGACAACCACACCCCTCCCACTGCCTCCCTGTACACCGCTTCAGATGCCCCCGTGTAGCGCCCTGGCAATGCCCTTCCAGACTGCGCACCCGAACTGCCGCATCATCTCATTACACAGACGTCGGCTGTGAAAATCTGCGTTCAAGTGCCGCGGGTGCTTCAGTTCCTCTGGGGGCGTGGCCAGGGACACTGTGTACACGTCGTAGTCCGGCAGCAGGGCGACGATGCGCACTGCATCGCGCGTGAAGCGCTCGTCGAGGTCATGGAGTTCGTCGGCGTCGTCGACCAAAGACGTGATGGTCATCCCAAAAATCAGAAACTTGGGTTTCCCATTTGTGGGCAAGGCCATTCAGCGTTGGACAGTCGACACTGCCAATCCACAGGGCACGGGGACGCCGTCACCACATCGTACACAGACCTCTGGTGTGAGCCTACCAATCAAAGTCTGTGGGCAAAACACGGGCAGGCAGGTGGCTGTGCCTCTGGTGCGCTTCAGCCTGCCCTGCTACTATCTCAAGCGCCAGTCCTTCAAGTCGGATAGTGGGTCCGACTCGGGTGCTGTGCCCTGCCCCCGGGCCAAGCGGAGGAAGGAGGGGGAGGCGAAGAAGAGGGAAGAAGACCAGAGGGCCAAGAGGGAGGAGGAGAAGAAGGAGGCAGAACACAAGGAAGAAAAGAAGAAGAAGGAGGAGGACGAAGAGGAGAAGGAGAGGAACAAAGTTGTGGATGCCCTGAGCCGGCCCGACCCCAGCGGGCAGGGGTGACAGAGGGGGAGACCAGGTAGGTGCCCTTGGGACGGGGGGGACATGGGCAGGGGACAATTGGTAAGGTTAGGGTTTCCACCATCAAGGTTTGCGAAAGCACAAGATTATCACTGCAACAGAACTTGGGCCGGTCGACTTCAGGCAAGTCGTGCGCTCTTGGTTCTATCGAAAGGCAACACCTGGCGAAAGGACCCACTTCATTCGAACGCCTATCCCCCTTTCGTTAATCGCCTTCCTCTCATCCCACAAACTGCCTTCTCCACTATCACCACGAGCCACTGACTAGTGGCTAGAAGCACTCCACCACCGTACAAAACACACCACTGATGCTGTCCAGGCGGCATTCAAATGGCTGCAAAACCACCCAGCGCTGAATTACCATCTCAGGGCAACCATCTCTCGCGCTCTGGATCCAATTTCAGCACCTCCTTTGCCATTCCCCTCAAACGACCACTCCGTTACTCACAGCCAGAACCACTACCTCCAAGTGTATCACGCAAAGCACCCACCAAAAAGCGCAAGACCATGAGGAACATGCAAACATCACCAACCCAGCCACCAGACTGAGAGGCAGTCACACAGCACTGCACGCCCCCCTCCCAAACACCTTACAGGCAGTCCGTACCCACTTGGGGGGAATCTTTGCACTGCGCGCACACTGCGCGCTAATTTTAGACTATGTTCCCCCCGAAGAGCCCCCAAGCACACCCCTTGGAAACGCCCTTAGAATTAGGTGACCCAAACTGCCCCAGCTCAAGAAAGTTGCAAACTACCTTCCCTTCACATAACACACATCATGCACATCTGGAAAGGCCATGAACAGCGCATTGGTCGCCACCCTCAAGAACACACAATTGTCTTTTTGGTCCATTGTCAACTAAGTACACATTGAGAATGCGCAACTTGTGTGCACAACATGACACAGTTGCAGAATCAAAGAAATGTCACATTGTCACATGTGTGTGTGTCAATGCAATCCGTACAATATTGCAGTTCACACTTGTCACACATGGACATCTTTTCAGGGTCAAACTTGGTGCAACAAAGGGCACAAACATCCCCATCATCACCCACAACATCCTCATCATCATTGTCCTCCTGTGTACCCCCCCCCCCCTTGTCTAAGCTACGCCAAAGTACCAAATTAATACGGTCCCTACGCCTACTGTAGCTTAGACACGGGCGTAGCTTGCGCGCGACATATACAACTACCGACACACACGTAAATGAGCGCATAGTATGAGTGCACCTCAACCTCCACCCATGTTCCCAAAGGCATGCAAACACAAGAAAGCGATTGAAACATGGAAATTCAGGTTCACACCGCAAACTGGTCCCCCTTCTCCGATGGTCCCTTCATTGTGGCATCCACACGCTCACCGGTGGAACGTGTGAAAATAACCGGGCGTCCGGGTTCAAAAAGAGAAGATTGCATGGTGAGCTAGTGCAAGAAGGGGGAATATAATCCACAAATACCCCCAAAATCAGAGTTATGTGGGTTCAAGTGGGCAAACACTCACAACAAATGTGTACATGACCCTATGTACCTGGCAAATTCGTCAAACCCATGTCTTATGTGGTTGCACTAAATTTGGTACCGAATTAAAATTAGGTACCAAATTAATACGGTCCCTACGCCTACTGTGGCTTAGACAAGGGCGTAGCTTAGACAAGGGGGGGGGGGGGGTAGGTGCGGTCCATACATGTGCAGGTATGTGTTCCCATGGACCATATGGAGCGTACCGTACCTGTCTTCGAATCAAAAATTGCTGCAAATGCAAGAGTACACGCACGTACTCATGCAACTCCGTACCGGATCCCCTCCATATGTTCCTTACGATGCCCCAATGCCACATGCGTGCAAACAAGTGCTCAATGCGTGCCCTATAGAAACCATGAACATCATTGTACTCCTTTTGCCGCTCCGTCAACGTCAAAATCAGAAATCAAAATCAGAAGTCAAAACCTACGCTACGGGTCACCATGATGCCCCTAGGGGCCCCTAGTATCTCAAAGTATGGGTCTCTAGTACGGCCAGACGCCCAAATAGTTGCACTGCGCGCGCACTGCGCTTAAGGCTCCCCCTTGGGGTATGAATGCTTCGCCAGCCCAGCCCCACACACACAGCTCAGCACCCCCCCCCCCCCAAGGGACTTGCTTGAGCGGGGGGGGGGGGGTCCAGGGGAGGGGGGGAGGGGGTCCAGGGGGGAGGGATCCCCCCCCCGGAACATACCCAATCCACAGAGAACAGAAAAATTATTGGAGAATAAACAACTCAGCGCATGGAAATGTCATGTTGTCGGCCGTAAACAAAGGAAATTCATCATTGAATGTCAATTCAGGGTTCCCACATCTCACCAATACACAACAACTACAACAATGCGGGACATTCACCATCTCATGCCAAATGACGGTGATCTTTCTTGTCAATCAGAATTAGACTCGCCTGAACCGGTCGCGTGTGGCCATTTTTTGTGCCACAGCGACAAACTCGCACAGTGTGGCCATTGGTATGCTTAAAAAAAGTGTGGCACGTGCCTTTTGTGCCTCGTTGTAGGCTTTTTGCCTTCTATGACCGGTGATCCTATCTTTAAACCTAAATAGAGCAGCACGGCAATTACATCTTCACGTTTTGCGCGCAGCAACGGTGGGACCGGGGAGCTGAAATACACTGACAACGAGCGTTGGGGCATGGTACCCTCACCCCCCCGTGTCGTTCCCCACCCCAGGGAAGACGGTCCCCCACCACCCCCTGGGGGATGGTCACCAGGTGACGGTCCCCCACCCCCCCCTGGGGGACCACACCCCCACTGTACACAAACATTTGCAGGCACGATCATAAGAGATGCGGCGATATGCATCGCCGTGCTCTGAATGTCCAACGACCTTCGCCAAAACAGGTTCCCCCGTGGAGCGGATGAACATCACAATTGTCCCAGGGGGAAACATGGTTGTGCTATCAAGTTCCATTTCAGCGAAAGTGAGCAAAATGTCCTGCCATGAATGCAAGGGATGCAAGTGGTAGTGCCCCACAACACAGCCACCCACACAACAACACAATGAGCCGCAATGAAAAATTTTGGGTTGACCAAATGACGGTCCCCCACCCCCCCCCCCCGGGGAACGACAAGGGGTGGGGAACGACACGGGGGGGTGAGGGTAGTCTGGAAAACAAGGTATATGGAGCACACATGAAGCAATATGTACACAGTGTATGGCATGTGCCGAAGGCGCCGAAAAAATTTCTCCCACAACTAAAAAATGTTCCCAAAACCCAGGTTTTCGGGTGCACTTGAGCTGAGGGGGGAGGGGGGGAGGGGGTCCAGGGGAGGGGGGGAGCGGGGGAGGGGGGGAGGGGTCCCCCCCTGCCGGAATGAAAATTAAAGCAAGTCCCTGTCCCCCCCCCCCCCTGACACTGCAACCCAACCCCCCCCCCCCCCCCCCATGTCTCGATGCATCCAGTGAACACGCTTTCTCCTCTGCAGATACTGCCGCTTTCCCGGCGCTTCAGACACTACTCAGTGGAGTACTTCTGGCGTTATCTGCACAAGTTAAACGTAAGCCAGACACAGAGTTCATTCCAGGTTTGGAACTGGTGCTGCCAGACACCTGCATTTTGTCGTCATTGCACTGCCTTGCTCTCTTACCAGCCTGTTTTCTATTTTTTTTCACTTTTTTACTTCATTATCCTGCCCCAGCCCGCCATAGGTCCCATACACAGGCACAGCCCATGCCCAGGCACATAAACAACGGCACACAGGCGCACAGCAAGAGACACACAGGACAGTGCTTTTGGTGACCACTGGCCCGCCGTCACCCGCAGCAGCCCCAGTCAACACATCAACCTATGTGTACATATTCACGTGTCTCGCTTTCGCACATGGAACCGAACATGTCTGAATTGAACCCAGGCGGGGGAAACCGCCACGGGCAAAAAAAGGGCCCAATGAGTGCGCACAAAACCCACCTCTTTCGTCTGAAAGGGGTTAGATAGGCTCCAGCGCGACATCCCCCCTGCCTTCTCGGGGGCCCCGGAGAGGGCGGAATGGATACGCAACCCCTGCAATCTTGGGGGTCCCCAGAACAGGGGACAAAATCAGAACTGGCTACATCACCTGTGCCTTCTCAGGGGCCGAAAGTGGGCGGAATTGCTACGTAACTCCTGTGTTCTCAGGGCTCCCCTGGAAAAGGGGACACAATCGGAATTGGCTACGTCACCACTGCCCTTGCATTCTTGGGGGTCCCCGGAACAGGGGACAAAGACAGAAATGGCTACATCACCCCTTCATTCTCGGGGGCGAGAAAGTGGGTGGAATTGCTATGCAACCCCTGTGTTCTCGGGGGTCCCCCAGAAAAGGGGGCAAAATCAGAATGGGCTACATTACCCCTGCCTTCTCAGGGGCCCAAGAGAGGGCAGAATGGCTACGCAACCCTTGCATTCTTGGGGGTCCCCCAGAAAAGGGGACAAAGACAGAACTAGCTACATCACCCCTTGATTCTCGGGGGCCCGAAAGTGGGCGGAATTGCGACGTAACCCCTGCGTTCTCGGGGCTCCCCAAGAAGGGGGGACGAAATCAGAATTGGCTACATCACCCGTGCCTCCTCGGGGGCCTGAAAATGGGCGGAATTGCTACATGACCCCTGCGTTCTTGGGGGTCCCCCAGAAATGGGGACGCAATCAGAATTGGCTACATCACTTGTGCCTTTCCGGGGGCCCGAAAATGGGCGGAATTGCTACGTCACCCGTGCGTTCTCGGGGGTCCTCCAGAAAAGGGGGGGGAAATCAGAATTGGCTACATCACTCTTACCTTCTCGGGGGCCTGAGAGTGGGCGGAATCGCAACGTAACCCCTACGTTCTCGGGAGTCCCCTAGAAAAGGGGACAAAGACAGAACTGGCTACATCACCCCTACCTTCGCAGGCACCCAAACATGGGCGGAAGTGCAATGTAACCCCTGCATTCTCGGAGGTCCCCAAGAAAAGGGGACAAATCAGAATTGGCCACATCACCCCTGCTCTCAGGGGCCCGAAAGAGGGCGGAATGGCTATGTAACCCCTAGTTTCTTGGGGGTCCCCAGAAAAGGGGACAAAATCAGAATTGGCTACATCACCCCTACCTTCTCGGGGGCCCGAAAGTGGGCGCAAGGACTACGTAACCCCTGCGTTCTCGGCGCTCCCCTACAAAAGGGGACAAAATTAGAATTGGCTACATCACCGGTGCCTTCTCGGGGGCCCAAAAAGGGGCGGAATTGCTGCACAACCCCTACGTTCCGGGGGATCCGCCAGAAAAAGGGGACAAATCAGAATTGGCTACATCACCCCTACCTTCTGGGGGCCCGAAAGTGGGCGGAACTACTACGTAACCCCTGCGTTCTCGGCGCTCCCCTACAAAAGGGGACAAAATTAGAATTGGCTACATCACCGGTGCCTTCTCGGGGGCCCAAAAAGGGGCGGAATTGCTGCACAACCCCTACGTTCCGGGGGATCCGCCAGAAAAAGGGGACAAATCAGAATTGGCTACATCACCCCTACCTTCTGGGGGCCCGAAAGTGGGCGGAACTGCTACGTAACCCGTACGTGCTCGGCGGTCCTCAGAGAAGGGGACAAAATCAGAATTGGCCACATCACCCATGTCTTCTCGTGGGCTCGAAAGTGGGCGGAATAGCTAGGTCACCCGTGCGTCCTCGGGGGTCCCCTGGAAAAGGGGACAAAATTAGAATTGGCTACATCACCCCTACCTTCTCGTCGGCGAGGAAGTGGGCGGAATTGCAATGTAACCCTTGTGTTCTCAAGGCTCCCCTAGAAAAGGGGACAAAATCAGAATTGGCTACATCACCGGTGCCTTCTCGGGGGCCTGAAAGTGGGCGGAACTGCTACGTAACCCCTGCGTTCTCGGTGCTCCCCACAACAAGGAACAAAATCAGAATTGGCCACATCACCCATGTCTTCTCGTGGGCCCGAAAGTGGGCGGAATAGCAGGTCACCCGTGCGTCTTCGGGGGTCCCCTAGAAAAGGGGACAAAATCAGAATTGGCTACACCACCCTACCTTCTGGTGGGCGAGGAAGTGGGCAGAATTGCAACGTAACCCCTGTGTTCTCAAGGCTCCCCTGGAAAAGGGGACAAAATCAGAATTGGCTACATCACCCATGTCTTCTCGTGGGCCCGAAAGTGGGCGGAATAGCTACGTCACCCGTGCGTTCTCGGGGGTCCCCTAGAAAAAGGGACAAAATCAGAATGGGCTACATCGCCCCTGCCTTCTCGGGGGCCCAAGAGAGGGCGGAATGGCTACGTAACCCCTGCATTCTTGGGGGTCCCTAGAAAAAGGGGACAAAGACGGAACTGGCTACATCACCCGTGCCTTCTCGGGGGCTTGAAAGTGGGCAGAATTGCTTCGTAACCCCTGCGTTCTCAGGGGTTCTCGGGGGTTTGCATCTATGGCACATTGTTTGCTACCAGAGAGGCCTCACCACCAATGGGGCAATTGTCTTGATTGAGACATTGTTCTACATGATGGGCATTGCATATGTTCCTTTGTGGAAAAAAGGGAAATCAAATGATAGAGCACAAAAATGCAACAATGTTCATGGCCGGTACTATCTCCATGTGGAGCAATATTTCCCACCATTTCACAAATATGACAGTGGAGGAATGATCAGCTCACCGCTTGCTCATTGTTCTTTTGGTGCCCATAGCGCTATTTGGGAGCTTCCAGGGTCAACTTTCGGTGTGAACGTGTAATTGCCCAAAATCTTGGGGATAACGTGCATTGCAAAGGACAGAAATGCTTATTAAAAGCAGTTTTTGGACCGGGGTACCACTAGATCATGCGCCCTTTCATTTCATCAAAATAAAAAGATGTAAAGTGTCAGGGTTGCATACTGTGCACACACCTGTGCACCATTGCATGCTGTGCACCCGTTCCTGTTGATGTTGCCACACCATGCCATAGAAATTTGTGTGCAAAGGGGAGTAGATAGGGTGCTTTGATGCTTGTTGAAAAGGCGCAGCGGGCATAATGCTTGCATAAAGACCTTTTGGGGAGCGCCTGGAAAGATTGGGTAGTTGTGTTGTACAAAAATTTGTGGGCATGTGGGCAATGCATGCGTGGCATTCGCGGTACTGATTCATTTTCAATTCGGGACACTCGAATTCACTACGTGCATGTGTCTTGCATGTGTCTGTGGGGACAATCAGAGTACTGTATGAAATAATACAAGCTTTAAGCTGCTTGGGTGCATACACCAGGGCACATGATGGACTGAGAGAGCACGATGAGGGTGCACACACTTTCGCCTGGGGAATGTGTTCCAGTCCATTATGGAGACACCAAGGATGGCTCTAGCCAGGGGACAGCAACATTTACCAGCATGGGCCAAGGACGAAGGGGGAAGTGGGGGCTGGGAGGGTGGGGCAGGCAGACACAAATCAGACTCGGGAGAATCACTGAGCGGATGGAGTGAGGTAGAGAAGTTGATACGGTTGTATATGCAACAAGTGTGGTACGGTTTATGGCTGGACGAAATGCAGTCAAAGCGAGAAAGGAGCTTGGGAACAGGCAGTCCTACCACCCCCCATGCCGCTGGCCCAGGCCACATTCCTCACTTCCGAAGCAACAGATACTTAGCTACCATATGGCCCCCGCAACAAAGGCCATATGGCAATCACTCTTCCAAAGCAGTGCTGCATGGAGCGTTGAGTTCGCCCATGTTGGGCTATCAAATGTATCTTGGGCTGGCTTGGGTCAGCCCTCCCAGTCAGCACACCGCCTCTTCACCAACCCTTCACTTCACTCTCAGTTCCGCGGGCGGGGCGGGGCCAAGGGGAGGGGGGGCGCAAGCAGGTCTCAAAGCGCTCTACACATGCATGTCCTGGGATGCATATGCAGCAATGTCCAGCAGTTCCACAAGATCATTGGTATGATACACGTGTGCTACCATACAATTGTCTGCACCTGATGGCCTTTGTTTTGTCAACACAACCGTGTTTGTATGCTACAAGACAGGAAAAGGCACCCTAATGCAACCATCTTTCACCCGAGTCACCTTGCGTGTGCTGGCACTCCTTGGCCAAGTAACCTGGACTAAGACTGTGTGCTTCAGGGGAAGAGTGTGGGGGGTAGGTGTACCTCGGTTGGTACCAATGTGGCCTACGAGCTTCAAAGCGAATTGGCTGTGTGTGAGGGGGCCGGAGGCCAAGGGGGGGGGGGGGGGTTAGAGGGGCCATATTTCTTCGTTCCAGGTGGGGGTCCAGCGACACGCCCCAACAGGCGCCAAATATCATCAAACCTTCGGCAGAAACTTGTGTTCAAACATTGTGTGGGCTGTGCACCTGTTGGAGCATCGGTTGCACACATGCGCACGCATCGTGTCCGTGACTCCCCTTACATCTGCATACCGGGGGCCAAAAGAAGTTATGGCTGGTGTGTGAGGAGCCAGTGCCCTGGGTTAGGGTGCACATTGAAAAATGGCACCTAGCACCACGTATTCCTCAGCCGGTCACTGTGGGACCACGCATGTGCACAACATCACTGTGACGGGGGGATGGGGGGAGGGGGGGGGGGTCCCATTGAGGCCACGGTCACCTATTTTTTTTTCGGCCCGCTTGCGCCCATTTGCGCGTACTTTTCATCACTTGAGCCCGTCTTCCCCGTTTTCGGGGCGTCTTTATCGCCTTGTCCCCCATGTGCGTCCCTTTTCGCTGAATTTTTCATCGGTCGCCCGTTGGGACACGGTCCACCCCCCGCCCGCGGACCAAACGTCCGCCCATGGCTGATGCGTACGGCCATACTACTGGGAATACGATACCAGCAGCGCTGGGTACTCAGACTCAGACTCAGAACTTTATAATCAAAAGGCACTGCGAGGTACTGCCGTCGGGTAAGCTTAAACGTCAGTCGGTTGATTGTCAACCGCCGTTGGTGAGCCCAATCCTGACACCGACAGCCTGAGAACGCCCTTAGTTGGGGGGGGGGAGGAGGAAATAACGTGCTTATTCGGGTAAAAAGGGGGAATATCTTGCTTAGTGGGGAAAAAAAGGGGAAACCTTGCTCCTAAAGGACAGCTCTTTTCATAGCAGTTCTGAACTGGTAAGGCTGTACACCAGAGCATGATGGCCTGCACGGCCTATACCCTTTCAAGTGTCAATACACTCTGTGCTGTGGGTCGACATGCAGATGGAAACCATGCCTCCCTCGCACAGTCAAGCACAGGGGGCCATTCACTGTACCCTACCCTACCCTGCCGGAGGGTAGGGGGTCAAGCACTGGAAACGTCAGAGACCAAACCCTTCCCAGAACACGCAAGCAGAACCCCCCAACCAACAAACCACACACACAGCATAGGGGCTCACCCAAAATGGACAAACTGCGGCCCTGACCTGACATATGGTCGGGTTGCCGGGTGCAAACAGGGAGTTTGCATGGGAACTGTACGAGGGAAGGGTCCAAAGAGCCACATCAAACAAAAACCCCGTTCCATTGCCTGGCAACCGGAATGACACATACAATGCAATGCATACACCACCCAAAGATATAATATAGCGACTAACAATATAGTATAATGGCCGGGGGTTGTGGCAAATTCAAGCGCGAGGAGGGGGGAAGGGGCTTAGAACCCAGCTCGCAAAGGCAGGGGAGAGGTCTGAGAAAGGGGCTCCGCGGTCCTGGCCCTCAAATGACAGTTAAAAAATTAGAACCAGAGAATGTTCTTGATGCCAAAAAAGCTAAATTTTCGGCACAAGTTTCTCAAAAAAATGTTGAACACCCCATCAAATTGATTCAGCAGAAAATGCCAGAAAGCACACTTCACAGGGTGGATCGCTCGGTTTTTCCTTCTGGCAGATGTGGTGATATTCACTGTGATCCTCCAGTGAACACTGCTGCATATACATACCAGGACATACCAGGACGTGCCCTCCCCCCCCTTGAAATCTCCCCCCATGGCGCCAGTCTCCCCATCGGGGGGGGGGGGGGGTCGCCAGGTGACGGTCTCCCCCCTGAGGGGGGGAGATTGCAAGGGTATTTCAAGGCAAACTGTGGTACCCTCCACTGATGCAAGCAAGTACAGGGTCCTTGTCGGAAACTCTCTCCAAAACATGGAGCAGCATTCACAGAATTGTTCCTCCACATCTCGGCCAAAAGTTTGGTTGATTTGGACCTTGTCACACCCTTGGCTATATGGGGTAGTGTTCGGGGGGCAAACATACATGTACAACATCAAGGAAAATGGCTGCATGCAAACCCCTGCAATAGGAAGGAAATCATATTAAGGAGCAATAGTCCATGGGGCTTCTACCCATTCCAGCCCTCAGACTCACCCAAGGGGCAAGTCGCGCGGGGCAAACCCCTGCAATAGATAGATAGATAGATAGAAAACAGTGAAGTGACCCCCCCCCCGGGGGGAGATTTCAGGGGGGGGGGGGGGTGCATGTGTGGAGCGGTTTTTGGGCCCTGCTTGCAGGCCCCTAAAAAGGGTTCACCGGGGCCACACCCAGAATTGGAGTGCGAACCTGTGCCCCAAAACAGATCTTTCACAAACCTCTTAGAACCTCGTGGCCTATCTCGTCGGCACCCAGGAGTGCCTGCACAGCACAAAACAGTTTGGCGTCCTCAATTAAGTCCTCCACCCGAGGCCGCCTTGTGTTACCTGGTTCCCATAGACCAAGTGAGCCCAGCAGGTGGCTACTGACCAAGGGAATGGGCAACACGAAAAATAAGTTCCGTTTATAAGGGGTGGGGGGTGGGGACCCAAGAGGGCTCGAAGCCCCCCCCCCCCCCCCCTTTCCCAACTAGCAATTGGATTTACCAGGCCCAATGCAGCGTTCACTGGCATCACTTGAGCCACTGGATCAAGTTTACCCAGCCTGCCGGTAAACTTATTTCTAATACCGGGGGGCGAATTGGCTATGGCACCAGATGATGCCCATCCCTGCTTGCACTTGAGCAGCAAAGGGGTACCGGGGGCTTCAGCAGCAGCTTCAATCTCGTCATTGGGGATGTGTGTGCACATAGCAGACACACACACCTTCATTCACACATTCACACACCTGCGCACAAACTTTTGACCCCCCCCCCTCCCCACCCCCCCACCCCCCCCAAAAAAGTGTTATCCAGTTTCAGGGGATAGAGGCCGCAGAATCAAAAAAAACCCCTGGGGGATCGTCTTATTGGGCAAAATAATGATTTTACAAGGGTCTGGACATCACATATCATGCCTTGGGGTATGCTACGTGAATGACCCCCAAAAAGGGGGGGTATACTCTGCGCTTCATCTAACAACCTCTCTTCGAGGTGAGTTTGGCATCACATGGCCTGTCACATGGCCTGTCTTAGCCCCCAACCCCAGATCAGTTGGACCTCATGCTATCCTTCCCAGCAGGCTCAACCAAGACCATCCACAGGGTTTGTCACATTTCCGTGGCACGGAAAATCGCGGCAAAGTACGAGACACCACAGAAATGAAGGAATGTGAAAATCCCGGAACATCACTATAAAGCACGGACGCCAGGGAAACATGGAAACAATGGGGGCGTTTTCGCACAGCGCGCGCACAGCGCCAATTATTACGGTGATTATCCAGGTAACAACCCTGAAAACCGCCCACCTGCGGAATCATGCACAATTAATTCAAAACTCAAAAATTCAAACATCTGATGCTTGCCATGGGTCCCAGGGACCTAAATTCGGCCCCCTATAGCCCCGTCCACTGCAGCAGCCATTCAATGACGTCCTTTCAATCTTCTGAACTTACCGAAATCCCGGTGGTGGAGAACAGCCAACTTTTCGCACAGCGCGCGCACAGCGCACGATACGCCCCCTTGTTCTTGTGACAGATTCTTTGCAACAGATTCTTTTCAATCTCCACATTTCAGTACCATGCGTGACAGTGATGTGGAAAACTTAGCCCAGACAAAGAACCTTCAGCCAAAAAGGTCGAGGCCTGACAGAGGGCATGGAAACGGGGTGGTAAACAACAGCCTGGGCAAGAGCGGCACAACTCCCACCGATCCACACGGTGTTGAGCAGTTTATCAATGGCAACTGGGGGGTTAGCAACAGCGGGAGTGGGGGGGGGGGCACATGCATCTTCTGTGAGGACTGCCCTGGGAGGTCCCGATTGGGCACACTGCAGTGCCATGGTGTGGAGGGGCTTCCCCTGAATGACAAGTAGAGCGATGGCAGGGACATTGTGCACTGGCACGTGGACCCCGCAGTACGCTGACAAAGTGAAGGAGCCATGTGCAGCGGTGGTCGTTGGGGGCTGCAGCATTGCTACCGTCGTTTATGGGGGAATGTTTGCCCGGCGCGCGCCCGGCGCGCTACTTTTAGACTATGTTCCCCCCGAAGAGCCCCCAAGCACACCCCTTGGAAACGCCCTTAGAATTAGGTGACCCAAACTGCCCCAGCTCAAGAAAGTTGCAAACTGGGGTACACAGTACCACTCTCGCTCCTTTAAGGGCAATCTTGGTCAACACCTTAGCAAGTTGGGGGAATGGGGGGTTAGGATAGCACAACCACATCGATCTCCAGTAGAAGCGATAGGCGTTATTGAGGTATCGCGAACAGTAGAGCTGCATCATAACATTGGTCCCACAAGTGTGGGTGTCAATACATTCAGTACAATAGTGCTCCTTACACTCATCACAAACTGCGACGGTGGAGCGTTCTAGCAACACAACACACACACTTCTGCCTCATCCTCTGCCTCATCTTGCGTGCCACAACCGAGCAAACAGCTGCTCAATGTGTGCCCTATACCACCCGTGCACGTCATTGTAACATTGTTGGCGGGCTGTCAAAGTGCCATTCTTTCTTCTAATGAATGGCACAATGACATGAATCCGGCCCTTATAAGCACCATCATGGCCCCCAACTTGGAAATCAAAGAAATCACCTCGGGTACGAGAAGGTCCATACCCATCCCAAATCAAAACATCTGCTGATGTCCCGGGGGCCAAGGGGCAAATCCATATAATGTTGCCCAACATATCAACCGCAACAGAGGGTGCCTCAGCGCACCGCGCGCGCGCACCGCGCGCTGAGGCAGACGCGTCACTTACCGCCGAAATGCACACCTTTTTCAGACAGGTACCGCCGTTCTAAGTCAACCGGGCTACAGTCACACCGCGCGCGCGCACCGCACGCGAGGCACCCTCACAGTCCACCGGTAGGGCACGGGTCACAAAAGATGCCCGGCGCGCGCCCTGCGCGCGCCCGGCGCGCTAACGTTCCCCCTATACGCCCTGCCCTCGCTGCACCGTTGTCCATGCTCTCCCAATACAGGCTGGCGAGAAACAATGTTCCGGTCTGTCATTGTCCCAGACACGTTTCTGCACATACTAAATTAGCTTTCCTGTCACCACCCTTTAAAACCACCCATCACCAGGGAAGCATAGGTCCACAGGGCAAAAACAGCACATTTAGATTGAAAGCTGACAGCATTCAGTGTGAAACATACTTTGTTTTGACTTATCATCTGAGTTTTTGGACTGAGTAGGGATCTGGAACAGTCTCGTGTCTGGCAACACAGTGGTTGCCACAACCACTTTGGCCATTTGGGAAAATGGGTCCAAAAAAGCCTAATTCTCGCACACTGCGCACACAGCATACAGTGCACCCTCTTGGGGGGGGGGGGTAAGAAATGCTGATGGCCCATTACACCAACCATGGTGTGCCAATATGATTCGGAATAGTTTGCGACAAGCAAACAACGGCTGGAGTGCGCAAGGCGAAGCTGAAGCCCAATGGCCGGGCTTCCCCGCTCGGTTACTTTTTTTTTTTGCAACAGGCCTGCGCTAAGTAGCGATGAGGCTCTCGGGTTCACAACCCGGTCTCTGCATCAGTGCTGCAGGGCGCAGTACAGTCACCCGATATATCGTGTGGCCGGAAAGGCAAAGCTGGATCTGTGCTTGCAGAGGGTACCAATGCATGGTAGTGCAGCGGGGACTGCCACGCCGAAGCAACCCAAAAGTTCAGGGATTTAAAGTTTCAACAAGGATGCATTGAGGTTCTTACTTTCGTACTTTCATAAATGGCGGTTACACACAAACATGTTTGCTGTGAACCATACTTCCCCGCTCGGTTACCTTCGGGTCCGCCAGCCAGTCCCTGCCGCCACCTGTGCCAGCACCGCCGCCAGCAGTGACCTGCACACCGCATGCCCATCCACCATGACAATGCAGGGCGCGTGCCCTGGCCGCCGATGCATCAAACCTGTGTCTGTTCTTGCCTTGAAACTGCGGACCAGGCGAGAGCAGGCGGCAAGTTTATTCAGTCCAAGCTGCGTACACATTCTGTTTTCTGCGCACCGCTTGTGGGCATGATATCACAGCAGGTGGTAAGGCTACCAAACAGTCTTGCCCAAGCTACTCTCAGGGCAATGACCATGTCAAATCATTGGCGTCCCAAGCTGAGACGGAAATGGTATGGAGATGCCCCCCATGCCTTCTTGGCAACTGCTGGCGCTCGCAGGTCCATAGGCGGAACAAATACCCCCCGCTCCCCCTTGTATAAGCTATGCAAAAGTCCCAAATTAATACGGTCCCTACGCCTACTGTAGCTTTGACAAGGCCGCAGACCCCCAGGTTCAAAAAGAGAAGTTTGCATGGTGAGCTAGTGCAAGAAAGCAGAATATAATACACAAATATCCCCAAAATCAGAGCTATGTGGGTTCAAGTGGGCAAACACTCACAATAGATGTGTCCATGACCCTGTGTAGCTGGCAAATTTGTCACCAAACCTATGTCTTATGTGGCTGCACTACATTTGTACGGAATCAAATTAGGTACCAAATTAACACGGTCCCTGCACCTGCTGTAGCTTGGACAAGGGCGTAGCTTATACAGGGGAGGGGGGGGGTACAGGGCAAGCGGTAGCGGAGGTGGCATTCGTTGAAATCAGGGTTTGAAGCACTGATGCGCACAGTATTGCAGCAATCACATAAAGACACCAAAGAGCTCTTTGGCCATGGGAGATGCAGTAGGCCGTTTTGCTGCCCCAGTCATGATGGAGGCAAAGGTGGCCTTGTGTTTCGGAGGGAGGGCAGGAGGGAGAGGAAGCAGGGAGGGGATAAGGAGGCGGCTATCACTGTATTTGAGGAGGGCTTCGCTTGCCAAGGGTGAAAGAATCAACTTGAAGAGGCGCTTGGAAAACGTCAAGAGCGGGCGGTGCATAGCCAGCTCTGCCGGACAGGGAATGACCCTCCAAGATCCTCCACAGTCACCTTGTGGTGTTTCGGCAACAGGGTGCCCACAGGCCGGGGGGGGGGGGGGGTTGCACCGCGTGCACCTGTTGGACTATTTTACCCGAAAACGGACCCAACCTCCTCATGCATGAAAAAGAGCCCCACAAACAGACAAACAGCACAACACAACGCGACAGTGGTTCAGCATTGGCGGTTCACGCTTCCCAAAGTGCACATTCAAGTCCTCCTGGGTTGCAGACACCTGAAAACAGTTACCAGAGGTCCCACAAGCGACACAAAGAATGGGTGCCCAAACCCTGGGACCTCTGGCAGCGGGGTCTGCCGCCCTTGACTTTCCACACCACGTGCGCACAGCATCGAGTGCTCCCCCTAATGGGCATGCACGAGGCAAACCATGAGCATCCGGCAACTCACATGTTCGGAAACCTAATGGGACAAGGGTAAGGTAGCAATGGTGCCCTCCCCACCTTGGGGATGAGAATACAACTCACATGTTCGGAAACCTACTGGGACAAGGGTTAGGTAGCAATGGTGCCCCTCCCCACCTTGGGGATGAGAATACAACGGGGGTTATGTTGGAATGGTTCAGCTCCCGGCTGTGGGGACTTGGATATAGCAAGGGTTGAATGGGCATGTCCGTCTCGGCTCCCACTTGTGGGGATGCGGATGCGGTGAGGGTGATGTAGATATTGTGTGCCTCCCTGCTTTGGGTATGGGATGTTGTGGGGGTTATGGCAAACAATAGCCACATCACACCGACACCACGCTTCATTTGTGCAATAAACAGATGACGGCCTCATATCATTGATTTTTTTTTGTACATCCGCCAATTCAATGTACAGCCCGGTCTGGGGAGCGGAATCATGGCTATGCCACAGTCCGTAATGGTCTGATGTGCCAGTCTGTCCGAGGCGTTCATAAACGATCCCTCGAATTTCCAGCATTGCTGCATTCAACCATCAGGGTAGTGTCAGTGTATGACGCTGATCACAGCAACTGCTCGTTATTGATTCTTGCTCTCACCTCTGGCTCTTCCCTCTCCCTGCTCTATCACTGATTTACCCTCTATCTCCGTCGTTTTCTGTCCCCTTTTCTTCCCTCTCTCCTAGTCATGACCCACAGTGATTCCTGTTTTGTCCTATAGTGGTGCAGCAAACCGATGCATCCACTGATGACAGCCTCATATCATTGAAACACCAGTCTCCGGTAACATGGCCAGAGCAAAACCTTGCATGATGCACTTATGGTGTGACGTGTCCTCTGTGCGCAGGCATGTGCACCGGCAACAGGAAAAAGAGCCCCCCTCACACGAACACGAATCTGAGGCCAACAACCAGACGCAACCATGATCCAGAATGTCCCTCCACAAGACAAGGGCAAACCACCGCTCTGTGTTCCACACAACACGCACCACCATACTACCCTGAGAGCGTACTTTTTTTTTTAAACTCGTGACCGAAGTTCCACCAAGTGTCCAAGTGTCCATTGAGAGTACACATAGCAGGTCATGGGTCAGTGACAGGACTACCATGAGAGCGTAGCCTGACCAGACGGTCATGGCGATCCGCCGGCACAAAGCAGGCGAGTGCACCGGTCACTCACATGGTATCCAGTATCATGTGGTTTCCATGGGGTCACGGCAACTAGGGTCACTGAGAGGCCGTCAGGGGCCCAGGTCGCCTCGGGCGTTGCGCACCAAACAGTTGCGTTGCGCACCAAACAGTTGCAGGTAAGGGCAGGGTGCATTAGAAGGGAAGGAGCCTCAGAGGGGGTTCCAGCAGCAATGGGGCAGGCGGTTGGAGGGGGCTGCGAGAGCGATTGCAGGCGGTTGTTGTCGCTGACAAACGCCGTGGAAGCTGGCATTTGCCGCAAAAGGAGGCAGCGGCCTGGCCGGAGGCTGGAGGCTGGGGGAGGGGTGGGGGCAATGCATCCCTGGGTCAGAGTTTTTGAGTGTCCTCTCCCGGGGAATCACAAAACGGGCAGTCCCATGCCTGCCCTTTCGGTTTTTGCCCCCTGTCTTCCTCATGGCCAAGCCCCCCTGCACATGAAAGATAACCCACCGGGATGGACGTGGCGTACTTAAGGTGGGCGACGGAAGGCGTGGGTTGCACATGGCGTACGGTTTTGGCGGTGGAGGAGGGGAAGGAAGATGGAAGCAACACAGACACTCTGGCCTTGGAAAACTGTCCCATCTTCAGTGCCGGACGGGGTACCGGGGGGGGGGGGGGGGGGATGGTGCGGGCATATTTTGGTGAGGCAAAATTCGGTGAGGGGAAATTTTTGGTACAAAATCTTAAATACAATGGAAAAATGTGGCACAACTTTTCCAAATAATGGGCACTCCAGGAATTGAACTGAAAACTTCCAGCTTGCAAGTGTAGTACTTCTACAACTCAGCCATCTACTTTCCCTGCTGCTCACCTGTGAAACAGGGTTCAAAGTGAAAACATAATGTCCCCAACAATTTAGACCCTCAGAACCTTGTACTGGAGAGAAAATGTGCACAGATCTGGTAAGGGCAAGAACGTGGCTTCAGTCCTTAAATACCACGGCAAAATGTGGTACAATTTTGGTGTGCCACATTTCGCCATTCCGAATTTCGCACCTGCCATACCCCCCCCCCCCCCCAGTATGTGTCCTGCATGACTGTCGACGTCTGCAGCCTGTTCCATGTCACTGGCCTGGAACTGTCCCACTGGTTCGACGTCTGCAAAATGGATCCCCCCCCCCTCCCCCCCCCTCAAACTGACGGTGCTGCCGCCTCAGGGAATGCAGTACAAGACTTCGGGAAAGGCAGTCAAGAGGTCTGGAGCGGCGTTCTGCAGCGGGCGTTGTTCGGGGTGTTGCGTCCCAGAGGTACCCATTGGTTGCAGGCAGGGAGGCGAGCAGTCACAATGTCAGGTCCCGGCACTGGCGGCGGCGTGAGCCCTGCGCAACCCGGCCGCCTGCAGTGTTCGGCGGGGGAGGCCGACCCCAGCACCCGATGTTTTTGCTGCCGCCAGAGGGAGGGCAGACGGAACCTTGCTTGTCGGGCGGTGTAGAGGCCAATGGGGTCGCGGTTGTACTGGGAAGGTCAGGAGTGGGTTGGATGCACACCTGGCGGCACGCACGCACGCAGGCACGCAGGGAACTGCAAAAACAAGAACAGTGCACACACGATGAGAACCGCAAACAAGAACAGAGCGAGAACAGCGGTGAAAGAAAACTCCTCCGGGGCTGCCCTGACGTCTTTCGGTCTGTTGGTACAGAAGGGCAAAGTGCAGTCCTGGACAGGGGGTCAGTGCAGATACAGGTCACTCCTGTCCCTTCACCTGCTCCACCCTCTGGGTTGCACCAATCAACAGACCAAGAAGAACCCCCATGGAGGAGTGCGTGTTCATGACTGCCCAAAACAAATTACATCCTGTGTTAGGTGTAACCACCCAACCGCAAAAACACAAACATGAAACAGACAGACAGAAGGCTACATGGCCATCACACACACACACACACAAACACAAACACACACACACACACACACACACAGACACACACCTACACAGAGACAGCCCCCCACGCTCGTACCCCCCCCCTTGGCATAGTGTGTAACCGCCTCTGGTCCGCCGCGTGCCGCCGGTGGTGCAGCACCCAACGGCAGGGAGTACAAAGTTCATGTGCACGTGCATTTGCCAAGAGCGGTACCCGGGCTCAACCAGGCCTTTACCTCTGTCTCCCACTTTGACCTGCAACATTTTGACTGTCACAGAGAAGAGCCTCACCTTTGCATGCACCCCTTTTGTTTGTGTGTGTGTGTGTGTGTGTGTGTGTGGTTGTGGTGGTGTGGTGTGGTGGTGTGGTGTGGTGTGGTGTGGTGTCGTGTGGGGTGGTGTGTCGTGGTGTGGCGTGGTGTGCCGTGCCGTGACGGGGGGTGCCGTGGGGTGGCATGGGGTGCGGTTCGGTGGGTTGGGGTGGGGTGGGGTGGGGTGGGGTGGGGTGGGGTGGGGTGGGGTGGGGTGGGGTGGGGTGGGGTGGGGTGGGGTGGGGTGGGGTGGGGTGGGGTGGGGCGCCACTTGACGTCCTGCCGATGCCACGGCACGTTCTTGATGTTTTGGCATGTGCACGCCCTGCCCTGCACCGCCCTGCACCCTCCTGCACTGCACTCCAGGACTCCTTAACCACAGTCAACCACAGTATTTGCAGGCCCCTTGGGGGCACGATGATGGCCCACGGCCGCGCTTATAGCGCCACATAGTGCATTGTCCACCCCTCCCGGGCGAGTAGTCCCCAGAAGGTACACTCAGCAAAATAACATCAGCTGTACAGTACAGGGGGGGGGGGGGGTCTGCCTCAGTCTCAGCCTCAGCCACTGCACCCCCCCCCCTCCCAAAACCTCAGTTTTTATGGAAAACTTCGGTTTTGGCATGTGCACGCCCTGCCCTGCACCGCCCTGCACCCTCCTGCACTGCACTCCAGGACTCCTTAACCACAGTCAACCACAGTATTTGCAGGCCCCTTGGGTAAAAATTTTTGTCTGTCACCCACCCATCCAGGCAGGGAGGGGGACTGTGCACGGGCAGACCGCCTTGTCGCGGTCTGCAATTGCTCCCCATGCTGCCCACTGTGGCGAATGGACCCAGAGGCGCTCCTTGGCAGCCGCCTCGATCACCGCTGCCCTGCCCCCCCTCCCGTCCCACGCTCTACTGATGGAGTCCGCTGGGTTTAGCTCGGACTGCACCCAGCAGAGGGTCACCTGCAGCCCAGTCCAGCGGAGACGGTGCGCAATCCTTCGTAGGATGCGCTGCTGCTGGACCCTGCCTGCCCCCGCCCTCCCCCAAAGCAGCTGGGCCAGCGCCCCCATGTTGTCCCCCACGAGCACGAGGCGCCGCGCTCGCCGCGCGTGCGCATCGTCCAGCGCCACCAGCGTCCCCCAAAGCTCAGCCGCCTGTTGGGTTGTCACCCACGCTGGGCATAGCGCCAGATCTGCCCCCCCCGGTCCCCAAGAGCCGACGCAGTAGGAGGGGTTAGCTCCTGTGGTCAGGGCATACCTGGCGGCGTCCACAAAGACGCGCACTGCCGGACCTTCGCTCGTGGTGTCTGGCTCCCAGCCCCTGTAGCACTGGGCAATGGCCTCGCAGAGCCCGCGCACCACTGCCGGCGGTGTGCGCCAGGCCCAGCGCGGGCCCCAGCGCAGCCAGGACCGGGCACCTGCCAGAAAGCACCCCCCCCAGGTTCCCTGGCCGCCCCAACCACCCGAGCTTCCCTAGTAGCCGCCTCAGGGCGACATAGGTGTATGGCTTAAGTGCCAGCCTCACCCATGCCGCCACCACTGCTGCCACCGCCGAAGCCGCCGGTGCCACCCTGCGCCCACTCAGGTCCACATCCTTGCCCATCCACCGCAGGGAGCGCTGTGGTGTGAACACGGACTTCTCACTAATGATGAAGCCCGCACGTCGGAGGAGGTGGGCCGCGCTGTCGGTGACCGCGGCCACTTCCCCCGGGTCATGCCCGACAAAAAGGATATCATCTAGGTACTGTACCACCACCACCCCCCCCTTCCCCAGATCCCCCAGCAGGTCCGAAATGAGGGCCTGGACCAGCCCAGGCGCCTGGTGCCAACCAAAAGGCACGCGCAGGAAAGCGTACGTGCGCCCTTGGGCTGCCACCCGGATGGTGCTCGCCAGGGGGGGGGGGGAGCTCCACACTCCAGTAGCAGTTTGCTATGTCCAGTTTGGTGCCCCACAGGCCCCCCCCCCCCGGCCCCGCCCCCCCTTTTTCCCAGATCCCTGAGGAGGACCGCCAAGCCCTCTAGCGATGGGAGCTTAAAAGGGCGGGCCTTGTATTTGCACCCCTTGTTGAACATCTTCATGTTCACAATGAGGGCGCATTTGCGCTCCGATTTCCACTTGACGAACACCTCCGCATTTGCATCCCCCCCCACCACGCTGACCAGGCCCTGGGACGCTAGGGTGGACAGGAGGGCCGCCACTCGTGGGCAGCGGGAGGGGGGGAGGGGATGGACACGCCCCCCCGCCCTGCCAAACTCGGGGTCAGCCCAGTCCTCCCAGACGTGCGTCGGCACTGACACACGGCCCGCGTCGCCCAACCCGCGCGCCGCGAGCTCCACAGTGACGCGCGACTGGTCGTTTAGACGGGTCGAGGAGCCCCCATCGAGCGGGATCTCACCCCCCGCCAGGAGGTGCAGCGCCTCCTCAGCCAGCGCCAGGTCTGCGGCCGCCGCCTGCTCCTTCCACACTGGGCGATCCACAGCCCACTTGATAGACTCCGCCCACCACGCTTGCAACAGGGACAGGACACTGTCAGCGGGGGCCTTCAGGCTGCGCCCCATGTGGCGCGCTGCTGCCTCCAGGTGGTCGTTCCAGTCGAGGCCGCACCTGGCGCACCGGGCAACCGCCAGCTGCATCTCCAGCCGCCCCGCTGCGCCGTCTCGCCGGCGCCCCTCCGGGTGCTTGGGTGCCTCGGGTGCTGGCCCGGGCCGGCGTGACCCGGGGCACCGTCGTGGAACGGGGGGCCGCTGCGGGTTGGCGTTCGGCTGCTCCACCAGCGGCGTGCTTGGGCTGGGGCTTCGGGGCGGGTGCAGCCCTCGTCGCCCGCGCTGCTGGTGCCGATCGGCCGCGGGCCGCGGTTCGGTGCACAAAGGCCCTGCGCTGGCTTTCGCGGGGGTGCCGAGCGGCCCTGCGTGCCACCGTGTCGGGCGACTCGTCACTAGAGGAGCCCAGTACGATGGTGTCCTGCATGTCGGAATCGCCACGCAGGTCGGCCCCTTGGCTGCCACGGTTCCCAGCGCGGACATCGGGTGGGGCCGGGGCGGCGTCCGTCCCGTCGGGGCCACGGGGTCCAAGCGTGCCGAGCGCCCAGAGCTGGTACGCGTGTACCGGCCGGATTTCGACGCCAAATCCCGCCGTGGGCCAGGGTACGTTGTCGGGCAGGAAGAACTCCCACCCAGGGGGCGCGCTGGCGTACCTGTTGGCCTCCGCCTCGTTGTCCCATCGCCCAGCCACCGCGATGCTGGCGATGGCGGCTCCGAACGCCCGCATGGCCGCAGCCCCTCCACGTCTCCAGTCGTGCCATCCCATGGATTCCCATCCCGTGGCAGCCAGCAAGCCATGGATCGCCGCCTGAAGGTCGAACGCGGCAGCCATGAGCGGCACCGATGCGGGCCTGCTGGAGACCCACGGGTGGGCTGCCATCGCTGCGCGCCATGCATCGGGCCATGCCCCCAGTCGTACTGTGACCCAGTCGTCGTCCTTTTTGTCATCGAAGAACCCCAACGTGCACCGTGTCCGGATGTCCACCGGTCGTACGCTGGCTGCTTCACCCACCCTGAGGAGAGTGGCAAAGGAGATGACGGCAAGGCCCAGGCAGAACCAGTCGAGGGTGGTCCTGATGTTCCGGGCCATGAGCCGGAGGGTGACCAGCTCGGCCCACACTTGGGTTGGTCGTGGCGCGGCAGTGGTGGTCGCGGCGCCTCGTGCCATGAGCCAGTGTACGGGCCGCACTGTGGGTGGTATGCAGCCCAGCTTCTCTGCCAGGCGGAGGGCGGATATGACGCCTCGCAGCGTTCCAGGCTGCTGGCCCATGGCGGCGCGCCTGACGAGGTACCGGGACAGTGCCCCCGCTGCGTCCAACTCTGGCCAGTGTGCCGCGAACCGGCCCACATCCCTGAGGATCGCGGTCCAACGCTCCACGGTACCCGGGGACCACCGCCGGATGGCCAGCGCGAGGGGCTCCTCCGTGTAATTGCCCCACCATAGGCTGTCCACTGCCGACCCCGCGTATCGCAGGTTGAGCGCGCCGCCCCCCTCGTCATCGGTGCTCCCCTCGTTGGCGGGCCGCTCGCCGCCGTGGGCACTGGGCCCTTCAGCAGTTGGCCGGCGCTGGGGCCGGCCCGGCCGGAAAGGGCTGGGGGGGCGGGGAAGGCGGTGCCGGGCACGGGCCGCCCACGGCCCAGTGGTTGCGGCCGCATCGAAAGCATGGGTACGGGGGGGGGCCAGTCGCGTCATAGGTGCGGCCCGTGCTGTGCGCAGTGTACAGGCTCTGGCTACCTACGGTACTGAACCCCCCCCGGTACGAGCCGGCGACGGAACTTGCGACGGAAGGGGCCCGCCCCTGCCCACCACTGGCACAGTCCCTGGCCCAGTGCCCGTGCATGCCACAGCGGAAGCATGCCCCGGGGGGAGCAGGGGCCGGGGTCTGCGCCTGGGGTGGTGGCTGCGTCTGGGTCTGTTGTGGTGCAGGCTGCTGGGCCTGGGCGTACCATCCCTGCGGTGCTGGCCGTGCTGCTGCCCCAGCGGGGTGGGTGGGCGCAGGCTGGCAGTCCCTGTAGACCACCTTCCACACCGCCTCCACAAGCGCATTGCCCTTCCCAACGGGGTCCTCCGTTTTGAGCCAGGTGTTCAAGGCCTGGATGAGCTCCTGCTGCCAGAGCCAGGGGTGCTGCCCAGAAGCTATTTTGGTGAGCTCTCCCTCAGACAGGGGTGGTACCTTTGGCAGCTGGAGTTCTCGGATGCGAGCCTCCAGCCGTCGTATCTCCGCCTGCTCCGCGGTCTCCTTCGGCTCCTGCGGCTCCTGTGACCGACGGTCCCGCGGCGGCTCCTCCTGCTGCTCCCGGGCAGGTGCACTGGGTTGGGGTACTGCCTTCCACGCAGCCGCTTCGACGTCGAGCCGCAGGTTTGAGGAGCGCTCAAAGAGGGCCATGTATATCAGGGCCGTTGGGGCGTCGAGGCCGCCGCCAGCCCACTCCACAGCCCGATCAACGCCCGCCACGGACAGGCCATCCTCCATCAGGCGCTCCTGGTACTGGGCGGCCATGATGCCAGCGTCCGCGCTGTCGAGGAACCCGTACGCGGTGGCCGCAGCAACGTCGCGCCACCGCTCCCAGCGCGCGTACTCAGGGGTCTTGACGGGGTCCAGGTCCATGTCGTCCCGATTGAAGGCCAGCCTGGCCCGTTTCGCCCCCCGGCTTTCCCCACCGGTCGCTTCCGCTGACCCATTTGAGGTACCCTCTGGCATTTCAGTAGTCCCCAGAAGGTACACTCAGCAAAATAACATCAGCTGTACAGTACAGGGGGGGGGGGTCTGCCTCAGTCTCAGCCTCAGCCACTGCACCCCCCCCCCTCCCAAAACCTCAGTTTTTATGGAAAACTTCGGATGCGCCTTGTATTCCTTGCGCACTTCTTCCCCAACGAATTTGAATACTTCATCGGTCGTCATGCGGCGAGGAACCTGTTGCAGGTTTTGAGTGTGGCCGTCCACCGAGAATTCGTCCAAGC
Source organism: Eutreptiella sp. 'Long Island Sound 2002' (assembly GCA_964036045.1). Taxonomy (NCBI): domain Eukaryota; phylum Euglenozoa; class Euglenophyceae; order Eutreptiales; family Eutreptiaceae; genus Eutreptiella; species Eutreptiella sp. 'Long Island Sound 2002'. Next base: position 168,307,613 of record OZ038380.1, read on the forward strand.
GCTGAACAAGGTTCCACTCGCGTTCGGTGTCAACCCTCACCAAGAGTGCGTTTTGCAAGCTTTGGAACACTGCGTTGGCTATCACCTTCTTTCGGATCCACTCCTTGATTTTCGGTGAGCCGTACTTGGTACCATCATTTTCGCAATATACGAATTCTTCGCCCGCTTGTGTTCTTCCTTCACAATTCTTTTGTGCCATGAGGAAGGGAAGAGATTCATGATACGATGGCACTGATCATTCTCATTCCGGTCTTCTACCTTTGAGCGTTCAAGGTAGTATTCTCGCTGGAAATCCCACCAATCGTATAGGAAGATATCAGTCCCGTTGTGTACGAGAGTGACAGCCTTCTATTACTTGGACGCTTGTTTTGGAGCTACTTTTTGGCTTGCTTGTAGCCCTTGATCTTCCCATCGGCTAAGTCTTGGAGGTATAGCGTTTGCAGGGCCTTTGGGAGGCCGTAACAAAACCGATTGAAGAGATATTCCTCTCGGTCCGACTTCGCCATCCCAATGCATAGTTGCAAGCCATAGATATCCAATGCCCGGAAGAAATGGTTCGGAGTGAGTGGATCACCGCTGTAACGAGGAGGAACCAAATCACGGGTGTCCTCTAGTTCGACGGCTCCCCGTCGGTTGCTTGCCAATATTGGCACTCGACCTCGGGGCTCCCAATCGCGGCGAGGGCCGTATCCTTCACGGTCTCTTCCATATGCAGCTTGGGTTCCCACAACACGAATGTCCATGTCCTGGGCGATGCCGCGCTCCTCTTCGAACTCGGTGTACGGAGGCGGAAGACCCTCGAACTCTTGGTGCAGCATCTCCTCTAGGCTTATCCCACTGCGGTCGCTGACGTCGCCGATGTCATCCTCCTCCTCCTCCGGTCCATACCGCTGCAACTCTTCATAAGGGTTCGCCGACCGTGGATTTCTTTGGGGTTCTTGTACCCTCGGCAGTCTCTCTTGCCGCCACCTTCCTTGCACACAAACCCATTGATAGCCAGGGGTTGACCTCCCGCTGCAACGGCGCTCACGAAGACTTCGGCTGGGCCCCGGAAGTCCGAGAAGTCCCGATCTTCGCACGTCGTGTAATTCTCCTCCTCGGACTGTTGGGGGGGAATGTTTGCCCGGCGCATGCCCGGCGCGCTACCTTTCTAATAACTATCCCGACTTCAACCCGAGATTTACCCTCTCATGGAGAAGGCCCCCCAAATAGACCATGATGGACTGCGCACCTTCCCTGCAAAGCACGTTGCATATGTAGACGCTGTGAATTCAACAACTCCAACTGTCATCTGTATTGTACTTAACAAACAACATTGGTCCCACAAGTGTGGGTGTCAATACATTCAATACAATACAATAGTGCACTCACACTCATCACAAACTGCGACGGTGGAGCGCCGTTGGCAACACAACACACACACTTCTGCCTCATCCTCTGCCTCATCTTGCGTGCCACAACCGAGCAAACAGCTACTCAATGCGTCCCCTATACCACCCCTGCACGTCATCATAGCAGTGTTGGCGGGCTGTCAAAGTGCCATTCTTTCTTCCAATGAATGGCACAATGACATGAATCCGGCCTTTATAAGCACCATCATGGCCCCCAACTTCGAAATCAAAGAAATCACCTCGGGTACGAGAAGGTCCATACCCATCCCAAATCAAAACATCTGCTGATGTCCCGGGGGCCCAGGGGCAAATCCATATAATGTTGCCCAACACATCAACGGCAACAGTCCACCGGTGGGGCACGGGTCACAAAAGATGCCCGGCGCACGCCCGGTGCGCGCCCGGCGCACTAACGTTCCCCCGTAACCCCTGCATTCTCGGGGGTCCCCAAACAAACGGGGACGAAATCAGAATTGGCCGCCTCACATCTGCCTTCTCAATGGCCCAAAGAATGGCGGAAGTGCTACGCAACCCATGCGTTCTCGGGGTCCCCAAACAAAGGGGAACGAATTAAGAAATGGCTGCCTCACCCCTGCCTTCTCAGGGGCCCAAGGGAGGGCGAAAGTGCTACGTAACGGATGCATTCTTGGGGGTTCCGAAACAAAGGGGGACTAATTATGAAATGGCTGCCTCACCCCTGCCTTCTCGGGGGCCCAAAAGAGGGCAGAAGTGCTACGTAACCCTTGCGTTCTCGGGGGTCCCCAAACAAACAGGGACGAAGTTAGAATTGGATGCCTCACCCCTTCCTTCTTAGGGGCCCAAAAGGGGGCGGAGAGGCTAAGTAACCGCTGCCTTTTCGGGGGTCACCGAACAAAGGGGGACAAAACCAGAATTGGCTACCTCGGCCATGCCTTCTCGGGGGTCCAAAAGAGGGCGGAAGGGCTATGTAACCCATGCGTTCTCGGGGGTCCCCAGACAAACGGGGACAAAATCACAATTGGATGCCTCACCCCTGCCTTCTCGGGGACCCAAAAGAGGGCGGAAGTGCTACGCAACCCATGCGTTCTCGGGGGTCCCCAAACAAATGGGGATGAAATTAGAATTCACTGCCTCGGCCCTGCCTTCTTGGGGGCCTAAAAGAGGGCGGAAGTGCTACGTAACCCCTGCATTCTCGGGGGTCCCCAAACAAACGGGGACAAAATCAGAATTGGCTGCCTCACCCCTACCTTCTCGGGGGCCCAAAATAGGGCGGAAGTGCTACGTAACCCCTGCGTTCTCGGGGGGTCCAAACAAGGGGACACAATCAGAAGTCAAAACGTACGCTAGGGGCAACAATGATGCCCCTAGTACCCCAAGGTATGGGTCTCTAGTACGGCTAGACGCCCAAACAGTTGCGCTAAGTGCACCCCCAAACAGCACACAACTTGCAGGGCAGTGCAAAGCTGAATTGCATCAAGCAGTGGCGCACAGATATCAATTTACACCACTTGACACCCAATTTACACCCGTAAACACCGCCGTGGCCCAAAAATTGGCCGTTTTCGTAAAATTTACACACTTTCGTGCAAATTTGCTATTTGGCTAGCAACCCGGCCAGTGATAAATTAAGGCTTGGCCATGCCGTGCCGTGCTGTGCTGTGTGGTGCAGTGCGGTGGACTGCACAGTGTGGCGCACGCTATTCACGGCCCCCTGGTGAGGAAACAAAGGCTAACAGGGCACAAGCCGAGTGCCGTAGAGGGGGCCTCAATGGGTCAAGTGTGGACCTGCCGCTGGGCTCCAACCGTGCCTGCCTCACGGCCTTCACCAGTTCCATGATTGTGCGTAGTGTGTTGTGTTGTGTTGCGTTGTGTTGTGTTGTGTTGTGTTGTGTTGTGTTGTGTTGTGTTGTGTTGTGTTGTGTTGTGTTGTGTTGTGTTGTGTTGTGTTGTGTTGTGTTGTGTTTTGTGTTGCGTTGCGTTGCGTTGCGTTGCGTTGCGTTGTGTTGTGTTGTGTTGTGTTGTGTTGTGTTGTGTTGTGTTGTGTTGTGTGGGTGTGGGTGTGGGTGTGGGTGTGGATGTGGGTGTGTGGTTGTGGGTGTGGGTGTGGGTGTGTGTGTAGGTGCGTGTGGGTGTGTGTGTGTGTGGGTGGGTGGGTGCCTGTGTGTGTGGGTGGGTGGGTCGGTGGGTGGGTGGGTGTGTGTGTGTGTGTGTGCGCGCGCGTGATGGCGAACCACATGGGCTAGTCAGATGCTGTCAGCTCTGGCATGGGCCCAGGTAGCAATGGCAAGTGACTACGATCAGATGGCAGTGTTGCGGGCGTTGCATAAAGCGGTGCACCGTGTGCCCGCTGCGTCTTCATGGAAACCGAGGAACACTCTAGCCCAATGCCAGCCACGCAAAAAGTGCGGATGAGGGCTCCGTATCAAAAGTGGCCCAAAAGGATGCCCGGCCGCGCCCGCTGCGCTGACGCCCCCCCATACCGAGGTCTCACAACGGGGTCGGCATGGGGGGCTGTCTTGGTCCCGATACCCCGCAATGCCCTTGCACCATCATGTGTCTCCTTGACAAGGGCTACGGGAAGGGGGGGGGGGGGGGGCATCCACAGGTAGCCCACACACCTCAGAATCTCCCTGACACGTTGTCCATGTTCGGCTATCGTAGGGGAAAGTGGTATGTAAGCACGCCAAGTGTCATGCGCGAAGTGTCATGCGCATCTTGCATGTGGTGCCGCGGAAAAGAAGCGGCTGGTGCGCTACGCGCTGGGCACATCAAAGATGGACGGAGTGGATTTCCGTTTGGCTGAGTCGACTGAAAGCGATTGGAAAAGTGAGGCTGCTATTCGATGACCCCTGGTTCAAGTACAAGGCCCAGCGCACACCAGTGATCTGGACCACCTTCGATTGGGGGTTTCTCTTGTTTCCATGGGTACAGGATAACGCACAAGCGCTGTTGCAAATTCGATTGCCTTCAGCAGTGCACCTCGAAGAGAGGCTGACAGTCAGCCAATCAGTCCCTTAGCCAGGCCAGCAGTCAGTCAGACAGAAACACATAGTTTGGGTTTTTTGTCCGTGGCAGACGCGGCCCCAAGCAGTGGGGAGTTTGTTCACTTCAGGGCAAGCAGTGGCCGAACGGTGATGCAGCTGACCGCAGACCTGTTGGTCAGCGGTTCGAACCCCGATCGGGCAAATATGGCGCCGCTGCCGCCGCCGACAGTCGGCCGACCACGAACCGCCAACCGAAAACTCTGCGTCGGCTGCATTACCATTCGACCGGCGCTGGTGTGACAGCGGTATGCCTCGCCACTGCTTGGAGCCTTCTGAGCGAAAACTTTTGACCCCCCCACCCCACTCCCAGCCCCCCCCCCTCAAAAAAGTGATATCCAGTTTTAGGGGATAGAGGCCTCAGAATCAAAAAATCCATTGCGGGATGGTCTTATTGGGCAAAATAATGATTTTACAAGGGGTTGGACATCCAATATCATGCCTTGGGGTATGCTACGCGAATGACCCAAAAAAGGGGGGGTATACGACGCCCGCGCCTGCGCTTGATCTAACAACCTCTCTTCGAAGTGATTTGGAGTTTTGGACATCGTTTGTGATTAGCTGAAAATGGACAAGACCTGTGCAGGGATGCATTAGAAGCGAAGGGGCCTCAATGGCCGCCCCAGAAGCGGTTAGGCAGGCGGGTGGAGGAGGTTGCAAAAGCGGTTGGGGGCCAAGCCTGCCGGTTACAAATGCCGTTGAAGCCGGCACTAGGCGACAGGGAGACAGTGGCTGGGCATGGGCTGGGTGCCCGAGAGGGGGGGGGGGGGGTGCCTTCTCCCCTTCCAATGCATCCCTGGGCCTTTGTGGGCCCTGAAAATTGTCCACTGCCGTGCACGCTTTGAACGATGATCAAAAGGCACGCTGCCAGGTCTCAACCCACACAGCACATACACCGCTCCATGCACAGGGTAGGTTCACATCTTGCGTTTGTTGGGGGAGGGGTACACCAAAGGCCCAAAGGCCATGAGGGCGCGTACTGCGGGTACGTACGAGGCGAGAGGGACACCATTTGACGGGGGGGGGGGGGGGCGAGCTCACTATGACCGTGCCTCTGCTGGTACGCCCCTGGGCTTGGGAGAGCGGGCGACGGGAAGCGTCTAGTCCTGCACTGATATTACGGTCAGTCGGGGGGCCTGCCCCAAAGGCCTGCAGCACCCTCCACTCCCGGGGGCAGTCCCCCCACCGTCTTGGCAGTCCGCCTTGGGAGGGCGGTCGGCGGCCCGGGACTGCCCTGCTCCGCCCGGCCCTTTCCTCTCCGTTCCGCCCTCCCCTGCCCTGCCCCCCCTTCCCCCGTCCGGTTTGTCCCGCCCCCTCGAAAGCCTTTGCCCCGTCCACAACCCCCACGACCCGGGTCGGCCCTCCAAAGGAGGAGCAGCAGGGCCGGGGTGAGGGCCGGGCGGAGGGCCGGATGATGGGGCGTCCGGGCCTCCGCCGCCGCCGTGCCGCCGCTGCGGCCCCGGCCGCCCCCACCAGGACCGCGAGCCCCGCGGGCACTGCGCAACCCCCCACCCATTGAGTGCCTTCCCCACGGACGGAAGGTACTTAACCCCCGGAGGGTGGGGGGGGGGGCGGTCGTGATCTGAAGGACCCACCCGCCGGGGCCGAACCACCCACCCGCCCACAACCGAAAAAAACTCCCTCGACGGAACAAATGAAGGTTAGCGGTAACGAATGAAGTGGTTCAGTAGAGAGCAACGAATGAGAGGCCCATGTTCAGGTCAACTGTTTGTGGCCCTTGGACCCCAGGAGTGCCCCTGTCACGACATCACTTGTACCCTCAGTGGGGGGGGGGGGGGTCACCCGATCATTGGTGCGCCCCAGTTTGTGGGGGGCAGGGGCAGGGGCAGCCCCCTCAACACTTGTGCCCCCCCCCCCGGCTGGGGGAACCCTCCGTAGGGTACGCCAAGCGCTAGGCTTGTCCCGGCCACTGGAGCCGAGTGCAGAGTTTTCCTTACGGGGGGGTCCGGGGGGGGGGGGGGGGGGCTGTGGGGGGGGACCCCTCCCCCACAAGGAGACCCTGAGTTGTTAGAGGCGCCGAACAAATTTTTTGGCCAAAACTGACCTGCGCCGAAGGCGCCAGAGAAAATTTTTGATTGGCCGAAGACCCGGAGAAAAAAATTGCCCCATCACTTAAGAGGGGGTGGGGGTGGTGGTGGGGGGGGGGGTCCGACGGGGGTGGGTGGGGGGTGTCAGACCCCCCCACCCACCCACCTCCCCCCAAGGAGATGCTGAGTTGTTAAGCAAAACTCTGGCCGAGGGTCGCCAATCCCCTTCGCTAATCGTCATTTGTCTGGGGGGGCGGGAAGTTCTTGAAGGCGGACTTGGGCAGCGTCAGGATGTCGGTGTCCATGATCAAGCGCACGATGTAGATGTTCCCGTTGGCGTCCCCCAGCGCCAGCGTGTTGTACGAGCCGGAGGAGATGCAGTAGGCGGACGCCTGCGGAGGAGGAGGCACGGCGCGCCGGGGTCTGTGGGGCGGGGGGTGAAGGTGGAGGAGGTGGGGTGCCCGGGCGATGCCCGTTCGGCAACGTCGGTGGTTGCTAGGCGAACCCCTTTCTGGCTCAAAGAGGGACCCCCCCCCCCCCCCCCAGGCACTCGGTGGATGTGCTGTGAGCAGGTGTTCGGAGGTGGGTCCCGGGTGTTCGAGGGCATTCGGGGGTGTTCGGAGGCGTTCGGAGGTGTTCGGAGGTGTTCGGAGGTGTTCGGAGGCATTCGGAGGCGTTCGGAGGTGTTCGGAGGTGTTCGGAGGTGTTCGGAGGTGTTCGGAGGTGTTCGGAGGCGTTCGGAGGCGTTCGGAGGTGTTCGGAGGCGTTCGGAGGTGTTCGGAGGTGTTCGGAGGTGTTCGGAGGCGTTCGGAGGCGTTCGGAGGTGTTCGGAGGTGTTCGGAGGTGTTCGGAGGTGTTCGGAGGCGTTCGGAGGCGTTCGGAGGTGTGTCGGACGTGTTCGGACGTTCATCGGAGGAGTTTTGTCGGAGGTGCGCCACCGATGTGCAACACTTCGGTGATCCCGGCCGCCCCCGGGTCTGCATCGGTTGTGGTGGAGAGCACCCCCCGGACTGCACAGCCCTGGGGGTGAATGAGCCTGGGAGCCCTGCGCAGAATCGCCCCCACCCCCCCTTTGGATCAAGACCCCTGACCCTGACCTTCGGTGGCTGTTAAGGCCCCCCCCCCACCCCCGTCCCAACACGGGCCACAGGGTCTGGTCCAGGGGGCAAAACTGCGGGAACACGGGGGCGCCGTGTTTGGCCACGCCCGTGTTACCGGCACGTCCCACGGAACACACGTTGCAGGCATACGCCTCCACAACCCCTCAGAACATGACAACACGGAGCAACAGCCCAGCACACACGTTAGAACACAAGAGCACATGGACGTACAGCCACACCAGCACTTCGCCACCCACACAGACCCCTCCTGCAGCCCTGCACAACGCCACAAACCTCCTTCTCCATTGAATTGGAACCGCAAAAACGATGGTTCCAAAGAAGGCCCAAAAGTGCAGGAACACGGGGTCGCCGTGTTTGGACAGGCCGGTGTTGGGACAAGGGGGGGCGGGGGGTACATCCCGTAGCCCTGCAGCCGGACCCCCACCCTGTGGCTCATGGCGAGTGCCACAGCGCCGGCAGGACACCACAAGACCGCACAGCGGCAGGGCAAAGGGCCGGAAGGGCACTTGCCCCCCCCCCCCCCCGCCCCAAATCCAAGCAGGACCCAACCCTGCGGCCTGCACAACGCCACAAACCCCCTTCTCCATTGAATTGGAACCGCAAAAACGATGGTTCCAAAGAAGACCCAAAAGTGCAGGAACACGGGGTCGCCGTGTTTGGACAGGCCCGTCTTAGGGAGGGGGGGGGGGGGTTGTGGGGATTGGATCACCGAGCTGGTGGAACCCGTAAGGGTTGCATTGCCCTCTTTGCGGCGAAGGGTGGAGGCACCCTTCAGACTTGCCACGAGCGTCCGGCACGTCAGACGTGATCAGAAGGAGCCGGATCCTACTGAGTCGGACACGGCCCCGGCCGATTCCTACCGAGTGTCAGATGTGCCAAGGGCGGGTCTTACCGAGTGGCACACTGGCACTGGGCTGATTCTGCGCGAGACTCGGTGCCCCTGCCGGACGCTAGTGGCACGTCTGGCAGCCTTTCGAGCAAGCGGCCGGCAAGGCCCCGAACGGGGGGAAAGGGGCACCTTGGTGAAGAAGGAGAGGATCTCCTCCCCCGTGTTGGGGTTGAGGACCTGGACCACCTTGTTGTTGATGGACGTGACGATGTGGGGCCCTGGGACAAAGGCGGAGAGGATGTACTTCATGTCCGGCCGCGTGCCGTCCATGGGCAGCGCCGTCGTGCGGGACGGCACGCGGCCGTCCATGCCCCACATGTGCAGCAGCTTCCCGTCGCGCGCGTTCCACACGCACACGGTCTTCTCGTCGTTGGACACGATGCGCAGGTTGTCCGCGGAGTAGGCGCAGGACAGCACGACCCCCGCGTGGCCGCTGAGGGTGTACTTGCGCTTCCCGGTCCGCGTGTCCCAGATCATGAGGAGGCGGTCGGCGCTCGCGGAGCACACCGAAAAGCAGTCGGGGGAGAAGGCGACGGCGACGATGAGGCCCGTGTGCTCCTGCGGAGAGGGGCGTGGAGGTGGAGCAGGACGGTCTTGGAATTGGAAAAAAAAACATTCGGGCCGTCCAGTCGCCGGGTCATTATCTAGGCCCACAAATAGACAGCGGCTGCAGAGCAACCGATGGCGGTTGGAGGGTAACCGGCAGCGGTTGTGGGTAACCGACGACGGGAGGGTGACGAGCAGCGGTTGGGGGGTGACCGACAGCGGTTGGAGGGTAACCGGCAGCGGTTGGAGGGTAACCGGCAGCGGTTGCGGGGTAACGGACGGCGGTTGGAGGGTAACCGGCAGATTTTGGCATATTTGAATGTCCCGTCAAATTCTGGGTCGAAACTTTCGCAAATTCTGGCCAGGATCTTCGACCGTTGTGCTGCCCCCTGCTGCCCCCCATTGGCGGGGGTTTGGGGGTCTGGACCCTCGGGCTGAGAAAACCGCAATGGCCTGCTCTTGCAATACAAGTCTGTCTGGGGTCTGAGGAGGAGGAGGAGGAGGGCAGTCCTCCTTCAGTCTTCTGGTCGTATGCGTACCGCCGACAGTGCGCCATCCCTCGGGTGAGTCCAGATGCCGTGGCAGCCCTGGTGGATGTCCCCAATCGGACTGGCCCCGGGACCGCCCCGCAGGTCAGGCCATCCATCAGCAATGCCACCAGGCCATTGCCTAGAGACCCATGGGGGGGGGGGGGGGGGGGTTGGGTTGCCAGCCCCGGCCGACCCACCCCCCCACCCCAAATCAGAAAATGTTGCCTCAGGCAAACAATGAAACTTATCAAAGGGGCCCGAAGTTTGAAGCCGACTTTAGGTACACAGACTGTTTGCTGGCCTCTGAACGGGGGGGGGGGGGGGGGATCTCCTTGGGCAACAGCCTGAATGCAACCCAGTTCGGCCCAGGGCCGTCCACAAAGGGGAAAATTCCCTCCGTCACACCGACGAAATAGAAGGCCCACGGTTACCCTCGAACCGCGATCAGTTACCCACCAACTGCTGTCGGTTACCCCCCCTCCGGGGCACCGTCGACCATCCCTGTCCCTCAGGGGGGGAAAAAAGTTCGGGATCCTGACAGATCCGCCCTTGGTTCGTGTCGCATGGCAGCGCCCGAGGGAGTCGAACGAGGGATACCGTGAAGGACAGGATCTCTTCCCCCATTCGGGCGTCCCAAAGCTTGCAGACCTTGTCCAGGGTGCCGGACACGATCAGGTGGCCGTCCTTGGAGTAATTGCAACAGATGACCATGGCGTCGTGCGGGAAGCGATCCACCTGCCAAGCGCGTCGCAGGGCCGGGTGTGCACGCGCCGCACGAAGCGAAGGCTGATTCGGGATGCGTATCACCGCCAACAGCCCCTGCACTCGCCAGCAAAAAGATGAATCCTCGGGAGCAACCAATCTTGTGTTTGCGAGCGATGGCACGTTGGGACGGCCCGTCAGCCGTGCCCCGAGACAGGCAGTTTGGGCTGAGCACTGGGATTTTGGGCAATACCATTTCCTTTCGGTGGGATTCAGTTCAATGAGATGTGGTAAGACGGTTCTGTATGACGGGTTTCACTTCCCGCATCCCACGGCGAAGGCAGCGGTCCCAGACCTGTAGTTCTATGACCACTTTCGTGACTCTGCCGTGGTGTCGTTTGCTTCCGAGCCGAACGCGTTGTGCATTGTTTCCTGCGGTGCTGCGTTGTCGTTTGTGTCTGCTATCGCAAAAACCATCCGATCGGTGTTTGTGCGATCGGTTGCGCGTCGCTTGGAATGGTGTGGTCCAGGCCGCCAGCACGCACCCAGCGTGTGTTGCTTGGCGGATGGGGCTTCAGTCTAAACTCTTTCGCAGACGAATGAGAGGGAGGGAGGGGGGGAGGGAGGGAATGAGGGAGGAGGTACGTTGCCGGACCCCAACAGAGCCAAGACGCATGACGTCACTCTGTCCTGCGCATGCCCATGTCTGCCATTCAAGCCCAGGGCTTCGGATGGGGTGTGGCACGCTAACACCCGGTGACACCCACGCTCACCCCCATTGACACCCGTTGACGCCCGCGGACACCCTGGCCCCCTCCGTGCCAGCCTCGTGGTCGAAGCAAAGGCTTGGCAGCCTGGGTTGTCTCCGTTCCCAAGGCCTGGGACTGGGACTGGGAAAACACCACCGGACCGGACCTAAGGCCGGACAGTCCCCCCAAGGGGAGCACACTCTTCGTGGTGGGCGGGACGTCCTATGATTGCTATTGTGAACCGGCCTGCAGGGGTGCAGGCCAACTCACTGTGGCATCTACGCGGCATCGTTCAAGAAACGCCCCAGAGCCAGTGAAATAAGTGGGGCTAGACTGTTTCGTAAATCTCGAGCAACATCAGTCCGCAGAACTGCAAAAAAAAAAATGGTGAGTTCCCGGGGCTACGTGCAGTTGTAGCATTGTTTTTCCAGGACAAACTCATACAGCTCGTCAGCGCGCATCCGATGGTCCATGTTTCCGCCATTTCGACACGCCTGGACCGAGTTACGGCCATGTTGGACGCCCAGCCGTGGTCGAGACCGAAAACGACGGAGGACAGCAACACAGAGGGTGCCTCACACATCTCATGGGACTCGTGGTTGACAATGTCTTGATGGCAACATTCAGTCGATCAGTGCTGATCAACGCCCCCTATCCTCCACCTTTCATCCCCTCATTCCCTCATTCCCGAGGTTCCTGTTGCCCACCCACCCGCAAACAGATGTCCAGAGGATTGGGCACATCCGAACGGCGTCTCCCACAGTCTCTTTCCATAGCGCTAGCCCTCAGCCGCGGATGGCAGACGCTTGTTTGGCGAAATCGTGAAGCCACACGGTACGGCGCGCGGTGTGCCCCCCGTGCAGCACGGGCCTGTGCGTCGGGGGGATGCGATGCGCTGATCACCGTCATTATCCCTCATGCCATTTGCGTTGGGGTGGTTCACCATCGTTGTTTGTTGCTGTTCGTGATTGTTGGATGGGAAGCCCAGCTCGGCGGGTCCATACCTGGCTGGTCCGCACTGTCTTGGGGCCCACAGGGCCTTGCCGGGAGGGGGGGGGGGGTCAATACAGCCCCCTGGCTAGACCCCCCCCCAAAAAAGGGCTCGATTGACGGCCCCCCAAAATCCTACCGAGACTGACCTCCAGGCGCCAGAGGTGACCCAGACCCAAAATTCAGCAAAAGATGAAAATGGGATTCTTGGACTCAGCGCATCGAGGGGGTTCAGAAAAGGCATCATTTGCCACGTATTTAGTGAGAAAAAAATTGACGCTTTTCAATGCTAAAACAATTCGGCGCCAGAGTTCATAATAAACGATTAATGGTCCTGTCAATTGAGCCCTTTTCCCAAACCCCCCGCCCGCCTTGCACTGAACCCCCCCTCCCCCCCGTTGAAAGCCCGACCTCCCCCCGCCGTCTCAGGGTCTCCACACGCCGGGGGAAGAGGTGGCCCAAAGGTGTCGGCCAAGTGGTACTATCCTGGGCCCAGAGTTTGGATCGGGAGGGGGGCGGGGGGGTCCAGGGGTTGCCTGCGCCGGGGGTCCCGTGGATTGTTCTTCGAAGCACAGGTCCCTGGACGCCGACCGGGACCACGGGGACCCCGGGACCAAGGCCGGACGCCGGCACGCACCTGCTTGCCCGTCGACGCGTCCCACTTGATGACGCTCTCGTCACGGCTCGCGGTGCAGATGTACTTGCTGTCGGGGGACCAGCAGGCGCTCATGATCTGGTCGGCGTGCCCGTCCAGGTGCAGTAGCTCCTCCCCCGTGAGGAGGTCGTAGATGACGAGGATGGTCTCGTTGTTGGAGCAGCACGCGATCTTCTTCTCGGACGGGCTCACCATGAGCACTTTGATCCGGGTGGAGCGCCCTCTGCAGGCACGGGCGGGCGGCGGAGGCGAGACGGGGGCCGGCACACGGGCGGGTGGGGCAGGCCTGGAGGGGGCAGGGGGTGCCGTAATGGAAAGAAAAAAAAACTCGGAGTGTCCAATACACCCTACGATGGCGGCCGGTGGGTAACCGATGGCGGTTGGTGGGTAACCGATGGCGGTTGGTGGGTAACCGATGGCGGTTGGTGGGTAACCGATGGCGGCCGGTGTGTAACCGATGGCGGCCGGTGGGTAACCGATGGCGGCCGGTGGGTAACCGATGGCGGTTGGTGGGTAACCGATGGCGGTTGGTGGGTAACCGATGGCGGTTGGTGGGTAACCGATGGCGGTTGGTGGGTAACCGATGGCGGCCGGTGTGTAACCGATGGCGGCCGGTGGGTAACCGATGGCGGCCGGTGGGTAACCGATGGCGGCCGGTGGGTAACCGATGGCGGTTGGTGGGTAACCGATGGCGGCCGGTGGGTAACCGATGGCGGTTGGTGGGTAACCGATGGCGGTTGGTGGGTAACCGATGGCGGTTGGTGGGTAACCGATGGCGGTTGGTGGGTAACCGATGGCGGCCGGTGGGTAACCGATGGCGGCCGGTGGGTAACCGATGGCGGCCGGTGGGTAACCGATGGCGGTTGGTGGGTAACCGATGGCGGCCGGTGGGTAACCGATGGCGGTTGGTGGGTAACCGATGGCGGTTGGTGGGTAACCGATGGCGGTTGGTGGGTAACCGATGGCGGTTGGTGGGTAACCGATGGCGGCCGGTGTGTAACCGATGGCGGCCGGTGGGTAACCAATGGCGGCCGGTGTGTAACCGATGGCGGCCGGTGGGTAACCGATGGCGGTCGGTGGGTAACCGATGGCGGTTGGTGGGTAACCGATGGCGGTTGGTGGGTAACCGATGGCGGTTGGTGTGTAACCGATGGCGGCCGGTGGGTAACCGATGGCGGTTGGTGGGTAACCGATGGCGGCCGGTGGGTAACTAATGGCGGTTGGTGGGCCACCAAACATCAGAGACTGGATGCCATAGTAAAAAAAAAAAAAGGTGAGCCTCCTTATGGCACCCCCTGGGAGGGGGGCGGCCCACAATGTTCAGTTGTGGATGTATTGGGATATACCGGGCGTCAATCTCGGACCATTCAGCTTCAGCTTCAGGGTGAGGGAAGCAGCGTTTGAGGCGAGACATCAGGCATTGCATGTCTGACTGTTTTGTCTGCCGCGGAGGGATGCGCTGCACGGCACATCCCATTCCTCGGGGCACAAAACGTCGCCGACGTGTGTTGTCCTGCAGCTGTCGGATTTGACAACGGTCAATGCCTTGCAGGGGGGGTGGAGGCTGGGCGGTGCCCGAGTGGTGTTCCCCAATTGCAATTCGTTGCCCACCATGTGCCAAGCGCCACCTGAGCAATCCCAGGTCCCGGTGATCCACCGCTGCTGCGCCATTCTGTTGTGGCCAGAACATTGGGGACAGATCTATGCGGACCAGTACCGCTGCGCCAAACCACACGACACATTCATCCAGCGTTCCGTTGGGCGCCGTGTGGTACACTCGGTGTCCAGTGTCACGTCTGTTCCAAGACCCGCTCATGTGTGAAGGTCAGTTTCGCGGAGTGTCGGGGCGTGGGCGCGTTGTGTGGGCGAGAGTGGGATGTCGGCCCCACCACCCACGACGGCAGCCTGCGGCCTTCGGGGCGCCCAGGGCCTTGCCGGCGCCGACGGGCTCCACATTCCGTCAAGATTGGTGGGTGCTCTCCACCACGTCTGACGGGGGCAACACAGGGCCAGAGGGCACCCACCAGTCGTGCGCTGCGTGTCCAGGCATTTGGGCCGTGCAGGGCGGTCCTTCGGGAATGAGGAAAACAAAAGCCTCGTTGATTCACGCTTTACCAAAAAAAAACAAACCCGCCCACCGCCAGAGGGAAGGCAACCGGGCCTAGCACACAGCACAGTTTCAAAGCGAAAAATCATCCGCTTATCCGCCCATCGGCCATTTGTCGGGGGTGACGAAAAGACATAAAAAAAGACGTGACCCGCAGTGGGTACCCAATGAACACAACATTGGCCACCAACCGCCGGCGCCACCCACCCACCCACCCACCCACCCACCCGGGCGCCACGAATGTTTTTGGGCACATTCCGGCTTCAGCCCAATTTGGTCCGAACAGCCGGAATGCCAAAAACGAATCTTTTCGGGCACATTCGGGCTTCAGCCCAATTTGGTCCGAACAGCCGGAATGCCGAAAAGGAATGTTTTTGGGCACACCTACCCGGGCGCCACCGACCCACCCACCCACCCACCCACCCGGGCGCCACGAATGTTTTTGGGCACATTCCGGCTTCAGGCCAATTTGGTGCAAACCGGGCGCCACCCACCCACCCAGCCACCCACCCACCCACCCGGGCGCCACCCACCCGGGCGCCACCCACCCACCCACCAACCCACCCAACCACCCGGGCGCCACGAATGTTTTTGGGCACATTCCGGCTTGAGCCCAATTTGGTCCGAACAGCCGGAATGCCGAAAAGGAATGTTTTTGGGCACATTCGGGCTACAGGCCAATTTGGTCCGAACCGGGAGCCACGCACCCACCCACCCACCCACCCGGGCGCCACCCACCCACCCACCCACCCACCCAGGCGCCACCCACCCACCCACCCACCCACCCGGGCGCCACCCACCCACCCACCCACCCACCCGGGCGCCACGAATGTTTTTGGGCACATTCCGGCTTCAGCCCAATTTGGTCCGAACAGCCAGAATGCCAAAAACGAATATTTTTGAGCACATTCGGGCTTCAGCCCAATTTGGTCCGAACAGCCAGAATGCCAAAAACGAACCTTTTTGGGCACATTCGGGCTTCAGCCCAATTTGGTCCGAACAGCCGGAATGCCGAAAAGGAATGTTTTTGGGCACATTCGGGGTTCAGGCCAATTTGGTCCAAACCGGGCACCACCCACCCAACCACCCACCAACCCGGGCGCCACCCACCCACCCACCCACCCACCCGGGCGCCACCCACCCACCCACCCACCCACCCGGGCGCCACCTACCCGGGCGCCACCCACCCACCCACCCACCCACCCGGGCGCCACGAATGTTTTTGGGCACATTCCGGCTTCAGCCCAATTTGGTCCGAACAGCCGGAATGCCAAAAACGAATCTTTTTGGGCACACCCGGGCTTCAGCCCAATTTGGTCTGAACAGCCGGAATGCCGAAAACGAATGTTTTAGGGCATCTTCCGGCTTCAGGCCAATTTGGTCCAAACCGGGCGCAACCCACCCACCCACCCAGCCACCCACCCGGGCGCCACCTACCCGGGCACCACCCCCGCACCCACCCACCCACCCGGGCGCCACGAATGTTTTTGGGCACATTCCGGCTTCAGGCCAATTTAGTCCAAACCGGGCGCCACCCACCCGGCCACCCACCCACCGACCCGGGCGCCACCCACCCACCCACCCACCCACCCGGGCGCCACGAATGTTTTTGGGCACATTCCGGCTTCAGCCCAATTTGGTCCGAACAGCCGGAATGCCAAAAACGAATCTTTTTGGGCACATTCGGGCTTCAGCCCAGTTTGGTCCGAACAGCCGGAATGCCAAAAACAAAACTTTTTGGGCACATTCGGGCTTCAGCCCAATTTGGTCCGAACAGCCGGAATGCCAAAAAGGAATGTTTTTGGGCACATTCCGGCTTCAGGCCAATTTGGTCCAAACCGGGTGCCACCCACCCACCCACCCGGGCGCCACCTACCCACCCACCCACCGAGCCGGGCGCCACCCACCCACCCACCCACCCACCCGGGCGCCACGAATGTTTTTGGGCACATTCCGCCTTCAGCCCAATTTGGTCCGAACAGCCGGAATGCCAAAAACGAATCTTTTTGGGCACATTCGGGCTTCGGCCCAATTTGGTCCGAACAGCCGGAATGCCGAAAAGGAATGTTTTTGGGCACATTCGGGCTTCAGGCCAATTTGGTCCAAACCGGGCGCCACCCACCCACCCACCCACCCACCCGGGCGCCACCCACCCGGGCGCCACCCACCCACCCACCCACCCAGCCACCTGCCCGGGCGCCACGAATGTTTTTGGGCACATTCCGGCTTCAGCCCAATTTGGTCCGAACAGCCGGAATGCCAAAAACGAATGCTTTTGGGCACATTCGGGCTTCAGCCCAATTTGGTCCGAATAGCCGGAACGCCAAAAAAGAATGTTTTTGGGCACGTTCGGGCTTCAGCCCAATTTGGTCCGAACAGCCCGAATGCCGAAAACGAATGTTTTTGGGCACATTCCGGCTTCAGGCCAAATTGGTCCGAACCGGGCGCCACCCACCCACCCACCCACCCACCCACCCACCCGGGCGCCACCCACCCGGGCGCCACCCACCCAACCACCAACCCACCCGGCCGGGCGCCACGAATGTTTTTGGGCACATTCCGGCTTCAGCCCAATTTGGTCCGAACAGCCGGAATGCCAAAAACGAATCATTTTGGGCACATTCGGGCTTCACGCCAATTTTGTCCGAACAGCCGGAATGCCAAAAAGGAATGTTTTTGGGCACATTCCGGCTTCAGGCCAATTTGGTCCAAACCGGGCGCCACCCACCCACCCACCCACCCACCCACCCACCCGGGCGCCACCCACCCGGGCGCCACCCACCCACCCACCCACCCACCAACCCGGGCGCCACGACTGTTTTTGGGCACGTTCCGGCTTCAGCCCAATTTGGTCCGAACAGCCGGAATGCCAAAAACGAATCTTTTCGAACACATTCGGGCTTCAGCCCAATTTGGTCTGAACAGCCGGAATGCCGAAAAGGAATGTTTTTGGGCACATTCGGGCTTCAGCCCAATTTGGTCCAAACCGGGCGCCACCCACCCACCCGGCCACCCACCCACCCGGGCGCCACCTACCCGGGCGCCACCCACCCACCCACCCACCCACCCACCCGGGCGCCACGAATGTTTTTGGGCACATTCCGGCTTCAGCCCAATTTGGTCCGAACAGCCGGAATGCCAAAAACGAATCTTTTTGGGCACATTCGGGCTTCAGCCCAATTTGGTCCGAACAGCCGGAATGCCAAAAACGAATCTTTTTGGGCACTTTCAGGCTTCAGCCCAATTTGGTCCGAACAGCCGGAATGCCGAAAACGAATGTTTTTGGGCACATTCCACGCAGCTTCAGGCCAATTTGGTCCGAAGCGGGCGCCACCCACCCACCCACCCACCCACCCACCCACCCACCCACCCGGGCGCCACCCACCCGGGCGCCACCCACCCAACCACCAACCCACCCACCCGGGCGCCACGAATGTTTTTGGGCACATTCGGGCTTCAGCCCAATTTGGTCCGAACAGCCGGAACGCCAAAAACGAATCTTTTTTGGCACATTCGGGCTTCAGCCCAATTTGGTCCGAACAGCCGGAATGCCGAAAAGGAATGTTTTTGGGCACCTTCGGGCTTCTGGCCAATTTGGTCCAAACGGGGCGCCACCCACCCACCCACCCACCCACCCACCCGGGCGCCACCCACCCGGGCGCCACCCACCCACCCACCCACCCACCCACCCGGGCGCCACGAAGGTTTTTGGGCACGTTCCGGCTTCAGCCCAATTTGGTCTGAACAGCCGGAATGCCAAAACCAAATCTTTTCGGACACATTCGGGCTTCAGCCCAATTTGGTCCGAACAGCCGGAATGCCGAAAACGAATGTTTTTGGGCACCTTCGGGCTTCAGCCCAATTTGGTCCGAACAGCCGGAATGCCGAAAACGAATCTTTTTGGGCACGTTCGGGCTTCAGCCCAATTTGGTCCGAACAGCCGGAATGCCGAAAAGAAATGTTTTTGGGCACATTCCGGCTTCAGGCCAAATTGGTCCGAACCGGGCGCCACCCACCCACCCACCCACCCACCCACCCACCCGGGCGCCACCCACCCGGGCGCCACCCACCCAACCACCAACCCACCCGGCCGGGCGCCACGAATGTTTTTGGGCACATTCCGGCTTCAACCCAATTTGGTCCGAACAGCCGGAATGCCAAAAAGGAATGTTTTTGGGCACATTCCGGCTTCAGGCCAATTTGGTCCAAACCGGGCGCCACCCACCCACCCACCCACCCACCCACCCACCCGGGCGCCACCCACCCGGGCGCCACCCACCCACCCACCCACCCACCAACCCGGGCGCCACGACTGTTTTTGGGCACGTTCCGGCTTCAGCCCAATTTGGTCCGAACAGCCGGAATGCCAAAAACGAATCTTTTCGAACACATTCGGGCGTCAGCCCAGTTTGGTCCGAACAGCCGGAATGCCGAAAAGGAATGTTTTTGGGCACATTCGGGCTTCCGCCCAATTTGGTCCGCACAGCCGGAGTGCCAAAAACGAATCTTTTCGAACACATTCGGGCTTCAGCCCAATTTGGTCTGAACAGCCGGAATGCCGAAAAGGAATGTTTTTGGGCACATTCGGGCTTCAGCCCAATTTGGTCCAAACCGGGCGCCACCCACCCACCCGGCCACCCACCCACCCGGGCGCCACCTACCCGGGCGCCACCCACCCACCCACCCACCCACCCACCCGGGCGCCACGAATGTTTTTGGGCACATTCCGGCTTCAGCCCAATTTGGTCCGAACAGCCGGAATGCCAAAAACGAATCTTTTTGGGCACATTCGGGCTTCAGCCCAATTTGGTCCGAACAGCCGGAATGCCAAAAACGAATCTTTTTGGGCACTTTTAGGCTTCAACCCAATTTGGTCCGAACAGCCGGAATGCCGAAAACGAATGTTTTTGGGCACATTCGGGCTTCAGGCCAATTTGGTCCGAACCGGGCGCCACCCACCCACCCACCCACCCACCCACCCGGGCGCCACCCACCCGGGCGCCACCCACCCACCCACCCACCAACCAACCCACCCGGGCGCCACGAATGTTTTTGGGCACATTCCGGCTTCAGCCCAATTTGGTCCGAACAGCCGGAATCCCAAAAACGAATCTTTTTTGGCACATTCGGGCTTCAGCCCAATTTGGTCCGAACAGCCGGAATGCCGAAAACGAATGTTTTTGGGCACATTCCACGCAGCTTCAGGCCAATTTGGTGCGAACCGGGCGCCACCCACCCACCCACCCACCCACCCACCCACCCGGGCGCCACCCACCCGGGCGCCACCCACCCAACCACCAACCCACCCACCCGGGCGCCACGAATGTTTTTTGGCAAATTCGGGCTTCAGCCCAATTTGGTCCGAACAGCCGGAACGCCAAAAACGAATCTTTTTTGGCACATTCGGGCTTCAGCCCAATTTGGTCCGAACAGCCGGAATGCCGAAAAGGAATGTTTTTGGGCACCTTCGGGCTTCTGGCCAATTTGGTCCAAACGGGGCGCCACCCACCCACCCACCCACCCACCCGGGCGCCACCCATCCGGGCGCCACCCACCCACCCACCCACCCACCCACCCGGGCGCCACGAATGTTTTTGGGCACGTTCCGGCTTCAGCCCAATTTGGTCTGAACAGCCGGAATGCCAAAACCAAATCTTTTCGGACATATTCGGGCTTCAGCCCAATTTGGTCCGAACAGCCGGAATGCCGAAAAGGAATGTTTTTGGGCACCTTCGGGCTTCAGGCCAATTTGGTCCGAACCGGGCGCCACCCACCCACCCACCCACCCACCCACCCGGGCGCCACCCACCCGGGCGCCGCCCACCCACCCACCCACCCACCCACCCACCCGGGCGCCACGAATGTTTTTGGGTACATTCCGGCTTCAGCCCAATTTGGTCCGAACAGCCGGAATGCCAAAAACGAATCTTTTTGGGCACATTCGGGCTTCAGCCCATTTTGGTCCGAACAGCCGGAATGCCGAAAACGAATGTTTTTGGGCACATTCCGGTTTCAGGCCAATTTGGTCCGAACCGGGCGCCACCCACCCACCCACCCACCCACCCACCCACCCAGCCGGGCGCCACCCACCCGGGCGCCACCCACCCAACCGCCAACCCACCCACCCGGGCGCCACGAATGTTTTTGGGCACGTTCCGGCTTCAGCCCAATTTGGTCCGAACAGCCGGAAAGCCAAAACCGAATCTTTTTGGGCACATTCGGGCTTCAGCCCAATTTGGTCCGAACAGCCGGAACGCCAAAAACGAATCTTTTTTGGCACATTCGGGCTTCAGCCCAGTTTGGTCCGAACAGCCGGAATGCCGAAAAGGAATGTTTTTGGGCACCTTTGGGCTTCTGGCCAATTTGGTCCAAACGGGGCGCCACCCACCCACCCACCCACCCACCCGGGCGCCACCCACCCACCCACCCACCCACCCACCCGGGCGCCACGAATGTTTTTGGGCACGTTCCGGCTTCAGCCCAATTTGGTCGGAACAGCCGGAATGCCAAAAACGAATCTTTTCGGGCACATTCGGGCTTCAGCCCAGTTTGGTCCGAACAGCCGGAATGCCGAAAACGAATGTTTTTGGGCACATTCGGGCTTCAGGCCAATTTGGTCCAAACCGGGCGCCACCCACCCACCCACCCACCCACCCGGGCGCCACCCACCCGGGCGCCACCCGCCCACCCACCCACCCACCCACCTGCCCGGGCGCCACGAATGTTTTTGGGCACATTCCGGCTTCAGCCCAATTTGGTCCGAACAGCCGGAATGCCAAAAACGAATGCTTTTGGGCACATTCGGGCTTCAGCCCAATTTGGTCCAAATAGCCGGAACGCCAAAAAAGAATCTTTTTGGGCACGTTCGGGCTTCAGCCCAATTTGGTCCGAACAGCCGGAATGCCGAAAACGAGGGTTTTTGGGCACATTCCGGCTTCAGGCCAAATTGGTCCAAACCGGGCGCCACCCACCCACCCACCCACCCACCCACCCACCCGGGCACCACCCACCCGGGCGCCACCCACCCAACCACCCACCCACCCGGCCGGGCGCCACGAATGTTTTTGGGCACATTCCGGCTTCAGCCCAATTTGGTCCGAACAGCCGGAATGCCAAAAACGAATCATTTTGGGCACATTCGGGCTTCAGGCCAATTTGGTCCGAACACCCGGATTGCCAAAAAGGAATGTTTTTGGGCACATTCCGGCTTCAGGCCAATTTGGTCCAAACCGGGCGCCACCCACCCACCCACCCACCCACCCACCCACCCGGGCGCCACCCACCCGGGCGCCACCCACCCACCCACCCACCCACCAACCCGGGCGCCACGACTGTTTTTGGGCAGGTTCCGGCTTCAGCCCAATTTGGTCTGACCAGCCGGAATGCCGAAAAGGAATGTTTTTGGGCACATTCGGGCTTCAGCCCAATTTGGTCCAAACCGGGCGCCACCCACCCACCCACCCACCCACCCGGGCGCCACCTACCCGGGCGCCACCCACCCACCCACCCACCCACCCACCCGGGCGCCACGAATGTTTTTGGGCACATTCCGGCTTCAGCCCAATTTGGTCCGAACAGCCGGAATGCCAAAAACGAATCTTTTTGGGCACATTCGGGCTTCAGCCCAATTTGGTCCGAACAGCCGGAATGCCAAAAACGAATCTTTTTGGGCACTTTCAGGCTTCAGCCCAATTTGGTCCGAACAGCCGGATCGCCGAAAACGAATGTTTTTGGGCACATTCGGGCTTCAGGCCAATTTGGTCCGAACCGGGCGCCACCCACCCACCCACCCACCCACCCACCCGGGCGCCACCCACCCGGCCGCCACCCACCCACCCACCCACCCACCAACCCACCCGGGCGCCACGAATGTTTTTGGGCACATTCTGGCTTCAGCCCAATTTGGTCCGAACAGCCGGAATCCCAAAAACGAATCTTTTTTGGCACATTCGGGCTTCAGCCCAATTTGGTCCGAACAGCCGGAATGCCGAAAACGAATGTTTTTGGGCACATTCCATGCAGCTTCAGGCCAATTTGGTCCGAACCGGGCGCCACCCACCCACCCACCCACCCACCCGGGCGCCACCCACCCGGGCGCAACCCACCCAACCACCAACCCACCCACCCGGGCGCCACTAATGTTTTTGGGCACATTCGGGCTTCAGCCCAATTTGGTCCGAACAGCCGGAATGCCAAAAACGAATCTTTTTTGGCACATTCGGGCTTCAGCCCAATTTGGTCCGAACAGCCGGAATGCCGAAAAGGAATGTTTTTGGGCACCTTCGGGCTTCTGGCCAATTTGGTCCAAACGGGGCGCCACCCACCCACCCACCCACCCACCCGGGCGCCACCCACCCGGACGCCACCCACCCACCCACCCACCCACCCACCCGGGCGCCACGAAGGATTTTGGGCACGTTCCGGCTTCAGCCCAATTTGGTCTGAACAGCCGGAATGCCAAAACCAAATCTTTTCGGACACATTCGGGCTTCAGCCCAATTTGGTCCGAACAGCCGGAATGCCGAAAACGAATGTTTTTGGGCACATTCGGGCTTCAGCCCAATTTGGTCCGAACAGCCGGAATGCCGAAAACGAATGTTTCCGGGCACATTCGGGCTTCAGCCCAATTTGGTCCGAACCGGGCGCCACCCACCCACCCACCCACCCACCCACCCGGGCGCCACCCACCCGGGCGCCGCCCACCCACCCACCCACCCACCCACCCACCCGGGCGCCACGAATGTTTTTGGGCAAATTCCGGCTTCAGCCCAATTTGGTCCGAACAGCCGGAATGCCAAAAACGAATCTTTTTGGGCACATTCGGGCTTCGCCCCAATTTGGTCCGAACAGCCGGAATGCCGAAAACGAATGTTTTTGGGCACATTCCGGCTTCAGGCCAATTTGGTCCGAACCGGGCGCCACCCACCCAGCCACCCACCCACCCATCCACCCAGCCCGGCGCCACCCACCCGGGCGCCACCCACCCAACCGCCAACCCACCCACCCGGGCGCCACGAATGTTTTTGGGCACATTCCGGCTTCAGCCCAATTTGGTCCGAACAGCCGGAAAGCCAAAACCGAATCTTTTTGGGCACATTCGGGCTTCAGCCCAATTTGGTCCGAACAGCCGGAACGCCAAAAACGAATCTTTTTTGGCACATTCGGGCTTCAGCCCAGTTTGGTCCGAACAGCCGGAATGCCGAAAAGGAATGTTTTTGGGCACCTTTGGGCTTCTGGCCAATTTGGTCCAAACGGGGCGCCACCCACCCACCCACCCACCCACCCGGGCGCCACCCACCCACCCACCCACCCACCCATCCGGGCGCCACGAATGTTTTTGGGCACGTTCCGGCTTCAGCCCAATTTGGTCGGAACAGCCGGAATGCCAGAAACGAATCTTTTCGGGCACATTCGGGCTTCAGCCCAATTTGGTCCGAACAGCCGGAACGCCGAAAACGAATGTTTTTGGGCACATTCGGGCTTCAGCCCATTTTGGTCCAAACCGGGCGCCACCCACCCACCCACCCACCCACCCACCCGGGCGCCACCTACCCGGGCGCCACCCACCCACCCACCCACCCACCCACCCGGGCGCCACGAATGTTTTTGGGCACATTCCGGCTTCAGCCCAATTTGGTCCGAACAGCCGGAATGCCAAAAACGAATCTTTTTGGGCACATTCGGGCTTCAGCCCAATTTGGTCCGAACAGCCGGAATGCCGAAAAGGAATGTTTTTGGGCACATTCCGGCTTCAGGCCAATTTGGTCCGAACCGGGCGCCACCCACCCACCCACCCGCCCACCCACCCACCCAGCCGGGCGCCACCCACCCGGGCGCCACCCACCCAACGGCCAACCCACCCACCCGGGCGCCACGAATGTTTTTGGGCACGTTCCGGCTTCAGCCCAATTTGGTCCGAACAGCCGGAAAGCCAAAACCGAATCTTTTTGGGCACATTCGGGCTTCAGCCCAATTTGGTCCGAACATCCGGAACGCCAAAAACGAATCTTTTTTGGCACATTCGGGCTTCAGCCCAGTTTGGTCCGAACAGCCGGAATGCCGAAAACGAATGTTTTTGGGCACATTCCGGCTTCAGGCCAATTTGGTTCGAACCAGGCGCCACCCACCCACCCACCCACCCACCCACCCACCCAGCCGGGCGCCACCCACCCGGGCGCCACCCACCCAACGGCCAACCCACCCACCCGGGCGCCACGAATGTTTTTGGGCACGTTCCGGCTTCAGCCCAATTTGGTCCGAACAGCCGGAATGCCAAAAACGAATCTTTTTGGGCACATTCGGGCTTCGGCCCAATTTGGTCCGAACAGCCGGAAATCCGAAAAGGAATGTTTTTGGGCACATTCGGGCTTCAGGCCAATTTGGTCCAAACCGGGCGCCACCCACCCACCCACCCACCCACCCGGGCGCCACCCACCCGGGCGCCACCCACCCACCCACCCACCCACCCACCTGCCCGGGCGCCACGAATGTTTTTGGGCACATTCCGGCTTCAGCCCAATTTGGTCCGAACAGCCGGAACGCCAAAAACGAATCTTTTTGGGCACGTTCGGGCTTCAGCCTAATTTGGTCCGAACAGCCGGAATGCCGAAAACGAATGTTTTTGGGCACATTCCGGCTTCAGGCCAAATTGGTCCGAACAGCCGGAATGCCGAAAACGAATGTTTTTGGGCACATTCCGGCTTCAGGCCAAATTGGTCCGAACCGGGCGCCACCCACCCACCCACCCACCCACCCACCCACCCACCCGGGCGCCACCCACCCGGGCGCCACCCACCCAACCACCAACCCACCCGGCCGGGCGCAACGAATGTTTTTGGGCACATTCCGGCTTCAGCCCAATTTGGTCCGAAGAGCCGGAATGCCAAAAACGAATCATTTTGGGCACATTCGGGCTTCAGGCCAATTTTGTCCGAACAGCCGGAATGCCAAAAAGGAATGTTTTTGGGCACATTCCGGCTTCAGGCCAATTTGGTCCAAACCGGGCGCCACCCACCCACCCACCCACCCACCCACCCACCCGGGCGCCACCCACCCGGGCGCCACCCACCCACCCACCCACCCACCAACCCGGGCGCCACGACTGTTTTTGGGCACGTTCCGGCTTCAGCCCAATTTGGTCCGAATAGCCGGAATGCCAAAAACGAATCTTTTCGAACACAGTCGGGCTTCAGCCCAATTTGGTCTGAACAGCCGGAATGCCGAAAAGGAATGTTTTTGGGCACATTCGGGCTTCAGCCCAATTTGGTCCAAACCGGGCGCCACCCACCCACCCGGCCACCCACCCAGCCGGGCGCCACCTACCCGGGCGCCACCCACCCACCCACCCACCCACCCACCCGGGCGCCACGAATGTTTTTGGGCACATTCCGGCTTCAGCCCAATTTGGTCCGAACAGCCGGAATGCCAAAAACGAATCTTTTTGGGCACATTCGGGCTTCAGCCCAATTTGGTCCGAACAGCCGGAATGCCAAAAACGAATCTTTTTGGGCACTTTCAGGCTTCAGCCCAATTTGGTCCGAACAGCCGGAATGCCGAAAACGAATGTTTTTGGGCACATTCGGGCTTCAGGCCAATTTGGTCCGAAGCGGGCGCCACCCACCCACCCACCCACCCACCCACCCGGGCGCCACCCACCCACCCACCCACCCACCAACCCACCCGGGCGCCACGAATGTTTTTGGGCACATTCCGGCTTCAGCCCAATTTGGTCCGAACAGCCGGAATCCCAAAAACGAATCTTTTTTGGCACATTCGGGCTTCAGCCCAATTTGGTCCGAACGGCCGGAATGCCGAAAACGAATGTTTTTGGGCACATTCCATGCAGCTTCAGGCCAATTTGGTCCGAACCGGGCGCCACCCACCCACCCACCCACCCGGGCGCCACCCACCCGGGCACCACCCACCCAACCACCAACCCACCCACCCGGGCGCCACGAATGTTTTTGGGCACATTCGGGCTTCAGCCCAATTTGGTCCGAACAGCCGGAACGCCAAAAACGAATCTTTTTTGGCACATTCGGGCTTCAGCCCAATTTGGTCCGAACAGCCGGAATGCCAAAAAGGAATGTTTTTGGGCACATTCCGGCTTCAGGCCAATTTGGTCCAAACGGGGCGCCACCCACCCACCCACCCACCCACCCGGGCGCCACCCACCCGGGCGCCACCCACCCACCCACCCACCCACCCACCCGGGCGCCACGAATGTTTTTGGGCACGTTCCGGCTTCAGCCCAGTTTGGTCTGAACAGCCGGAATGCCAAAACCAAATCTTTTCGGACTATTTCGGGCTTCAGCCCAATTTGGTCCGAACAGCCGGAATGCCGAAAACGAATGTTTCCGGGCACATTCGGGCTTCAGGCCAATTTGGTCCGAACCGGGCGCCACCCACCCACCCACCCACCCACCCACCCGGGCGCCACCCACCCGGGCGCCGCCCACCCACCCACCCACCCACCCACCCACCCGGGCGCCACGAATGTTTTTGGGCACATTCCGGCTTCAGCCCAATTTGGTCCGAACAGCCGGAATGCCAAAAACGAATCTTTTTGGGCACATTCGGGCTTCAGCCCAATTTGGTCCGAACAGCCGGAATGCCGAAAACGAATGTTTCCGGGCACATTCGGGCTTCAGGCCAATTTGGTCCGAACCGGGCGCCACCCACCCACCCACCCACCCACCCACCCGGGCGCCACCCACCCGGGCGCCGCCCACCCACCCACCCACCCACCCACCCACCCGGGCGCCACGAATGTTTTTGGGCACATTCCGGCTTCAGCCCAATTTGGTCCGAACAGCCGGAATGCCAAAAACGAATCTTTTTGGGCACATTCGGGCTTCAGCCCAATTTGGTCCGAACAGCCGGAATGCCGAAAACGAATGTTTTTGGGCACATTCCGGCTTCAGGCCAATTTGGTCCGAACCGGGCGCCACCCACCCACCCGGCCACCCACCCACCCGGGCGCCACCCACCCAACCGCCAACCCACCCACCCGGGCGCCACGAATGTTTTTGGGCACGTTCCGGCTTCAGCCCAATTTGGTCCGAACAGCCGGAAAGCCAAAACCGAATCTTTTTGGGCACATTCGGGCTTCAGCCCAATTTGGTCCGAACAGCCGGAACGCCAAAAACGAATCTTTTTTGGCACATTCGGGCTTCAGCCCAGTTTGGTCCGAACAGCCGGAATGCCGAAAAAGAATGTTTTTGGGCACCTTCGGGCTTCTGGCCAATTTGGTCCAAACGGGGCGCCACCCACCCACCCACCCACCCACCCGGGCGCCACCCACCCACCCACCCACCCACCCACCCGGGCGCCACGAATGTTTTTGGGCACGTTCCGGCTTCAGCCCAATTTGGTCGGAACAGCCGGAATGCCAAAAACGAATCTTTTCGGGCACCTTCGGGCTTCAGCCCAATTTGGTCCGAACAGCCGGAATGCCGAAAACGAATGTTTTATGGCACATTCGGGCTTCAGCCCATTTTGGTCCAAACCGGGCGCCACCCACCCACCCACCCGGGCGCCACAAATGTTTTTGGGCACATTCAGGCTTCAGCCCAATTTGCTCCGAACAGCCGGAATGCCAAAAACGAATCTTTTCGGGCACATTCTGGCTTCAGCCCAATTTGGTCCGAACAGCCGGAATGCCGAAAAGGAATGTTTTTGGGCACATTCGGGCTTCAGCCCAATTTGGTCCGAACCGGGCGCCACCCACCCACCCACCCACCTACCCGGGCGCCACCCACCCGGGCGCCACCCACCCACCCAGCCACCCACCCACCCGGGCGCCACGAATGTTTTTGGGCACGTTCCGGCTTCAGCCCAATTTGGTCCGAACAGCCGGAATGCCAAAAACGAATCTTTGTGGGCACATTCGGGCTTCAGCCCAATTTGGTCTGAACAGCCGGAATGCCAAAAACGAATCTTTTTGGGCACTTTCGGGCTTCGGCCCAATTTGGTCCGAACAGCCGGAATCCCGAAAACGAATGTTTTTGGGCACATTTGGGCTTCAGGCCAATTTGGTCCAAACCGGGCGCCACCCACCCAGCCACCCACCCACCCAGCCCGGGCGCCACCCAACCACCCACCCACCCACCCACCCACCCGGGCGCCACGAATGTTTTTGGGCACATTCCGGCTTCAGCCCAATTTGGTCCGAACAGCCAGAATGCCAAAAACGAATCTTTTTGGGCACATTCGGGCTTCAGCCCAATTTGGTCCGAACAGCCGGAATGCCAAAAACGAATCTTTTCGAACACATTCGGGCTTCAGCCCAGTTTGGTCCGAACAGGCGGAATGCCAAAAAGGAATGTTTTTGGGCACCTTCGGGCTTCGGGCCAACTTGGTCCCAACCAGGCGCCACCCACCCACCCACCCACCCACCCGGGCGCCACCCACCCACCCACCCACCCACCCGGGCGCCACCCACCCACCCACCCATCCAACCGGGCGCCACCCACCCACCCACCCACCCACCCGGGCGCCACGAATGTTTTTGGGCACTTTCCGGCTTCAGCCCAATTTGGTCCGAACAGCCGGAATGCCAAAAACGAATCTTTGTGGGCACATTCGGGCTTCAGCCCAATTTGGTCTGAACAGCCGGAATGCCAAAAACGAATCTTTTTGGGCACTTTCGGGCTTCGGCCCAATTTGGTCCGAACAGCCGGAATCCCGAAAACGAATGTTTTTGGGCACATTTGGGCTTCAGGCCAATTTGGTCCAAACCGGGCGCCACCCACCCAGCCACCCACCCACCCAGCCCGGGCGCCACCCAACCACCCACCCACCCACCCACCCACCCGGGCGCCACGAATGTTTTTGGGCACATTCCGGCTTCAGCCCAATTTGGTCCGAACAGCCAGAATGCCAAAAACGAATCTTTTTGGGCACATTCGGGCTTCAGCCCAATTTGGTCCGAACAGCCGGAATGCCAAAAACGAATCTTTTCGAACACATTCGGGCTTCAGCCCAGTTTGGTCCGAACAGGCGGAATGCCAAAAAGGAATGTTTTTGGGCACCTTCGGGCTTCTGGCCAATTTGGTCCAAACGGGGCGCCACCCACCCACCCACCCACCCACCCGGGCGCCACCCACCCACCCACCCACCCACCCACCCGGGCGCCATGACTGTTTTTGGGCACATTCCGGCTTCAGCCCAATTTGGTCCGAACAGCCAGAAGGCCAAAAACGAATCTTTTTGGGCACATTCGGGCTTCAGCCCAATTTGGTCCGAACAGCCGGAATGCCGGAAACGAATCTTTTCGAACACATTCGGGCTTCAGCCCAGTTTGGTCCGAACAGGCGGAATGCCAAAAAGGAATGTTTTTGGGCACCTTCGGGCTTCTGGCCAATTTGGTCCAAACGGGGCGCCACCCACCCACCCACCCACCCAGCCCGGGCGCCACCCAACCACCCACCCACCCACCCACCCACCCGGGCGCCACGAATGTTTTTGGGCGCATTCCGGCTTCAGCCCAATTTGGTCCGAACAGCCAGAATGCCAAAAACGAATCTTTTTGGGCACATTCGGGCTTCAGCCCAATTTGGTCCGAACAGCCGGAATGCCAAAAACCAATCTTTTCGGACACATTCGGGCTTCAGCCCAATTTGGTCCAAACAGCCGGAATGCCGAAGAGGAATGTTTTTGGGCACATTCGGGCTTCAGCCCAATTTGGTCCAAACCGGGCGCCACCCCCCCACCCGGCCACCCACCCACCCAGGCGCCACCTACCCGGGCGCCACCCACCCACCCACCCACCCACCCACCCGGGCGCCACGAATGTTTTGAGGCACATTCCGGCTTCAGCCCAATTTGGTCCGAACAGCCGGAATGCCAAAAACGAATCTTTTTGGGCACATTCGGGCTTCAGCCCAATTTGGTCCGAACGCCCGGGTGGGTGGCGCCCGGGTGGGTGGGTGGGTGGATGGGTGGGTGGGTGGCGCCCGGTTCGGACCAAATTGGCCTGAAGCTGGAATGTGCCCAAAAAAATTCGTTTTCGGCATTCCGGCTGTTCGGACCAAATTGGGCTGAAGCCCGAATGTGCCCAAAAAGATTCTTTTTTGGCATTCCGGCTGTTCGGACCAAATTGGGCTGAAGCCGGAATGTGCCCAAAAACATTCGTGGCGCCCGGGTGGGTTGGTGGGTGGGTGGGTGGGTGGCGCCCGGGTGGGTGGCGCCCGGGTGGGTGGGTGGGTGGGTGGGTGGGTGGCGCCCGGTTCGGACCAAATTGGCCTGAAGCCCGAATGTGCCGAAAAAGATTGGTTTTTGGCAATCCGGCTTAAGGCCAATTTGGTCCGAACCGGGCGCCACCCACCCACCCACCCACCCACCCGGCCACCCACCCGGGCGCCACCCACCCAACCACCAACCCACCCACCCGGGCGCCACGAATGTTTTTGGGCACATTCCGGCTTCAGCCCAATTTGGTCCGAACAGCCGGAATGCCAAAAACGAATCTTTTTGGGCACATTCGGGCTTCAGCCCGATTTGGTCCGAACAGCCGGAATGCCGAAAAGGAATGTTTTTGGGCACCTTCGGGCTTTGGGCCAATTTGGTCCCAACCGGGCGCCACCCACCCACCCACCCACCTACCCGGGCGCCACCCACCCACCCACCCACCCATCCGGGCGCCACGAAGGTTTTTGGGCACTTTCCGGCTTCAGCCCAATTTGGTCCGAACAGCCAGAATGCCAAAAACGAATCTTTTTGGGCACATTCACACTTCAGCCCAATTTGGTCTGAACAGCCGGAACGCCAAAAACGAATCTTTTTGGGCACATTCGGGCTTCGGCCCAATTTGGTCCGAACAGCCGGAATGCCGAAAACGAATGTTTTTGGGCACATTCGGGCTTCAGGCCAATTTGGTCCAAACCGGGCGCCACCCAACCACCCACCCACCCAACCACCCGGGCGCCACCCACCCGGGCGCCACCCAACCACCCACCCACCCACCCACCCACCCGGGCGCCACGAATGTTTTTGGGCAGATTCCGGCTTCAGCCCAATTTGGTCCGAATGGCCGGAACGCCAAAAACGAATCTTTTTGGGCACATTCGGGCTTCAGCCCAATTTGGTCCGAACAGCCGGAATGCCGAAAACGAATGTTTTTGGGCACATTCCGGCTTCAGGCCAATTTGATCCGAACCGGGCGCCACCCATCCACCCACCCACCCACCCACCCACCCACCCGGGCGCCACCCACCCACCCACCCACCCACCCACCCGGGCGCCACGAATGTTATTGGGCACATTCCGGCTTCAGCCCAATTTGGTCCGAACAGCCGGAATGCCAAAAACGAATCTTTTTGGGCACATTCGGGCTTCAGCCCAATTTGGTCCGAACAGCCGGAACGCCAAAAACGAATCTTTTTTGGCACATTCGGGCTTCAGCCCAATTTGGTCCGAACAGCCGGAATGCCGAAAAGGAATGTTTTTGGGCACCTTCGGGCTTCTGGCCAAGTTGGTCCAAACGGGGCGCCACCCACCCACCCACCCACCCACCCGGGCGCCACCCACCCGGGCGCTACCCACCCACCCACCCACCCACCCACCCGGGCGCCACGAATGTTTTTGGGCACGTTCCGGCTTCAGCCCAATTTGGTCCGAACAGCCGGAATGCCAAAAACGAATCTTTTTGGACACATTCGGGCTTCAGCCCAATTTGGTGTGAACAGCCGGAATGCCGAAAACGAATGTTTTTGGGCACATTCGGGCTTCAGCCCAATTTGGTGCAAACTGGGCGCCACCCACCCACCCGGCCAGCCACCCACCCGGGCGCCACCTACCCGGGCGCCACCCACCCACCCACCCACCCACCCACCCGGGCGCCACGAATGTTTTTGGGCACATTCCGGCTTCAGCCCAATTTGGTCCGAACAGCCGGATTGCCAAAAACGAATCTTTTTGGGCACATTCGGGCTTGAGCCCAATTTGGTCCGAACAGCCGGAATGCCAAAAACGAATCTTTTTGGGCACATGCAGGCTTCAGCCCATTTTGGTCCGAACAGCCGGAACGCCGAAAACGAATGTTTTTGGGCACAATCGGGCTTCAGGCCAATTTGGTCCGAACCGGGCGCCACCCACCCACCCACCCACCCACCCACCCGGGCGCCACCCACCCGGGCGCCACCCACCCACCCACCCACCCACCAACCCACCCGGGCGCCACGAATGTTTTTGGGCACATTCCGGCTTCAGCCCAATTTGGTCCGAACAGCTGGAATGCCAAAAAAGAATCTTTTTGGGCACATTCGGGCTTCAGCCCAATTTGGTCCGAACAGCCGGAATGCCGAAAACGAATGTTTTTGGGCACATTCCGGCTTCAGGCCTATTTGGTCCGAACCGGGCGCCACCCACCCACCCACCCACCCACCCACCCACCCGGGCGCCACCCACCCGGGCGCCACCCACCCAACCACCAACCCACCCACCCGGGCGCCACGAATGTTTTTGGGCACATTCCGGCTTCAGCCCAATTTGGTCCGAACAGCCAGAATACCAAAAAAGAATCTTTTTGGGCACATTCGGGCTTCAGCCCAATTTGGTCCGAACAGCCGGAATGCCAAAAACGAATGTTTTTGGGCACATTCCGGCTTCAGCCCAATTTGGTCCGAACAGCCGGAATGCCGAAAAGGAATGTTTTTGGGCACCTTCGGGCTTCTGGCCAATTTGGTCCAAACGGGGCGCCACCCACCCACCCAACCACCCACCCGGGCACCACCCACCCGGGCGCCACCCACCCACCCACCCACCCACCCACCCGGGCGCCACGAATGTTTTTGGGCACGTTCCGGCTTCAGCCCAATTTGGTCCGAACAGCCAGAATGCCAAAAACGAATCTTTTTGGGCACATTCGGGCTTCAGCCCAATTTGGTCCGAACAGCCGGAATGCCGAAAAGGAATGTTTTTGGGCACCTTCGGGCTTCGGGCCAATTTGGTCCCAACCGGGCGCCACCCACCCACCCACCCACCCACCCGGGCGCCACCCACCCACCCACCCACCTACCCGGGCGCCACCCACCCACCCACCCACCCATCCGGGCGCCACGAAGGTTTTTGGGCACTTTCCGGCTTCAGCCCAATTTGGTCCGAACAGCCGGAAGGCCAAAAACGAATCTTTTTGGGCACATTCAGACTTCAGCCCAATTTGGTCTGAACAGCCGGAACGCCAAAAACGAATCTTTTTGGGCACATTCGGGCTTCGGCCCAATTTGGTCCGAACAGCCGGAATGCCGCAAAGGAATGTTTTTGGGCACATTCGGGATTCAGGCCAATTTGGTCCAAACCGGGCGCCACCCACCCACCCGGGCGCCACCCACCCACCCACCCACCCACCCACCCACCCGGGCGCCACGAATGTTTTTGGGCACATTCCGGCTTCAGCCCAATTCCGTCCGAACAGCCAGAAGGCCAAAAAGGAATCTTTTTGGGCACATTCGGGCTTCAGCCCAATTTGGTCCGAACAGCCGGAATGCCGAAAACGAATGTTTTTGGGCACATTCGGGCTTCGGCCCAATTTGGTCCGAACAGCCGGAATGCCGAAAACGAATGTTTTTGGGCACATTCGGGCTTCAGGCCAATTTGGTCCAAACTGGGCGCCACCCACCCACCCACCCACCCACCCACCCGGGCGCCACCCAGCCGGGCGCCACCCAACCACCCACCCACCCACCCACCCACCCGGGCGCCACGAATGTTTTTGGGCACATTCCGGCTTCAGCCCAATTTGGTCCGAATGGCCGGAACGCCAAAAACGAATCTTTTTGGGCACATTCGGGCTTCAGCCCAATTTGGTCCGAACAGCCGGAATGCCGAAAACGAATGTTTTTGGGCACATTCCGGCTTCAGGCCAATTTGATCCGAACCGGGCGCCACCCACCCACCCACCCACCCGGGCGCCACCCACCCAACCACCAACCCACCCACCCGGGCGCCACGAATGTTATTGGGCACATTCCGGCTTCAGCCCAATTTGGTCCGAACAGCCGGAATGCCAAAAACGAATCTTTTTGGGCACATTCGGGCTTCAGCCCAATTTGGTCCGAACAGCCGGAATGCCAAAAACGAATCTTTTTTGGCACATTCGGGCTTCAGCCCAATTTGGTCCGAACAGCCGGAATGCC
Organism: Eutreptiella sp. 'Long Island Sound 2002'; assembly: GCA_964036045.1. Classification (NCBI taxonomy): domain Eukaryota; phylum Euglenozoa; class Euglenophyceae; order Eutreptiales; family Eutreptiaceae; genus Eutreptiella; species Eutreptiella sp. 'Long Island Sound 2002'. The sequence continues at coordinate 168,342,496 of OZ038380.1, forward strand.
GAAAAGGAATGTTTTTGGGCACCTTCGGGCTTCTGGCCAAGTTGGTCCAAACGGGGCGCCACCCACCCACCCACCCACCCACCCGGGCGCCACCCACCCGGGCGCTACCCACCCACCCACCCACCCACCCGGGCGCCACGAATGTTTTTGGGCACGTTCCGGCTTCAGCCCAATTTGGTCCGAACAGCCGGAATGCCAAAAACGAATCTTTTCGGACACATTCGGGCTTCAGCCCAATTTGGTGTGAACAGCCGGAATGCCGAAAACGAATGTTTTTGGGCACATTCGGGCTTCAGCCCAATTTGGTGCAAACCGGGCGCCACCCACCCACCCGGCCACCCACCCACCCGGGCGCCACCTACCCGGGCGCCACCCACCCACCCACCCACCCACCCACCCGGGCGCCACGAATGTTTTTGGGCACATTCCGGCTTCAGCCCAATTTGGTCCGAACAGCCGGATTGCCAAAAACGAATCTTTTTGGGCACATTCGGGCTTGAGCCCAATTTGGTCCGAACAGCCGGAATGCCAAAAACGAATCTTTTTGGGCACATTCGGGCTTCAGCCCAATTTGGTCCGAACAGCCGGAACGCCGAAAACGAATGTTTTTGGGCACAATCGGGCTTCAGGCCAATTTGGTCCGAACCGGGCGCCACCCACCCACCCACCCACCCGGGAACACCCACCCACCCACCCACCCACCAACCCACCCGAGCGCCACAAATGTTTTTGGGCACATTCCGGCTTCAGCCCAATTTGGTCCGAACAGCTGGAATGCCAGAAAAGAATCTTTTTGGGCACATTCGGGCTTCAGCCCAATTTGGTCCGAATAGCCGGAATGCCGAAAACGAATGTTTTTGGGCACATTCCGGCTTCAGGCCAATTTGGTCCGAACTGGGCGCCACCCACCCACCCACCCACCCACCCACCCACCCGGGCGCCACCCACCCGGGCGCCACCCACCCAACCACCAACCCACCCACCCGGGCGCCACGAATGTTTTTGGGCACATTCCGGCTTCAGCCCAATTTGGTCCGAACAGCCAGAATACCAAAAAAGAATCTTTTTGGGCACATTCGGGCTTCTGGCCAATTTGGTCCGAACAGCCGGAACGCCGAAAAGGAATGTTTTTGGGCACCTTCGGGCTTCTGGCCAATTTGGTCCAAACGGGGCGCCACCCACCCACCCACCCACCCACCCGGGCGCCACCCACCCGGGTGCCACCCACCCACCCACCCACCCACCCACCCGGGCGGAACGAAATGTTTTTGGGCACGTTCCGGCTTCAGCCCAATTTGGTCCGAACAGCCGGAATGCCAAAAACAAACCTTTTCAGACACATTCGGGCTTCAGCCCAATTTGGTCCGAACAGCCGGATTGCCGAAAACGAATGTTTTTGGGCACATTCGGGCTTCAGCCCAATTTGGTCCAAACCGGGCGCCACCCACCCACCAACCCACCCATGTAACTGCTAAGATGTGGCCTTTTTTGTTCACATGGAAACGTACGCGTTGAAATCTCAACTCGTACGCACTGATTTCCCACACCGTACGCACTGGGGACCAAACGCGCACGCGCTGCGTACGATTTTGCGCCAAACGCGTACGCAGTGCGTACGGTTTGGTAAATCAGTGCGTGCGAGTTGGGATTTCAACACGTACGTATCGGAACTTTAACACGTACGTGTCCATGTGAACAGATCTTAGCAGTTACACACCCACCCGGGCGCCACCTACCCGGGCGCCACCCACCCACCCACCCACCCACCCACCCACCCGGGCGCCACGAATGTTTTTGGGCACATTCCGGCTTCAGCCCAATTTGGTCCGAACAGCCGGAATGCCAAAAACGAATGTTTTTGGGCACATTCGGGCTTCGGCCCAATTTGGTCCGAACAGCCGGAATGGCGAAAACGAATTTTTTGGGCACATTCGGGCTTCAGGCCAATTTGGTCCGAACCGGGCGCCACCCACCCACCCACCCACCCACCCACCCACCCAGGCGCCACCCACCCGGGCGCCACCCACCCAACCACCAACCCACCCATCCTGGCGCCACGAATGTTTTTGGGCACATTCCGGCTTCAGCCCAATTTGGTCCAAACAGCCGGAAAGCCAAAACCGAATCTTTTTGGGCACATTCGTGCTTCAGCCCAACTTGGTCCGAACAGCCGGAACCCCAAAAACGAATCTTTTTGGGCACATTCCGGCTTCAGCCCAATTTGGTCCGAACAGCCGGAATGCCGAAAAGGAATGTTTTTGGGCACCTTCGGGCTTCTGGCCAATTTGGTCCAAACGGGGCGCCACCCACCCATCCACCCACCCACCCGGGCGCCACCCACCCACCCACCCACCCAGCCACCCGGGCGCCAGGAATGTTTTTGGGCACGTTCCGGCTTCAGCCCAATTTGGTCCGAACAGCCGGAATGCCAAAAACGAATCTTTTCGGGCACATTCGGGCTTCAGCCCAGTTTGGTCCGAAGAGCCGGAATGCCGAAAACGAATGTTTTTGGGCACATTCGGGCTTCAGCCCATTTTGGTCCAAACCGGGCGCCACCCACCCACCCACCCACCCACCCACCCAACCGGGCGCCACAAATGTTTTTGGGCACATTCAGGCTTCAGCCCAATTTGGTCCGAACAGCCGGAATGCCCAAAACGAATCTTTTTGGGCACATTCGGGCTTCAGCCCAATTTGGTCCGAACAGCCGGAATGCCGAAAAGGAATGTTTTTGGGCACATTCGGGCTTCAGCCCAATTTGGTCCGAACCGGGCGCCACCCACCCACCCACCCACCCACCCGGGCGCCACCCACCCGGGCGCCACCCACCCACCCACCCACCCACCCACCCGGGCGCCACGAATGTTTTTGGGCACGTTCCGGCTTCAGCCCAATTTGGACCGAACAGCCAGAATGCCAAAAACCATTCTTTTTGGGCACATTCGGGCTTCAGCCCAATTTGGTCCGAACAGCCGGAATGCCGAAAAGGAATGTTTTTGGGCACCTTGGGGCTTCGGGCCAATTTGGTCCGAACCGGGCGCCACCCACCCACCCACCCACCCACCCGGGCGCCACCCACCCACCCACCCACCCACCCGGGCGCCACCCACCCACCCACCCACCCACCCGGGCGCCACGAATGTTTTTGGGCACTTTCCGGCTTCAGCCCAATTTGGTCCGAACAGCCGGAATGCCAAAAACGAATCTTTTTGGGCACATTCGGGCTTCAGCCCAATTTGGTCCGAACAGCCGGAATGCCAAAAACGAATGTTTTTGGGCACATTCGGGCTTCGGCCCAATTTGGTCCGAACAGCCGGAATGGCGAAAACGAATTTTTTGGGCACATTCGGGCTTCAGGCCAATTTGGTCCGAACCGGGCGCCACCCACCCACCCACCCACCCACCCACCCACCCAGGCGCCACCCACCCGGGCGCCACCCACCCAACCACCAACCCACCCATCCTGGCGCCACGAATGTTTTTGGGCACATTCCGGCTTCAGCCCAATTTGGTCCAAACAGCCGGAAAGCCAAAACCGAATCTTTTTGGGCACATTCGTGCTTCAGCCCAACTTGGTCCGAACAGCCGGAACCCCAAAAACGAATCTTTTTGGGCACATTCCGGCTTCAGCCCAATTTGGTCCGAACAGCCGGAATGCCGAAAAGGAATGTTTTTGGGCACCTTCGGGCTTCTGGCCAATTTGGTCCAAACGGGGCGCCACCCACCCATCCACCCACCCACCCGGGCGCCACCCACCCACCCACCCACCCAGCCACCCGGGCGCCAGGAATGTTTTTGGGCACGTTCCGGCTTCAGCCCAATTTGGTCCGAACAGCCGGAATGCCAAAAACGAATCTTTTCGGGCACATTCGGGCTTCAGCCCAGTTTGGTCCGAAGAGCCGGAATGCCGAAAACGAATGTTTTTGGGCACATTCGGGCTTCAGCCCATTTTGGTCCAAACCGGGCGCCACCCACCCACCCACCCACCCACCCACCCAACCGGGCGCCACAAATGTTTTTGGGCACATTCAGGCTTCAGCCCAATTTGGTCCGAACAGCCGGAATGCCCAAAACGAATCTTTTTGGGCACATTCGGGCTTCAGCCCAATTTGGTCCGAACAGCCGGAATGCCGAAAAGGAATGTTTTTGGGCACATTCGGGCTTCAGCCCAATTTGGTCCGAACCGGGCGCCACCCACCCACCCACCCACCCACCCGGGCGCCACCCACCCGGGCGCCACCCACCCACCCACCCACCCACCCACCCGGGCGCCACGAATGTTTTTGGGCACGTTCCGGCTTCAGCCCAATTTGGACCGAACAGCCAGAATGCCAAAAATCATTCTTTTTGGGCACATTCGGGCTTCAGCCCAATTTGGTCCGAACAGCCGGAATGCCGAAAAGGAATGTTTTTGGGCACCTTGGGGCTTCGGGCCAATTTGGTCCGAACCGGGCGCCACCCACCCACCCACCCACCCACCCGGGCGCCACCCACCCACCCACCCACCCACCCGGGCGCCACCCACCCACCCACCCACCCACCCGGGCGCCACGAATGTTTTTGGGCACTTTCCGGCTTCAGCCCAATTTGGTCCGAACAGCCGGAATGCCAAAAACGAATCTTTTTGGGCACATTCGGGCTTCAGCCCAATTTGGTCCGAACAGCCGGAATGCCAAAAACGAATCTTTTTGGGCACATTTGGGCTTCGGCCCAATTAGGTCCGAACAGCCGGAATGCCGAAAACGAATGTTTTTGGGGACATTCGGGCTTCAGGCCAATTTGGTCCAAACCGGGCGCCACCCACCCACCCACCCACCCACCCACCCGGGCGCCACCCACCCACCCGGGCGCCACCCACCCAACCACCCACCCACCCACCCACCCGGGCGCCACGAATGTTTTTGGGCACATTCCGGCTTCAGCCCAATTTGGTCCGAATAGCCGAAACGCAAAAAACGAATCTTTTTGGGCACATTCGGGCTTCAGCCCAATTTGGTCCAAACAGCCGGAATGCCGAAAACGAATGTTTTTGGGCACATTCCGGCTTCAGGCCAGTTTGGTCCGAACCGAGCGCCACCCACCCACCCACCCACCCACCCACCCACCCGGGCGCCACCCACCCAACCACCAACCCACCCACCCGGGCGCCACGAATGTTATTGGGCACTTTCCGGCTTCAGCCCAATTTGGTCCGAACAGCCGGAAAGCCAAAACCAAATCTTTTTGGGCACATTCGGGCTTCAGCCCAATTTGGTCCGAACAGCTGTAACGCCAAAAACGAATCTTTTTTGGCACATTCGGGCTTCAGCCCAATTTGGTCCGAACAGCCGGAATGCCGAAAAGGAAGGTTTTTGGGCACCTTCGGGCTTCTGGCCAATTTGGTCCAAACGGGGCGCCACCCACCCACCCACCCACCCACCCGGGCGCCACCCACCCGGGCGCCACCCACCCACCCTACCACCAACCCACCCGGGCGCCACGAATGTTTTTGGGCACGTTCCGGCTTCAGCCCAATTTGGTCCGAACAGCCGGAATGCCAAAAACGAATCTTTTCGGGCACATTCGGGCTTCAACCCAATTTGGTCCGAACACCCGGAATGCCGAAAACGAATCTTTTTGGGCACATTCGGGCTTTAGCCCAATTTGGTCCGAACAGCCGGAATGCCGAAAAGGAATGTTTTTGGGCACATTCGGGCTTCAGGCCAGTTTGTTCCGAACCGGGCGCCACCCACCCACCCACCCACCCACCCGGGCGCCACCCACCCACCCACCCACCCACCTGGGCGCCACCCACCCGGGCGCCACCCACCCGGGCACCACCCACCCACCCACCCACCCACCCGGGCGCCAGGAATGTTTTTGGGCACATTCCGGCTTCAGCCCAATTTGCTCCGAACAGCCGGAACGCCAAAAACCATTGTTTTTGGGCAGATTCCGGCTTCAGCCCAATTTGCTCCGCACAGCCGGAATGCCAAAAACGAATGTTTTTGGGCACATTCGGGCTTCAGGCCAATTTGGTCCGAACAGCCGGAATGCCGAAAAGGAATGTTTTTGGGCACCTTCGGGCTTCAGGCCAATTTGGTCCGAACCGGGCGCCACCCACCCACCCACCCACCCACCCGGGCGCCACCCACCCACCCACCCACCCAACCGGGCGCCACCCACCCGGGCGCCACCCACCCACCCACCCACCCACCCGGGCGCCAGGAAAGTTTTTGGGCACATTCCGGCTTCAGCCCAATTTGGTCCGAACAGCCGGAATGCCAAAAATGAATCTTTTTGGGCACATTCGGGTTTCAGCCCAATTTGGTCCGAACAGCCGGAATGCCAAAAACGAATCTTTTTTGGCACATTCAGGCAACAGCCCAATTTGGTCCGCACAGCCGGAATGCCAAAAACCAAACTTTTTGGGCACATTCGGGCCTCAGCCCAATTTGGTCCGAACAGCCGGAATGCCGAAAAGGAATGTTTTTGGGCACATTCGGGCTTCAGCCCATTTTGGTCCAAACCGGGCGCCACCCACCCACCCACCCACCCACCCACCCAACCGGGCGCCACAAATGTTTTTGGGCACATTCAGGCTTCAGCCCAATTTGGTCCGAACAGCCGGAATGCCCAAAACGAATCTTTTTGGGCACATTCGGGCTTCAGCCCAATTTGGTCCGAACAGCCGGAATGCCGAAAAGGAATGTTTTTGGGCACATTCGGGCTTCAGCCCAATTTGGTCCGAACCGGGCGCCACCCACCCACCCACCCACCCACCCGGGCGCCACCCACCCGGGCGCCACCCACCCACCCACCCACCCACCCACCCGGGCGCCACGAATGTTTTTGGGCACGTTCCGGCTTCAGCCCAATTTGGACCGAACAGCCAGAATGCCAAAAACCATTCTTTTTGGGCACATTCGGGCTTCAGCCCAATTTGGTCCGAACAGCCGGAATGCCGAAAAGGAATGTTTTTGGGCACCTTGGGGCTTCGGGCCAATTTGGTCCGAACCGGGCGCCACCCACCCACCCACCCACCCACCCGGGCGCCACCCACCCACCCACCCACCCACCCGGGCGCCACCCACCCACCCACCCACCCACCCGGGCGCCACGAATGTTTTTGGGCACTTTCCGGCTTCAGCCCAATTTGGTCCGAACAGCCGGAATGCCAAAAACGAATCTTTTTGGGCACATTCGGGCTTCAGCCCAATTTGGTCCGAACAGCCGGAATGCCAAAAACGAATCTTTTTGGGCACATTTGGGCTTCGGCCCAATTAGGTCCGAACAGCCGGAATGCCGAAAACGAATGTTTTTGGGCACATTCGGGCTTCAGGCCAATTTGGTCCAAACCGGGCGCCACCCACCCACCCACCCACCCACCCACCCGGGCGCCACCCACCCGGGCGCCACCCAACCACCACCCACCCACCCACCCACCCGGGCGCCACGAATGTTTTTGGGCACATTCGGGCTTCAGGCCAGTTTGGTCCGAACAGCCGGAATGCCGAAAACGAATGTTTTTGGGCACATTCCGGCTTCAGGCCAGTTTGGTCCGAACCGAGCGCCACCCACCCACCCACCCACCCACCCACCCACCCGGGCGCCACCCACCCAACCACCAACCCACCCACCCGGGCGCCACGAATGTTATTGGGCACTTTCCCGGCTTCAGCCCAATTTGGTCCGAACAGCCGGAAAGCCAAAACCAAATCTTTTTGGGCACATTCGGGCTTCAGCCCAATTTGGTCCGAACAGCTGTAACGCCAAAAACGAATCTTTTTTGGCACATTCGGGCTTCAGCCCAATTTGGTCCGAACAGCCGGAATGCCGAAAAGGAATGTTTTTGGGCACCTTCGGGCTTCTGGCCAATTTGGTCCAAACGGGGCGCCACCCACCCACCCACCCACCACCCGGGCGCCACCCACCCGGGCGCCACCCACCCGGGCGCCACCCACCCACCCTACCACCAACCCCCCCGGGCGCCACGAATGTTTTTGGGCACGTTCCGGCTTCAGCCCAATTTGGTCCGAACAGCCGGAATGCCAAAAACGAATCTTTTCGGGCACATTCGGGCTTCAACCCAATTTGGTCCGAACACCCGGAATGCCGAAAACGAATCTTTTTGGGCACATTCGGGCTTTAGCCCAATTTGGTCCGAACGGCCGGAATGCCGAAAAGGAATGTTTTTGGGCACATTCCGGCTTCAGGCCAGTTTGTTCCGAACCGGGCGCCACCCACCCACCCACCCACCCACCCGGGCGCCACCCACCCACCCACCCACCCACCTGGGCGCCACCCACCCGGGCGCCACCCACCCGGGCACCACCCACCCACCCACCCACCCACCCGGGCGCCAGGAATGTTTTTGGGCACATTCCGGCTTCAGCCCAATTTGCTCCGAACAGCCGGAACGCCAAAAACGATTGTTTTTGGGCAGATTCCGGCTTCGGCCCAATTTGCTCCGCACAGCCGGAATGCCAAAAACGAATGTTTTTGGGCACATTCGGGCTTCAGGCCAATTTGGTCCGAACAGCCGGAATGCCGAAAAGGAATGTTTTTGGGCACCTTCGGGCTTCAGGCCAATTTGGTCCGAACCGGGCGCCACCCACCCACCCACCCACCCACCCGGGCGCCACCCACCCACCCACCCACCCAACCGGGCGCCACCCACCCGGGCGCCACCCACCCACCCACCCACCCACCCGGGCGCCAGGAAAGTTTTTGGGCACATTCCGGCTTCAGCCCAATTTGGTCCGAACAGCCGGAATGCCAAAAATGAATCTTTTTGGGCACATTCGGGTTTCAGCCCAATTTGGTCCGAACAGCCGGAATGCCAAAAACGAATCTTTTTGGCACATTCAGGCAACAGCCCAATTTGGTCCGCACAGCCGGAATGCCAAAAACCAAACTTTTTGGGCACATTCGGGCCTCAGCCCAATTTGGTCCGAACAGCCGGAATGCCGAAAAGGAATGTTTTTGGGCACATTCAGGCTTCAGGCCAATTTGGTCCGAACCGGGCGCCACCCACCCACCCACCCACCCACCCAGGCGCCACCCACCCACCCACCCACCCACCCGGGCGCCACCCACCCGGGCGCCACCCACCCACCCACCCACCCACCCGGGCACCAGGAATGTTTTTGGGCACATTCCGGCTTCAGCCCTATTTGGTCCGAACAGCCGGAATGCCGAAAAGGAATGTTTTTGGGCACATTCGGGCTTCAGGCCAATTTGGTCCGAACCAGGCGCCACCCACCCACCCACCCATCCACCCAGGCGCCACCCACCCACCCACCCACCCACCCGGGCGCCACCCACCCGGGCGCCACCCACCCGGGCGCCACCCACCCGGGCGCCACCCACCCACCCACCCACCCACCCGGGCGCCAGGAATGTTTTTGGGCACATTCCGGCTTCAGACCAAATTGGTCCGAGCAGCCGGAATGCCAAAAACGAATGTTTTTGGGCACATTCGGGCTTCAGCGCAATTTGGTCCGAACAGCCGGAATGCCGAAAACGAATGTTTTTGGGCACATTCGGGCTTCAGGCCAGTTTGGTCCAAACAGCCAGAACGCCAAAAACGAATCTTTTGGGCACCTTCAGGCTTCGGCCCAATTTGGTCCGAACACCCGGAATGCCGAAAAGGAATCTTTTTGGGCACATTCGGGCTTCAGCCCAATTTGGTCCGAACAGCCGGAAAGCCGAAAACGAATGTTTTTGGGCACATTCGGGCTTGAGGCCAATTTGGTCCGAACAGCCGGAACGCCAAAAACGAATCTTTGTGGGCACATTCAGGCTTCGGCCCAATTTGCTCCGAACAGCCGGAATGCCGAACACGAATGTTGTTGGGCACATTCGGGCTTCAGCCCAATTTGGTCCGCACAGCCGGAATGCCAAAAAGGAATCTTTTAGGGCACATTCGGGCTTCAGCCCAATTTGGTCCGAACAGCCGGAATGCCGAAAAGGAATGTTTTTGGGCACATTCGGGCTTCAGGCCAATGGGGTCCGAACCGGGCGCCACCCACCCACCCACCCACCAACCCGGGCGCCACCCACTCACCCACCCACCCACCCGGGCGCCACCCGCCCGGGCGCCACCCACCAACCCACCCACCCACCCACCCACCCGGGCGCCACCCACCCACCCACCCACCCACCCGGGCGCCGGCCACCCGGGCGCCACCCACCCACCCACCCACCCACCCGGGCGCCACGAATGTTTTTGGGCACAATCCGGCTTCAGCCCAATTTGGTCCGAACAGCCGGAATGCCAAAAACGAATGTTTTTGGGCACATTCGGGCTTCAGCCCAATTTGGTCCGAACAGCCGGAATGCCGAAAAGGAATGTTTTTGGGCACATTCGGGCTTCAGGCCAATTTGGTCCGAACCGGGCGCCACCCACCCACCCACCCATCCACCCGGGCGCAACCCACCCACCCACCCACCCACCCGGGCGCCAGCCACCCGGGCGCCACCCACCCGGGCGCCATCCACCCACCCACCCACCCACCCGGGCGCCAGGAATGTTTTTGGGCACATTCCGGCTTCAGCCCAAATTGGTCCGAACAGCCGGAATGCCAAAAACGAATGTTTTTGGGCACCTTCGCGCTTCAGCGCAATTTGGTCCGAACAGCCGGAATGCCGAAAACGAATCTTTTTGGGCACATTCGGGCTTCAGGCCAATTTGGTCCAAACAGCCAGAACGCCAAAAACGAATCTTTTTGGGCACCTTCAGGCTTCGGCCCAATTTGGTCCGAACAGCCGGAATGCCGAAAACGAATGTTTTTGGGCACATTCGGGCTTCAGCCCAATTTTGTCCGCACAGCCAGAATGCCAAAAACGAATCTCTTTGGGCACTTTCGGGGTTCAGCCCAATTTCGTCCGAACGGCCGGAATGCCAACAAGGAATGTTTTTGGGCACATTCGGGCTTCAGGCCAATTTGGTCCGAACCGGGCGCCACCCACCCACCCACCCACCCACCCGGGCGCCGACCACACACCCACCCACCCATCCGGGCGCCACCCACCCGGGCGCCACCCACCCGGGCGCCACCCACCCACCCACCCACCCACCCGGGCGCCAGGCTTGTTTTTGGGCACATTCCGGCTTCAGCCCAATTTGGTCCGAACAGCCGGAATGTCAAAAACGAATCTTTTTGGGCACATTCGGGCTTCAGCCCAATTTGGTCCGAAAATCCGGAATGCCGAAAACGAATGTTTCTGGGCACATTCGGGCTTCAGGCCAATTTGGTCCAAACCGGGCGCAACCCACCCACCCACCCACCCGGGCGCCACCCATCCGGGCACCACCCACCCGGGTGCCACCCACCCACCCACCCACCCACCCGGGCGCCACGAATGTTTTTGGGCACATTCCGGCTTCAGCCCAGTTTGGTCCCAACAGCCGGAATGCCAAAAACGAATCTTTTTGGGCACATTCGGGCTTCAGCCCAATTTGGTCCGAACAGCCGGAATGCCGAAAACGAATCTTTTTGGGCACATTCGGGCTTCAGCCCAATTTGGTCCGAACAGCCGGAAGGCCGAAAAGGAATGTTTTTGGGCACGTTCGGGCTTCAGGCCAATTTGGTCCAAACCGGGCGCCACCCACCCACCCAACCACCCACCCGGGCGCCACCCACCCACCCACCCACCCACCCGGGCGCCACCCACCCACCCACCCACCCACCCGGGCGCCACCCACCCACCCGCCCACCCACCCGGGCGCCACTAATGTTTTTGGGCACATTCCGGCTTCAGCCCAATTTGGTCCGAACAGCCGGAATGCCAAAAACGAATCTTTTTGGGCAAATTCGGGCTTCAGCCCAGTTTGGTCCGAACAGCTGGAACGCCAAAAACGAATGTTTTTGGGCACATTCGGGCTTCAGGCCAATTTGGTCCAAACCGGGCGCCACCCACCCACCCACCCACCCACCCACCCGGGCGCCACCCACCCGGGCGCCACCCACCCACCCACCCACCCACCCACCCACCCGGCCACCCACCCGGGCGCCACGAATGTTTTTGGGCACATTCCGGCTTCAGCCCAATTTGGTCCGAACAGCCGGAATGCCAAAACGAATCTTTTTGGGCACATTCGGGCTTCAGCCCAATTTGGTCCGAATAGCCGGAACGCCAAAAACGAATCTTTTTGGGCACATTCGGGCTTCAGCCCAATTTGGTCCCAACAGCCGGAATGCCGAAAACGAATGTTTTTGGGCACATTCCGGCTTCAGGCCAATTTGGTCCGAACCGGGCGCCACCCACCCACCCACCCGGGCGCCACGCACCAAGGCGCCACCCACCCAACCACCAACCCACCCACCCGGGCGCCACGAATGTTTTTGGGCACATTCCGGCTTCAGCCCAATTTGGTCCGAACAGCCGGAAAGCCAAACCGAATCTTTTTGGGCACACTCGGGCTTCACCCCAATTTGGTCCAAACAGCCGGAATGCCAAAAACGAATCTTTTTGGGCACATTCGGCTTCGGCCCAATTGGGTCTGAACAGCCGGAATGCCGAAAACGAATGTTTTTGGGCACCTTCGGGCTTCAGGCCAATTTGGTCCAAACCGGGCGCCACCCACCCACCCACCCACCCACCCACCCGGGCGCCACCCACCCGGGCGCCACCCACCAACCCACCCACCCACCCACCCACCCGGCCACCCACCCGGGCGCCACGAATGTTTTTGGGCACATTCCGGCTTCAGCCCAATTTGGTCCGAACAGCCGGAATGCCAAAAACGAATCTTTTTGGGCACATTCGGGCTTCAGCCCAATTTGGTCCGAATAGCCGGAACGCCAAAAACGAATCTTTTTGGGCACATTCGGGCTTCAGCCCAATTTGGTCCCAACAGCCGGAATGCCGAAAACGAATGTTTTTGGGCACATTCCGGCTTCAGGCCAATTTGGTCCGAACCGGGCGCCACCCACCCACCCACCCGGGCGCCACGCACCAAGGCGCCACCCACCCAACCACCAACCCACCCACCCGGGCGCCACGAATGTTTTTGGGCACATTCCGGCTTCAGCCCAATTTGGTCCGAACAGCCGGAAAGCCAAAACCGAATCTTTTTGGGCACACTCGGGCTTCACCCCAATTTGGTCCAAACAGCCGGAATGCCAAAAACGAATCTTTTTGGGCACATTCGGGCTTCGGCCCAATTGGGTCTGAACAGCCGGAATGCCGAAAACGAATGTTTTTGGGCACCTTCGGGCTTCAGGCCAATTTGGTCCAAACCGGGCGCCACCCACCCACCCACCCACCCGCCCACCCGGGCGCCACCCACCCACCCACCCACCCACCCGGGCGCCACCCACCCACCCACCCACCCACCCACCCGGGCGCCACGAATGTTTTTGGGCACATTCCGGCTTCAGCCCAATTTGGTCCGAACAGCCGGAATGCCGAAAACGAATGTTTTTGGGCACATTCGGGCTTCAGCCCAATTTGGTCCGCACAGCCGGAACGCCAAAAACGAATCTTTTTGGGCACATTCAGGCTTCGGCCCAATTTGGTCCGAACAGCCGGAATGCCGAAAACGAATGTTTTTGGGCACATTCCGGCTTCAGGCCAATTTGTCCGAACCGGGCGCCACCCACCCACCCACCCACCCACCCGGGCGCCACCCACCCAACCACCCACCCACCCGGGCGCCACGAATGTTTTTGGGCACATTCCGGCTTCAGCCCAATTTGGTCCGAACAGCCGGAATGCTGAAAACGAATGCTTTTGGGCACATTCGGGCATCAGGCCAATTTGGTCCGAACAGCCGGAACGCCAAAAACGAATCTTTTTGGGCACATTCAGGCTTCGGCCCAATTTGGTCCGAACAGCCGGAATGCCGAAAACGAATGTTTTTGGGCACATTCGGGCTTCAGCCCAATTTGGTCCGCACAGCCCGAATGCCAAAAACGAATCTTTTTGGGCACATTCGGGCTGCAGCCCAATTTGGTCCGAACAGCCGGAATGCCGAAAAGGAATGTTTTTGGGCACATTCGGGCTTCAGGCCAATGGGGTCCGAACCGGGCGCCACCCACCCACCCACCCACCCACCCGGGCGCCACCCATCCACCCACCAACCCACCCGGGCGCCAGGAATGTTTTTGGGCACATTCAGGCTTCAGCCCAATTTGGTCCGAACAGCCGGAATGCCAAAAACGAATGTTTTTGGGCACATTCGGGCTTCAGCCCAGTTTGGTTCGAACAGCCGGAATGCCAAAAAGGAATGTTTTTGGGCACATTCGGGCTTCAGGCCAATTTGGTCCGAACCGGGCGCCACCCACCCACCCACCCACCCACCCGGGCACCACCCACCCACCCACCCACCCACCCGGGCGCCACCCACCCGGGCACCACCCACCCGGGCGCCACCCACCCACCCACCCACCCACCCGGGCGCCAGGAATGTTTTTGGGCACATTCCGGCTTCAGCCCAATTTGGTCCGAACAGCCGGAAGGCCAAAAACGAATGTTTTTGGGCACATTCGCGCTTCAGCGCAATTTGGTCCGAACAGCCGGAATGCCGAAAACGAATGTTTTTGGGCACATTCGGGCTTCAGGCCAATTTGGTCCGAACAGCCGAAACGCCAAAAACGAATCTTTTTGGGCACATTCAGGCTTCGGCCCAATTTGGTCCGAACAGCCGGATTGCCGAAAACGAATGTTTTTGGGCACATTCGGGCTTCAGCCCAATTTGGTCCGCACAGCCGGAATGCCAAAAACGAATCTTTTTGGGCACATTCGGGCTTCAGCCCAATTTGGTCCGAACAGCCGGAATGCCGAAAAGGAATGTTTTTGGGCACATTCAGGCTTCAGGCCAGTTTGGTCCGAACCGGGCGCCACCCACCCACCCACCCACCCACCCGGGCGCCGACCACACACCCACCCACCCACCCGGGCGCCACCCACAAGGGCGCCACCCACCCACCCACCCACCCACCCGGGCGCCAGGAATGTTTTTGGGCACATTCCGGCTT